>OZ024876.1:37726669-38326669 GCA_964017185.1 Rugalucina vietnamica
TATGACCGAAAATGCACATTTCCGTATAGAAAAGGGCATGCCGCGGGTACCCTCTTCGGCTGGGTACTTTTTCGACTTTCGGGAGTTGGAGACCCAGTGGGTTTTGTAGTCCATACAAGTGCCTTCACGGCCCATAGGTCGGCTATTCGGGAAAACTCTGGTTCTCGGAAATTTAAACTCGAAACATTGGGCACTGTAACATGTGCCGGTAGGGGGTGGGGTAATTTGCAGGCCTGTCATCGCGAGCGCGGACTTTCGGGAGTCAGCCACCTAGTGGGTCTTACAGTAGAAGGGTGGCACTCTCAGACCACAGGCACCGCTATGCCGGGAAAACTCTGGTTCCGAGAAATAGGGGGACAAATATGACCGAAAATGCACATTTCCGTATAGAAAAGCATGCCGCGGGTACCCTCTTCGGCTGGGTACTTTTTCGACTTTCGGGAGTTGGAGACCCAGTGGGTTTTGTAGTCCATACAAGTGCCTTCACGGCCCATAGGTCGGCTATTCCGGGAAAACTCTGGTTTCTCGGAAATTTTAACTCGAACATTGGGCACTGTAACATGTGCCGGTAGGGGGTGGGGTAATTTGCAGGCCTGTCATCGCCGAGCGCGGACTTTCGGGAGTCAGCCACCTAGTGGGTCTTACAGTAGAAGGGTGGCACTCTCAGACCACAGGCACCGCTATGCCGGGAAAACTCTGGTTTCCGAGAAATAGGGGGACGAATATGACCGAAAATGCACATTTCCGTATAGAAAAGGCATGCCGCGGGTACCCTCTTCGGCTGGGTACTTTTTCGACTTTCGGGAGTTGGAGACCCAGTGGGTTTTGTAGTCCATACAAGTGCCTTCACGGCCCATAGGTCGGCTATTCCGGGAAAACTCTGGTTTCTCGGAAATTTTAACTCGAACATTGGGCACTGTAACATGTGCCGGTAGGGGGTGGGGTAATTTGCAGGCCTGTCATCGCCGAGCGCGGACTTTCGGGAGTCAGCCACCTAGTGGGTCTTACAGTAGAAGGGTGGCACTCTCAGACCACAGGCACCGCTATGCCGGGAAAACTCTGGTTTCCGAGAAATAGGGGGACAAATATGACCGAAAATGCACATTTCCGTATAGAAAAGGCATGCCGCGGGTACCCTCTTCGGCTGGGTACTTTTTCGACTTTCGGGAGTTGGAGACCCAGTGGGTTTTGTAGTCCATACAAGTGCCTTCACGGCCCATAGGTCGGCTATTCCGGGAAAACTCTGGTTTCTCGGAAATTTAACTCGAACATTGGGCACTGTAACATGTGCCGGTAGGGGGTGGGGTAATTTGCAGGCCTGTCATCGCCGAGCGCGGACTTTCGGGAGTCAGCCACCTAGTGGGTCTTACAGTAGAAGGGTGGCACTCTCAGACCACAGGCACCGCTATGCCGGGAAAACTCTGGTTTCCGAGAAATAGGGGGACTCATCTATCGAGAATATGACCGAAAATGCACATTTCCGTATAGAAAAGGCATGCCGCGGGTACCCTCTTCGGCTGGGTACTTTTTCGACTTTCGGGAGTTGGAGACCCAGTGGGTTTTGTAGTCCATACAAGTGCCTTCACGGCCCATAGGTCGGCTATTCCGGGAAAACTCTGGTTTCTCGGAAATTTTAACTCGAACATTGGGCACTGTAACATGTGCCGGTAGGGGGTGGGGTAATTTGCAGGCCTGTCATCGCCGAGCGCGGACTTTCGGGAGTCAGCCACCTAGTGGGTCTTACAGTAGAAGGGTGGCACTCTCAGACCACAGGCACCGCTATGCCGGGAAAACTCTGGTTTCCGAGAAATAGGGGGACAAATATGACCGAAAATGCACATTTCCGTATAGAAAAGGCATGCCGCGGGTACCCTCTTCGGCTGGGTACTTTTTCGACTTTCGGGAGTTGGAGACCCAGTGGGTTTTGTAGTCCATACAAGTGCCTTCACGGCCCATAGGTCGGCTATTCCGGGAAAACTCTGGTTTCTCGGAAATTTTAACTCGAACATTGGGCACTGTAACATGTGCCGGTAGGGGGTGGGGTAATTTGCAGGCCTGTCATCGCCGAGCGCGGACTTTCGGGAGTCAGCCACCTAGTGGGTCTTACAGTAGAAGGGTGGCACTCTCAGACCACAGGCACCGCTATGCCGGGAAAACTCTGGTTTCCGAGAAATAGGGGGACAAATATGACCGAAAATGCACATTTCCGTATAGAAAAGGCATGCCGCGGGTACCCTCTTCGGCTGGGTACTTTTTCGACTTTCGGGAGTTGGAGACCCAGTGGGTTTTGTAGTCCATACAAGTGCCTTCACGGCCCATAGGTCGGCTATTCCGGGAAAACTCTGGTTTCTCGGAAATTTTAACTCGAACATTGGGCACTGTAACATGTGCCGGTAGGGGGTGGGGTAATTTGCAGGCCTGTCATCGCCGAGCGCGGACTTTCGGGAGTCAGCCACCTAGTGGGTCTTACAGTAGAAGGGTGGCACTCTCAGACCACAGGCACCGCTATGCCGGGAAAACTCTGGTTTCCGAGAAATAGGGGGACGAATATGACCGAAAATGCACATTTCCGTATAGAAAAGGCATGCCGCGGGTACCCTCTTCGGCTGGGTACTTTTTCGACTTTCGGGAGTTGGAGACCCAGTGGGTTTTGTAGTCCATACAAGTGCCTTCACGGCCCATAGGTCGGCTATTCCGGGAAAACTCTGGTTTCTCGGAAATTTTAACTCGAACATTGGGCACTGTAACATGTGCCGGTAGGGGGTGGGGTAATTTGCAGGCCTGTCATCGCCGAGCGCGGACTTTCGGGAGTCAGCCACCTAGTGGGTCTTACAGTAGAAGGGTGGCACTCTCAGACCACAGGCACCGCTATGCCGGGAAAACTCTGGTTTCCGAGAAATAGGGGGACAAATATGACCGAAAATGCACATTTCCGTATAGAAAAGGCATGCCGCGGGTACCCTCTTCGGCTGGGTACTTTTTCGACTTTCGGGAGTTGGAGACCCAGTGGGTTTTGTAGTCCATACAAGTGCCTTCACGGCCCATAGGTCGGCTATTCCGGGAAAACTCTGGTTTCTCGGAAATTTAAACTCGAACATTGGGCACTGTAACATGTGCCGGTAGGGGGTGGGGGTAATTTGCAGGCCTGTCATCGCCGAGCGCGGACTTTCGGGAGTCAGCCACCTAGTGGGTCTTACAGTAGAAGGGTGGCACTCTCAGACCACAGGCACCGCTATGCCGGGAAAACTCTGGTTTCCGAGAAATAGGGGGACAAATATGACCGAAAATGCACATTTCCGTATAGAAAAGGCATGCCGCGGGTACCCTCTTCGGCTGGGTACTTTTTCGACTTTCGGGAGTTGGAGACCCAGTGGGTTTTGTAGTCCATACAAGTGCCTTCACGGCCCATAGGTCGGCTATTCCGGAAAACTCTGGTTTCTCGGAAATTTTAACTCGAACATTGGGCACTGTAACATGTGCCGGTAGGGGGTGGGGTAATTTGCAGGCCTGTCATCGCCGAGCGCGGACTTTCGGGAGTCAGCCACCTAGTGGGTCTTACAGTAGAAGGGTGGCACTCTCAGACCACAGGCACCGCTATGCCGGGAAAACTCTGGTTTCCGAGAAATAGGGGGACGAATATGACCGAAAATGCACATTTCCGTATAGAAAAGGCATGCCGCGGGTACCCTCTTCGGCTGGGTACTTTTTCGACTTTCGGGAGTTGGAGACCCAGTGGGTTTTGTAGTCCATACAAGTGCCTTCACGGCCCATAGGTCGGCTATTCCGGGAAAACTCTGGTTTCTCGGAAATTTAAACTCGAACATTGGGCACTGTAACATGTGCCGGTAGGGGGTGGGGTAATTTGCAGGCCTGTCATCGCCGAGCGCGGACTTTCGGGAGTCAGCCACCTAGTGGGTCTTACAGTAGAAGGGTGGCACTCTCAGACCACAGGCACCGCTATGCCGGGAAAACTCTGGTTTCCGAGAAATAGGGGGACAAATATGACCGAAAATGCACATTTCCGTATAGAAAAGGCATGCCGCGGGTACCCTCTTCGGCTGGGTACTTTTTCGACTTTCGGGAGTTGGAGACCCAGTGGGTTTTGTAGTCCATACAAGTGCCTTCACGGCCCATAGGTCGGCTATTCCGGGAAAACTCTGGTTTCTCGGAAATTTTAACTCGAACATTGGGCACTGTAACATGTGCCGGTAGGGGGTGGGGTAATTTGCAGGCCTGTCATCGCCGAGCGCGGACTTTCGGGAGTCAGCCACCTAGTGGGTCTTACAGTAGAAGGGTGGCACTCTCAGACCACAGGCACCGCTATGCCGGGAAAACTCTGGTTTCCGAGAAATAGGGGGACGAATATGACCGAAAATGCACATTTCCGTATAGAAAAGGCATGCCGCGGGTACCCTCTTCGGCTGGGTACTTTTTCGACTTTCGGGAGTTGGAGACCCAGTGGGTTTTGTAGTCCATACAAGTGCCTTCACGGCCCATAGGTCGGCTATTCCGGGAAAACTCTGGTTTCTCGGAAATTTTAACTCGAACATTGGGCACTGTAACATGTGCCGGTAGGGGGTGGGGTAATTTGCAGGCCTGTCATCGCCGAGCGCGGACTTTCGGGAGTCAGCCACCTAGTGGGTCTTACAGTAGAAGGGTGGCACTCTCAGACCACAGGCACCGCTATGCCGGGAAAACTCTGGTTTCCGAGAAATAGGGGGACAAATATGACCGAAAATGCACATTTCCGTATAGAAAAGGCATGCCGCGGGTACCCTCTTCGGCTGGGTACTTTTTCGACTTTCGGGAGTTGGAGACCCAGTGGGTTTTGTAGTCCATACAAGTGCCTTCACGGCCCATAGGTCGGCTATTCCGGGAAAACTCTGGTTTCTCGGAAATTTTAAACTCGAACATTGGGCACTGTAACATGTGCCGGTAGGGGGTGGGGTAATTTGCAGGCCTGTCATCGCCGAGCGCGGACTTTCGGGAGTCAGCCACCTAGTGGGTCTTACAGTAGAAGGGTGGCACTCTCAGACCACAGGCACCGCTATGCTCGGGAAAACTCTGGTTTCCGAGAAATAGGGGGACAAATATGACCGAAAATGCACATTTCCGTATAGAAAAGGCATGCCGCGGGTACCCTCTTCGGCTGGGTACTTTTTCGACTTTCGGGAGTTGGAGACCCAGTGGGTTTTGTAGTCCATACAAGTGCCTTCACGGCCCATAGGTCGGCTATTCCGGGAAAACTCTGGTTTCTCGGAAATTTTAACTCGAACATTGGGCACTGTAACATGTGCCGGTAGGGGGTGGGGTAATTTGCAGGCCTGTCATCGCCGAGCGCGGACTTTCGGGAGTCAGCCACCTAGTGGGTCTTACAGTAGAAGGGTGGCACTCTCAGACCACAGGCACCGCTATGCCGGGAAAACTCTGGTTTCCGAGAAATAGGGGGACGAAATATGACCGAAAATGCACATTTCCGTATAGAAAAGGCATGCCGCGGGTACCCTCTTCGGCTGGGTACTTTTTCGACTTTCGGGAGTTGGAGACCCAGTGGGTTTTGTAGTCCATACAAGTGCCTTCACGGCCCATAGGTCGGCTATTCCGGGAAAACTCTGGTTTCTCGGAAATTTTAACTCGAACATTGGGCACTGTAACATGTGCCGGTAGGGGGTGGGGTAATTTGCAGGCCTGTCATCGCCGAGCGCGGACTTTCGGGAGTCAGCCACCTAGTGGGTCTTACAGTAGAAGGGTGGCACTCTCAGACCACAGGCACCGCTATGCCGGGAAAACTCTGGTTTCCGAGAAATAGGGGGACAATATGACCGAAAATGCACATTTCCGTATAGAAAAGGCATGCCGCGGGTACCCTCTTCGGCTGGGTACTTTTTCGACTTTCGGGAGTTGGAGACCCAGTGGGTTTTGTAGTCCATACAAGTGCCTTCACGGCCCATAGGTCGGCTATTCCGGGAAACTCTGGTTTCTCGGAAATTTAACTCGAACATTGGGCACTGTAACATGTGCCGGTAGGGGGTGGGGTAATTTGCAGGCCTGTCATCGCCGAGCGCGGACTTTCGGGAGTCAGCCACCTAGTGGGTCTTACAGTAGAAGGGTGGCACTCTCAGACCACAGGCACCGCTATGCCGGGAAAACTCTGGTTTCCGAGAAATAGGGGGACGAAATATGACCGAAAATGCACATTTCCGTATAGAAAAGGCATGCCGCGGGTACCCTCTTCGGCTGGGTACTTTTTCGACTTTCGGGAGTTGGAGACCCAGTGGGTTTTGTAGTCCATACAAGTGCCTTCACGGCCCATAGGTCGGCTATTCCGGGAAAACTCTGGTTTCTCGGAAATTTTAACTCGAACATTGGGCACTGTAACATGTGCCGGTAGGGGGTGGGGTAATTTGCAGGCCTGTCATCGCCGAGCGCGGACTTTCGGGAGTCAGCCACCTAGTGGGTCTTACAGTAGAAGGGTGGCACTCTCAGACCACAGGCACCGCTATGCCGGGAAAACTCTGGTTTCCGAGAAATAGGGGGACGAATATGACCGAAAATGCACATTTCCGTATAGAAAAGGCATGCCGCGGGTACCCTCTTCGGCTGGGTACTTTTTCGACTTTCGGGAGTTGGAGACCCAGTGGGTTTTGTAGTCCATACAAGTGCCTTCACGGCCCATAGGTCGGCTATTCCGGGAAAACTCTGGTTTCTCGGAAATTTTAACTCGAACATTGGGCACTGTAACATGTGCCGGTAGGGGGTGGGGTAATTTGCAGGCCTGTCATCGCCGAGCGCGGACTTTCGGGAGTCAGCCACCTAGTGGGTCTTACAGTAGAAGGGTGGCACTCTCAGACCACAGGCACCGCTATGCCGGGAAAACTCTGGTTTCCGAGAAATAGGGGGACAAATATGACCGAAAATGCACATTTCCGTATAGAAAAGGCATGCCGCGGGTACCCTCTTCGGCTGGGTACTTTTTCGACTTTCGGGAGTTGGAGACCCAGTGGGTTTTGTAGTCCATACAAGTGCCTTCACGGCCCATAGGTCGGCTATTCCGGGAAAACCTTGGTTTCTCGGAAATTTTAACTCGAACATTGGGCACTGTAACATGTGCCGGTAGGGGGTGGGGTAATTTGCAGGCCTGTCATCGCCGAGCGCGGACTTTCGGGAGTCAGCCACCTAGTGGGTCTTACAGTAGAAGGGTGGCACTCTCAGACCACAGGCACCGCTATGCCGGGAAAACTCTGGTTTCCGAGAAATAGGGGGACAAATATGACCGAAAATGCACATTTCCGTATAGAAAAGGCATGCCGCGGGTACCCTCTTCGGCTGGGTACTTTTTCGACTTTCGGGAGTTGGAGACCCAGTGGGTTTTGTAGTCCATACAAGTGCCTTCACGGCCCATAGGTCGGCTATTCCGGGAAAACTCTGGTTTCTCGGAAATTTTAACTCGAACATTGGGCACTGTAACATGTGCCGGTAGGGGGTGGGGTAATTTGCAGGCCTGTCATCGCCGAGCGCGGACTTTCGGGAGTCAGCCACCTAGTGGGTCTTACAGTAGAAGGGTGGCACTCTCAGACCACAGGCACCGCTATGCCGGGAAAACTCTGGTTTCCGAGAAATAGGGGGACAAATATGACCGAAAATGCACATTTCCGTATAGAAAAGGCATGCCGCGGGTACCCTCTTCGGCTGGGTACTTTTTCGACTTTCGGGAGTTGGAGACCCAGTGGGTTTTGTAGTCCATACAAGTGCCTTCACGGCCCATAGGTCGGCTATTCCGGGAAAACTCTGGTTTCTCGGAAATTTTAACTCGAACATTGGGCACTGTAACATGTGCCGGTAGGGGGTGGGGTAATTTGCAGGCCTGTCATCGCCGAGCGCGGACTTTCGGGAGTCAGCCACCTAGTGGGTCTTACAGTAGAAGGTGGCACTCTCAGACCACAGGCACCGCTATGCCGGGAAAACTCTGGTTTCCGAGAAATAGGGGGACAAAATATGACCGAAAATGCACATTTCCGTATAGAAAAGGCATGCCGCGGGTACCCTCTTCGGCTGGGTACTTTTTCGACTTTCGGGAGTTGGAGACCCAGTGGGTTTTGTAGTCCATACAAGTGCCTTCACGGCCCATAGGTCGGCTATTCCGGGAAAACTCTGGTTTCTCGGAAATTTTAACTCGAACATTGGGCACTGTAACATGTGCCGGTAGGGGGTGGGGTAATTTGCAGGCCTGTCATCGCCGAGCGCGGACTTTCGGGAGTCAGCCACCTAGTGGGTCTTACAGTAGAAGGGTGGCACTCTCAGACCACAGGCACCGCTATGCCGGGAAAACTCTGGTTTCCGAGAAATAGGGGGACAAATATGACCGAAAATGCACATTTCCGTATAGAAAAGGCATGCCGCGGGTACCCTCTTCGGCTGGGTACTTTTTCGACTTTCGGGAGTTGGAGACCCAGTGGGTTTTGTAGTCCATACAAGTGCCTTCACGGCCCATAGGTCGGCTATTCCGGGAAAACTCTGGTTTCTCGGAAATTTTAACTCGAACATTGGGCACTGTAACATGTGCCGGTAGGGGGTGGGGTAATTTGCAGGCCTGTCATCGCCGAGCGCGGACTTTCGGGAGTCAGCCACCTAGTGGGTCTTACAGTAGAAGGGTGGCACTCTCAGACCACAGGCACCGCTATGCCGGGAAAACTCTGGTTTCCGAGAAATAGGGGGACGAATATGACCGAAAATGCACATTTCCGTATAGAAAAGGCATGCCGCGGGTACCCTCTTCGGCTGGGTACTTTTTCGACTTTCGGGGAGTTGGAGACCCAGTGGGTTTTGTAGTCCATACAAGTGCCTTCACGGCCCATAGGTCGGCTATTCCGGGAAAACTCTGGTTTCTCGGAAATTTAAACTCGAACATTGGGCACTGTAACATGTGCCGGTAGGGGGTGGGGTAATTTGCAGGCCTGTCATCGCCGAGCGCGGACTTTCGGGAGTCAGCCACCTAGTGGGTCTTACAGTAGAAGGGTGGCACTCTCAGACCACAGGCACCGCTATGCCGGGAAAACTCTGGTTTCCGAGAAATAGGGGGACGAATATGACCGAAAATGCACATTTCCGTATAGAAAAGGCATGCCGCGGGTACCCTCTTCGGCTGGGTACTTTTTCGACTTTCGGGAGTTGGAGACCCAGTGGGTTTTGTAGTCCATACAAGTGCCTTCACGGCCCATAGGTCGGCTATTCCGGGAAAACTCTGGTTTCTCGGAAATTTTAACTCGAACATTGGGCACTGTAACATGTGCCGGTAGGGGGTGGGGTAATTTGCAGGCCTGTCATCGCCGAGCGCGGACTTTCGGGAGTCAGCCACCTAGTGGGTCTTACAGTAGAAGGGTGGCACTCTCAGACCACAGGCACCGCTATGCCGGGAAAACTCTGGTTTCCGAGAAATAGGGGGACGAATATGACCGAAAATGCACATTTCCGTATAGAAAAGGCATGCCGCGGGTACCCTCTTCGGCTGGGTACTTTTCGACTTTCGGGAGTTGGAGACCCAGTGGGTTTTGTAGTCCATACAAGTGCCTTCACGGCCCATAGGTCGGCTATTCCGGGAAAACTCTGGTTTCTCGGAAATTTTAACTCGAACATTGGGCACTGTAACATGTGCCGGTAGGGGGTGGGGTAATTTGCAGGCCTGTCATCGCCGAGCGCGGACTTTCGGGAGTCAGCCACCTAGTGGGTCTTACAGTAGAAGGGTGGCACTCTCAGACCACAGGCACCGCTATGCCGGGAAAACTCTGGTTTCCGAGAAATAGGGGGACAGAATATGACCGAAAATGCACATTTCCGTATAGAAAAGGCATGCCGCGGGTACCCTCTTCGGCTGGGTACTTTTTCGACTTTCGGGAGTTGGAGACCCAGTGGGTTTTGTAGTCCATACAAGTGCCTTCACGGCCCATAGGTCGGCTATTCCGGGAAAACTCTGGTTTCTCGGAAATTTTAACTCGAACATTGGGCACTGTAACATGTGCCGGTAGGGGGTGGGGTAATTTGCAGGCCTGTCATCGCCGAGCGCGGACTTTCGGGAGTCAGCCACCTAGTGGGTCTTACAGTAGAAGGGTGGCACTCTCAGACCACAGGCACCGCTATGCCGGGAAAACTCTGGTTTCCGAGAAATAGGGGGACGAATATGACCGAAAATGCACATTTCCGTATAGAAAAGGCATGCCGCGGGTACCCTCTTCGGCTGGGTACTTTTTCGACTTTCGGGAGTTGGAGACCCAGTGGGTTTTGTAGTCCATACAAGTGCCTTCACGGCCCATAGGTCGGCTATTCCGGGAAAACTCTGGTTTCTCGGAAATTTTAACTCGAACATTGGGCACTGTAACATGTGCCGGTAGGGGGTGGGGTAATTTGCAGGCCTGTCATCGCCGAGCGCGGACTTTCGGGAGTCAGCCACCTAGTGGGTCTTACAGTAGAAGGGTGGCACTCTCAGACCACAGGCACCGCTATGCCGGGAAAACTCTGGTTTCCGAGAAATAGGGGGACGAAATATGACCGAAAATGCACATTTCCGTATAGAAAAGGCATGCCGCGGGTACCCTCTTCGGCTGGGTACTTTTTCGACTTTCGGGAGTTGGAGACCCAGTGGGTTTTGTAGTCCATACAAGTGCCTTCACGGCCCATAGGTCGGCTATTCCGGGAAAACTCTGGTTTCTCGGAAATTTTAACTCGAACATTGGGCACTGTAACATGTGCCGGTAGGGGGTGGGGTAATTTGCAGGCCTGTCATCGCCGAGCGCGGACTTTCGGGAGTCAGCCACCTAGTGGGTCTTACAGTAGAAGGGTGGCACTCTCAGACCACAGGCACCGCTATGCCGGGAAAACTCTGGTTTCCGAGAAATAGGGGGACGAATATGACCGAAAATGCACATTTCCGTATAGAAAAGGCATGCCGCGGGTACCCTCTTCGGCTGGGTACTTTTTCGACTTTCGGGAGTTGGAGACCCAGTGGGTTTTGTAGTCCATACAAGTGCCTTCACGGCCCATAGGTCGGCTATTCCGGGAAAACTCTGGTTTCTCGGAAATTTTAACTCGAACATTGGGCACTGTAACATGTGCCGGTAGGGGGTGGGGTAATTTGCAGGCCTGTCATCGCCGAGCGCGGACTTTCGGGAGTCAGCCACCTAGTGGGTCTTACAGTAGAAGGGTGGCACTCTCAGACCACAGGCACCGCTATGCCGGGAAAACTCTGGTTTCCGAGAAATAGGGGGACAAATATGACCGAAAATGCACATTTCCGTATAGAAAAGGCATGCCGCGGGTACCCTCTTCGGCTGGGTACTTTTTCGACTTTCGGGAGTTGGAGACCCAGTGGGTTTTGTAGTCCATACAAGTGCCTTCACGGCCCATAGGTCGGCTATTCCGGGAAAACTCTGGTTTCTCGGAAATTTTAACTCGAACATTGGGCACTGTAACATGTGCCGGTAGGGGGTGGGGTAATTTGCAGGCCTGTCATCGCCGAGCGCGGACTTTCGGGAGTCAGCCACCTAGTGGGTCTTACAGTAGAAGGGTGGCACTCTCAGACCACAGGCACCGCTATGCCGGGAAAACTCTGGTTTCCGAGAAATAGGGGGACGAATATGACCGAAAATGCACATTTCCGTATAGAAAAGGCATGCCGCGGGTACCCTCTTCGGCTGGGTACTTTTTCGACTTTCGGGAGTTGGAGACCCAGTGGGTTTTGTAGTCCATACAAGTGCCTTCACGGCCCATAGGTCGGCTATTCCGGGAAAACTCTGGTTTCTCGGAAATTTTAACTCGAACATTGGGCACTGTAACATGTGCCGGTAGGGGGTGGGGTAATTTGCAGGCCTGTCATCGCCGAGCGCGGACTTTCGGGAGTCAGCCACCTAGTGGGTCTTACAGTAGAAGGGTGGCACTCTCAGACCACAGGCACCGCTATGCCGGGAAAACTCTGGTTTCCGAGAAATAGGGGGACAAATATGACCGAAAATGCACATTTCCGTATAGAAAAGGCATGCCGCGGGTACCCTCTTCGGCTGGGTACTTTTTCGACTTTCGGGAGTTGGAGACCCAGTGGGTTTTGTAGTCCATACAAGTGCCTTCACGGCCCATAGGTCGGCTATTCCGGGAAAACTCTGGTTTCTCGGAAATTTTAACTCGAACATTGGGCACTGTAACATGTGCCGGTAGGGGGTGGGGTAATTTGCAGGCCTGTCATCGCCGAGCGCGGACTTTCGGGAGTCAGCCACCTAGTGGGTCTTACAGTAGAAGGGTGGCACTCTCAGACCACAGGCACCGCTATGCCGGGAAAACTCTGGTTTCCGAGAAATAGGGGGACGAATATGACCGAAAATGCACATTTCCGTATAGAAAAGGCATGCCGCGGGTACCCTCTTCGGCTGGGTACTTTTTCGACTTTCGGGAGTTGGAGACCCAGTGGGTTTTGTAGTCCATACAAGTGCCTTCACGGCCCATAGGTCGGCTATTCCGGGAAAACTCTGGTTTCTCGGAAATTTTAACTCGAACATTGGGCACTGTAACATGTGCCGGTAGGGGGTGGGGTAATTTGCAGGCCTGTCATCGCCGAGCGCGGACTTTCGGGAGTCAGCCACCTAGTGGGTCTTACAGTAGAAGGGTGGCACTCTCAGACCACAGGCACCGCTATGCCGGGAAAACTCTGGTTTCCGAGAAATAGGGGGACAAATATGACCGAAAATGCACATTTCCGTATAGAAAAGGCATGCCGCGGGTACCCTCTTCGGCTGGGTACTTTTTCGACTTTCGGGAGTTGGAGACCCAGTGGGTTTTGTAGTCCATACAAGTGCCTTCACGGCCCATAGGTCGGCTATTCCGGGAAAACTCTGGTTTCTCGGAAATTTAAACTCGAACATTGGGCACTGTAACATGTGCCGGTAGGGGGTGGGGTAATTTGCAGGCCTGTCATCGCCGAGCGCGGACTTTCGGGAGTCAGCCACCTAGTGGGTCTTACAGTAGAAGGGTGGCACTCTCAGACCACAGGCACCGCTATGCCGGGAAAACTCTGGTTTCCGAGAAATAGGGGGACAAATATGACCGAAAATGCACATTTCCGTATAGAAAAGGCATGCCGCGGGTACCCTCTTCGGCTGGGTACTTTTTCGACTTTCGGGAGTTGGAGACCCAGTGGGTTTTGTAGTCCATACAAGTGCCTTCACGGCCCATAGGTCGGCTATTCCGGGAAAACTCTGGTTTCTCGGAAATTTTAACTCGAACATTGGGCACTGTAACATGTGCCGGTAGGGGGTGGGGTAATTTGCAGGCCTGTCATCGCCGAGCGCGGACTTTCGGGAGTCAGCCACCTAGTGGGTCTTACAGTAGAAGGGTGGCACTCTCAGACCACAGGCACCGCTATGCCGGGAAAACTCTGGTTTCCGAGAAATAGGGGGACGAATATGACCGAAAATGCACATTTCCGTATAGAAAAGGCATGCCGCGGGTACCCTCTTCGGCTGGGTACTTTTTCGACTTTCGGGAGTTGGAGACCCAGTGGGTTTTGTAGTCCATACAAGTGCCTTCACGGCCCATAGGTCGGCTATTCCGGGAAAACTCTGGTTTCTCGGAAATTTTAACTCGAACATTGGGCACTGTAACATGTGCCGGTAGGGGGTGGGGTAATTTGCAGGCCTGTCATCGCCGAGCGCGGACTTTCGGGAGTCAGCCACCTAGTGGGTCTTACAGTAGAAGGGTGGCACTCTCAGACCACAGGCACCGCTATGCCGGGAAAACTCTGGTTTCCGAGAAATAGGGGGACAAATATGACCGAAAATGCACATTTCCGTATAGAAAAGGCATGCCGCGGGTACCCTCTTCGGCTGGGTACTTTTTCGACTTTCGGGAGTTGGAGACCCAGTGGGTTTTGTAGTCCATACAAGTGCCTTCACGGCCCATAGGTCGGCTATTCCGGGAAAACTCTGGTTTCTCGGAAATTTTAACTCGAACATTGGGCACTGTAACATGTGCCGGTAGGGGGTGGGGTAATTTGCAGGCCTGTCATCGCCGAGCGCGGACTTTCGGGAGTCAGCCACCTAGTGGGTCTTACAGTAGAAGGGTGGCACTCTCAGACCACAGGCACCGCTATGCCGGGAAAACTCTGGTTTCCGAGAAATAGGGGGACGAATATGACCGAAAATGCACATTTCCGTATAGAAAAGGCATGCCGCGGGTACCCTCTTCGGCTGGGTACTTTTTCGACTTTCGGGAGTTGGAGACCCAGTGGGTTTTGTAGTCCATACAAGTGCCTTCACGGCCCATAGGTCGGCTATTCCGGGAAAACTCTGGTTTCTCGGAAATTTTAACTCGAACATTGGGCACTGTAACATGTGCCGGTAGGGGGTGGGGTAATTTGCAGGCCTGTCATCGCCGAGCGCGGACTTTCGGGAGTCAGCCACCTAGTGGGTCTTACAGTAGAAGGGTGGCACTCTCAGACCACAGGCACCGCTATGCCGGGAAAACTCTGGTTTCCGAGAAATAGGGGGACAAATATGACCGAAAATGCACATTTCCGTATAGAAAAGGCATGCCGCGGGTACCCTCTTCGGCTGGGTACTTTTTCGACTTTCGGGAGTTGGAGACCCAGTGGGTTTTGTAGTCCATACAAGTGCCTTCACGGCCCATAGGTCGGCTATTCCGGGAAAACTCTGGTTTCTCGGAAATTTAAACTCGAACATTGGGCACTGTAACATGTGCCGGTAGGGGGTGGGGTAATTTGCAGGCCTGTCATCGCCGAGCGCGGACTTTCGGGAGTCAGCCACCTAGTGGGTCTTACAGTAGAAGGGTGGCACTCTCAGACCACAGGCACCGCTATGCCGGGAAAACTCTGGTTTCCGAGAAATAGGGGGACAAATATGACCGAAAATGCACATTTCCGTATAGAAAAGGCATGCCGCGGGTACCCTCTTCGGCTGGGTACTTTTTCGACTTTCGGGAGTTGGAGACCCAGTGGGTTTTGTAGTCCATACAAGTGCCTTCACGGCCCATAGGTCGGCTATTCCGGGAAAACTCTGGTTTCTCGGAAATTTTAACTCGAACATTGGGCACTGTAACATGTGCCGGTAGGGGGTGGGGTAATTTGCAGGCCTGTCATCGCCGAGCGCGGACTTTCGGGAGTCAGCCACCTAGTGGGTCTTACAGTAGAAGGGTGGCACTCTCAGACCACAGGCACCGCTATGCCGGGAAAACTCTGGTTTCCGAGAAATAGGGGGACGAATATGACCGAAAATGCACATTTCCGTATAGAAAAGGCATGCCGCGGGTACCCTCTTCGGCTGGGTACTTTTTCGACTTTCGGGAGTTGGAGACCCAGTGGGTTTTGTAGTCCATACAAGTGCCTTCACGGCCCATAGGTCGGCTATTCCGGGAAAACTCTGGTTTCTCGGAAATTTTAACTCGAACATTGGGCACTGTAACATGTGCCGGTAGGGGGTGGGGTAATTTGCAGGCCTGTCATCGCCGAGCGCGGACTTTCGGGAGTCAGCCACCTAGTGGGTCTTACAGTAGAAGGGTGGCACTCTCAGACCACAGGCACCGCTATGCCGGGAAAACTCTGGTTTCCGAGAAATAGGGGGACAAATATGACCGAAAATGCACATTTCCGTATAGAAAAGGCATGCCGCGGGTACCCTCTTCGGCTGGGTACTTTTTCGACTTTCGGGAGTTGGAGACCCAGTGGGTTTTGTAGTCCATACAAGTGCCTTCACGGCCCATAGGTCGGCTATTCCGGGAAAACTCTGGTTTATTTATTTTTTGGCTTCAGTTTTTGGGTGGAAATTTGTTTATGATTGCACCATTCTCTGACCATTGCCTACTTGTACCTTTTCACTTTGAATTATCAATTAGAAGCACATTTTTATTTTAAAATATTAATCATAGTCGTTTGTTACAACAACCAGCAAAACTTGACGGAGTATCGTTGTATATTTTGAAAATCGAGAATGGCCAGTACGAGACTGAATGACCACCATGGTATCTAAGCTTCTTGTCATCAAAGAATCTAAGATATTGTTTCCGCTATTGAGCATTTTCAGAATTTCAAGATGACATCTAAAATGTCTGTCAGATACAATTCCCAACTGTAGAGACACAACACTGATCAGAAAAAGGTTTTATTTATTTTGATCAAATAATGAAGGGAAATCAATATTTATCTTTATTTATTTTTGCAGGCTGCACACACAAAATTTTAATGATGTTTTTTTAATATGGTAAACACAAAAACAAATAAATAACACCTAAGGTTTTCTTTAAGCCACTAAAAGTACTGACTCAACACAATTCAACAATAAGAAGTGTTGTGGTTGTATTAATGAATATGAAATTTTAGTCATGAATATGGTCTAGAAATAAATTGGAATAATTCAAACACATAATGAGCCTTTTAGCATTATCATTTCCTCATAAAATCATCAAATAGCATCAATAAGAACAGTTAAAGTAAAAATATTTTCGCTTGAATTCTTTGTCAATATTTGATCAGAAGGACTTTGTCATGCAAAAAAGCTTAGATACTATTTATTTAATGCTTTATTGATTTAACGAGGATTCCTAACAGCCCTAAGACCACTAGTAGGTTTCCTCACATAAAACATAAACAGACAAATACATTTATAATACAAAGACAAGGACATAGATCTAACACTACTAAATACATATATACAACCCGGTGGGTTAAAGTGTCAAGTTATAGACGTATTTCAAGTTATAGTAGTAGTTAGATACTAGAATACCTGTTTGCATAGAGTAGTGATTGTTGTACTGAGTAGTGAAAGCAGGAGAAATCATTGCAGTCGCGGAATGTATGATAAACTTTCATATACAAAAATATACATATTTTAGACAAACGAGAATAATGATTTTGAAGGCATTTTCTCAAATATCTAAATTTTTTCTAACATTTCCATTACAAAATGCCCATGCAATGAACAGAGATTTCTTTCAACAATAAAAAATGGAATATTTAGTTGGAACAAATGAAATTTTCAATATATTTGCTAAAAACATTGATTGTGGGAACGTGTTTGAACCACTACGTCGAGGCGATTTCAATGAGTACCAATAATCTGCTTTGGATATAAAATTAAGAAAAAATGGTATATCCCTGCATATGCCAGTTTTTATCCCTGCACATCCCTGCATATGCCAGTTTTTCATCCATAGTGCAGGATACATTTTGTTTTTGGTCCTTTGAGATCAGCGAGGATATTCTGAGAAATCAGAAATTTATGGTCGGTTAAGATTCATTTTCTAACCAATGTTTAATATATTTGGCCCCATTTAGGTATGTCTTTGTATCGACTACCATATTGAAAGATGCATCATTTCAGTAATTCTCTTTGGCTCCATGTTGCCAAACCTAAAGGGTCACTGACGAGACTGTATTAGTCGAAACCGCGGTATGGCCCATCCCCTTTCTCATTAATGTGTTCACATAAACAATTCACCTCTTGTTCAGTCGTTGTTGCAAAGCAACGGGGCGCGTAATGCTGCGCAGCAGTAATTACGGCGCTTTGATCCTACGATGCCAGCATTTTTCGCTGAGGTAAAGCGTCAAGTGATCAAAATACAAATCATTCAATTACAGTGCCAAATTTACGTCAGTCCCATGCCTATTAATTGTGTTTCAAACCTTTTCAAATCGTTCTATTTTGTTTTTGTTTCTAAATTCCTTGGTCATAACTTGTCTTGTTGATTGTTAATTTAGAACAATATTCGTTCATGTATGTGACCCTTCTTAGTAACTTATATAGGGTTTTAATGTATGTTTTCCATAGCCTTAGTGTACCTTTTTATAAATAATCATGAATATGCAAATGATCTTATTCATTATAACTTGTAAACTTGTCAAAATGTATAATAGAAGCAGCTATGACATCTAACAATGATGTTTATGTACTCGAATAAATATTAATGTTCATATGAATATGTAAATTAGAATATTTGCGTATTCACCGTCCTTCGATCGGATTATGTCAACGCCATTTAACTTGTCATAGCTGAATGAGATATTATAAATTTAGAAGATGCAAAAGCTTTGTTTGCTGCCCATCTTTGTAATATTCAAATGCAAAGACTGATTGGCATATTCAAATACCCCTAAAACATGGAGCGAATTCATTTTGTCTTTACTATACACAAAACAATAAATGCATGTTTTCGTGGAAACCAAGCCAACAACAATACAATGGGATAATTTTATTACGAAGTGGGTATGTTCTAGTTTCGATTCGTCTGTATGACGACTTGAATACCATGAATAAAAGTTACTTTGTAGCCGTAAAAGCTATTTTATTTGATATATATGTCTGTCAAAAATTAGTTTTATTCAAAAAGTCATTGGGAATGCTTCCATTCTACGTACCCCGAAGTGGATTTTTCTGTGACGGCAAACGCTTGGAGTTATATAAATTGACCAGAGTCTAACACCCACAAGGTCGCTAGCTCCCGAAAGTCCTCGCACGGCAATGACATGCCTACCAAATACCCCACCCTAATTGTAAACTTTCTACCATGTTCGAGTTAAAATTTTCAATTAACCAGAGATTTTCCGGTATAGCCGACTTATGGGTCGTGAAGGCACTTGTATGGACTACAAACCACACTGGGTCTCCAATCCCGAAAATCGATACGGTACCCTACCGGAGAGGGTACCCACGCCTTTCCTTTTTCTTTACGGAAATGTGCATTTTCGGTCGTATTTGTGCCCCAGTTAAATCGGAAACCAGAGTTTTCCCGGCCTAGCGGTGTATGTGGTCTGAAAGTGCAAACTGACTGCTGTTAGCCCCACCAGGTCCCGAAAGTCCGCGCACTGCAATGACAGGCCTGTCAAATATCCCACTCATTACTCATATATGCTAACTCTTCACATGTTCGAGTTACAAGAGACTGTCACACTTCTACTCTAAAACCCACCAAGTTGCTAGCTCCCGAAAGTCCGTGCACGGCGATGACAGGCCTACCAAATACCCCGCCCCTTACCCGCACATGTTAACGCGCCTGATGTTGGAGTAGAAATTTCCGAAAAACAAGACAGGGTATAGCCGACCTATGAGCACTTTCAGCCATATTTGTCCCCCTATTTCTCGGAAACCAGAGTTTTCCCGGCATAGCGGTGCATGTGGTCTGAGAGTGCCACCCTTCTACTGTAAGACCCACTAGGTGGCTTGCTCCCAAAAGTCCGCGCTCGGCGATGACAGGCCTGCAAATTACCCCACCCCCTACCGGCACATGTTATAGTGCCCAATGTTCGAGTTAAAATTTCCGAGAAACCAGAGTTTTCCCGGAATAGCCGACCTATGGGCCGTGAAGGCACTTGTATGGACTACAAAACCCACTGGGTCTCCAACTCCCGAAAGTCGAAAAAGTACCCACCCGAAGAGGGTACCCGCGGCATGCCTTTTCTATACGGAAATGTGCATTTTCGGTCATATTTGTCCCCCTATTTCTCGGAAACCAGAGTTTTCCCGGCATAGCGGTGCATGTGGTCTGAGAGTGCCACCCTTCTACTGTAAGACCCACTAGGTGGCTAGCTCCCGAAAGTCCGCGCTCGGCGATGACAGGCCTGCAAATTACCCCACCCCCTACCGGCACATGTTATAGTGCCCAATGTTCGAGTTAAAATTTCCGAGCAACCAGAGTTTTCCCGGAATAGTCGACCTATGGGCCGTGAAGGCACTTGTATGGACTACAAAACCCACTGGGTCTCCAACTCCCGAACGTCCAAAAAGTACCCAGCCGAAGAGGGTACCCGCGACATGCCTTTTCTATACGGAAATGTGCATTTTCGGTCATATTTGTCCCCCTATTTCTCGGAAACCAGAGTTTTCTTGGCATAGCCGTGCATGTGGTCTGAGAGTGCCACTCTTCTACTGTAAGACCCACTAGGTGGCTAGCTCCCGAAAGTCCGCGCTCGGCGATGACAGGCCTGCAAATTAACCCACCCCCTACCTGCACATGTTATAGTGCCCAATGTTCGAGTTAAAATTTCCGAGAAGCCAGAGTTTTCCCGGAATAGCCGACCTATGGGCCGTAAAGGCACTTGTATGGACTACAAAACCCACTGGGTCTCCAACTCCCGAAAGTCGAAAAAGTACCCAGCCGATGAGGGTACCCGCGGCATGCCATTTCTATACGGAAATGTGCATTTTCGGTCATATTTGTCCCCCTATTTCTCGGAAACCAGAGTTTTCTCTGCATAGCGGTGCATGTGGTCTGAGAGTGCCACCATTCTACTGTAAGACCCACTAGGTGGCTAGCTCCCGAAAGTCCGCGCTCGGCGATGACAGGCCTGCAAATTACCCCACCCCCTACCGGCACATGTTATAGTGCCCAATGTTCGAGTTAAAATTTCCGAGAAACCAGAGTTTTCCCGGAATAGCCGACCTATGGGCCGTGAAGGCATTTGTATGGACTACAAAACCCACTGGGTCTCCAACTCCCGAAAGTCGAAAAAGTACCCAGCCGAAGAGGGTACCCGCGGCGTGCCTTTTCTATACGGAAATGTGCATTTTCGGTCATATTTGTCCCCCTATTTCTCGGAAACCAGAGTTTTCCCGGCATAGCGGTGCATGTGGTCTGAGAGTGCCACCCTTCTACTGTAAGACCCACTAGGTGGCTAGCTCCCGAAAGTCCGCGCTCGGCGATGACAGGCCTGCAAATTACCCCACCCCCTACCGGCACATGTTATAGTGCCCAATGTTCGAGTTAAAATTTCCGAGAAACCAGTTTTCCCGGAATAGCCGACGTATGGGCCGTGAAGGCACTTGTATGGACTACAAAACCCACTGGGTCTCCAACTCCCGAAAGTCGAAAAAGTACCCACCGAAGAGGGTACCCGCGGCATGCCTTTTCTATACGGAAATGTGCATTTTCGGTCATATTTGTCCCCCCATTTCTCGGAAACCAGAGTTTTCCCGGCATAGCGGTGCATGTGGTCTAAGAGTGCCACCCTTCTACTGTAAGACCCACTAGGTGGCTAGCTCCCGAAAGTCCGTGCTCGGCGATGACAGGCCTGCAAATTACCCCAGCCCCTACCGGCACATGTTATAGTGCCCAATGTTCCGAGTTAAAATTTCCGAGAAACCAGAGTTTTCCCGGAATAGCCGACCTATGGGCCGTGAAGGCACTTGTATGGACTACAAAACCCACTGGGTCTTCAACTCCCGAAAGTCGAAAAAGTACCCAGCCGAAGAGGGTACCCGCGGCATGCCTTTTCTATACGGAAATGTGCATTTTCGGTCATATTTGTCCCCCTATTTCCCGGAAACCAGAGTTTTCCCGGCATAGCGGTGCATGTGGTCTGAGAGTGCCACCCTTCTACTATAAGACCCACTAGGTGGCTAGCTCCCGAAAGTCCGCGCTCGGCGATGACAGGCCTGCAAATTACCCCACCCCCTACCGGCACATGTTACAGTGCCCAATGTTCGAGTTAAAATTTCCGAGAAACCAGAGTTTTCCCGGAATAGCCGACCTATGGGCCGTGAAGGCACTTGTATGGACTACAAAACCCACTGGGTCTCCAACTCCCGAAAGTCGAAAAAGTACCCAGCCGAAGAGGGTACCCGCGGCATGCCTTTTCTATACGGAAATGTGCATTTTCGGTCATATTTGTCCCCCTATTTCTCGGAAACCAGAGTTTTCCCGGCATAGCGGTGCATGTGGTCTAAGAGTGCCACCCTTCTACTGTAAGACCCACTAGGTGGCTAGCTCCCGAAAGTCCGTGCTCGGCGATGACAGGCCTGCAAATTACCCCACCCCCTACCGGCACATGTTATAGTGCCCAATGTTCGAGTTAAAATTTCCGAGAAACCAGAGTTTTCCCGGAATAGCCGACCTATGGGCCGTGAATGCACTTGTATGGACTACAAAACCCACTGCGTCTCCAACTCCCGAAAGTCGAAAAAGTACCCAGCCGAAGAGGGTACCCGCGGCATGCCTTTTCTATACGGAAATGTGCATTTTCGGTCATATTTGTCCCCCTATTTCTCGGAAACCAGAGTTTTCCCGGCATAGCGGTGCCTGTGATCTGAGAGTGCCACCCTTCTACTGAATGACCCACTAGGTGGCTAGCTCCCGAAAGTCCGCGCTCGGCGATGACAGGCCTGCAAATTACCCCACCCCCTACCGGCACATGTTATAGTGCCCAATGTTCGAGTTAAAATTTCCGAGAAACCAGAGTTTTCCCGGAATAGCCGACCTATGGGCCGTGAAGGCACTTGTATGGACTACAAAACCCACTGGGTCTCCAACTCCCGAAAGTCGAAAAAGTACCCAGCCGAAGAGGGTACGCGCTGCATGCCTTTTCTATACGGAAATGTGCATTTTCGGTCATATTTGTCCCCCTATTTCTCGGAAATCAGAGTTTTCCCGGCATAGCGGTGCCTGTGGTCTGAGAGTGCCACCCTTCTACTGTAAGACCCACTAGGTGGCTGACTCCCGAAAGTCCGCGCTCGGCGATGACAGGCCTGCAAATTACCCCACCCCCTACCGGCACATGTTATAGTGCCCAATGTTCGAGTTAAAATTTCCGAGAAACCAGAGTTTTCCCGGAATAGCCGACCTATGGGCCGTAAAGGCACTTGTATGGACTACAAAACCCACTGGGTCTCCAACTCCCGAAAGTCGAAAAAGTACCCAGCCGAAGAGGGTACCCGCGGCATGCCTTTTCTATACGGAAATGTGCATTTTCGGTCATATTTGTCCCCCTATTTCTCGGAAACCAGAGTTTTCACGGCATAGCAGTGCATGTGGTCTAAGAGTGCCACCCTTCTACTGTAAGACCCACTAGGTGGCTAGCTCCCGAAAGTCCGCGCTCGGCGATGACAGGCCTGCAAATTACCCCATCCCCAACCGGCACATGTTATAGTGCCCAATGTTCGAGTTAAAATTTCCGAGAAACCAGAGTTTTCCCGGAATAGCCGACCTATGGGCCGTGAAGGCACTTGTATGGACTAAAAAATCCACTGGGACTCCAACTCCCGAAAGTCGAAAAAGTACCCAGCCGAAGAGGGTACCCGCGGCATGCCTTTTCTATACGGAAATGTGCATTTTCGGTCATATTTGTCCCCCTATTTCTCGGAAACCAGAGTTTTCCCGGCATAGTGGTGCATGTGGTCTGAGAGTGCCACCCTTCTACTGTAAGACCCATTAGGTAGCTAGCTCCCGAAAGTCCGCGCTCGGCGAGGACAGGCCTGCAAATTACCCCACCCCCTACCGGCACATGTTATAGTGCCCAATGTTCGAGTTAAAATTTCCGAGAAACCAGAGTTTTCCCGGAATAGTCGACCTATGGGCCGTGAATGCACTTGTATGGACTACAAAACCCACTGGGACTCCAACTCCCGAAAGTCGAAAAAGTACCCAGCTGAAGAGGGTACCCGCGGCATGCCTTTTCTATACGGAAATGTTCATTTTCGGTCATATTTGTCCCCCTATTTCTCGGAAACCAGAGTTTTCCCGGCATAGCCGTGCATGTGGTCTGAGAGTGCCACCCTTCTACTGTAATACCCACTAGGTGGCTAGCTCCCGAAAGTCCGCGCTCGGCGATGACAGGCCTGCAAATTACCCCACCCCCTACCGGCACATGTTATAGTGCCCAATGTTCGAGTTAAAATTTCCGAGAAGCCAGAGTTTTCCCGGAATACCCGACCTATGGGCCGTGAAGGCACTTGTATGGACTACAAAACACACTGGGTCTCCAACTCCCGAAAGTCGAAAAAGTACCCAGCCGAAGAGGGTACCCGCGGCATGCCTTTTCTATACGGAAATGTGCATTTTCGGTCATATTTGTCCCCCTATTTCTCGGAAACCAGAGTTTTCCCGGCATAGCCGTACATGTGGTTTGAGAGTGCCCACATTCTACTGTAAGACCCACTAGGTGGCTAGCTCCCGAAAGTCCGCGCTCGGCGATGACAGGCCTGCAAATTACCCCACCCCCTACCGGCACATGTTATAGTGCCCAATGTTCGAGTTAAAATTTCCGAGAAGCCAGAGTTTTCCCGGAATAGCCGACCTATGGGCCGTGAAGGCACTTGTATGGACTACAAAACCCACTGGGTCTCCAACTCCCGAAAGTCGAAAAAGTACCCAGCCGAAGAGGGTACCCGCGGCATGCCTTTTCTATACGGAAATGTGCATTTTCGGTCATATTTGTCCCCCTATTTCTCGGAAACCAGAGTTTTCCCGGCATAGCGGTGCATGTGGTCTGAGAGTGCCACCCTTCTACTGTAAGATCCACTAGGTGGCTAGCTCCCGAAAGTCCGCGCTCGGCGATGACAGGCCTGCAAATTACCCCACCCCCTACCGGCACATGTTATAGTGCCCAATGTTCGAGTTAAAATTTCCGAGAAACCAGAGTTTTCCCGGAATAGCCGACCTATGGGCCGTGAAGGCACTTGTATGGACTACAAAACCCACTGGGTCTCCAACTCCCGAAAGTCGAAAAAGTACCCAGCCGAAGAGGGTACCCGCGGCATGCCTTTTCTATACGGAAATGTGCATTTTCGGTCATATTTGTCCCCCTATTTCTCGGAAACCAGAGTTTTCCCGGCATAGCGGTGCATGTGGTCTGAGAGTGCCCCCCTTCTACTGTAAGACCCACTAGGTGGCTAGCTCCCGAAAGTCCGCGCTCGGCGATGACAGGCCTGCAAATTACCCCACCCCCTACCGGCACATGTTATAGTGCCCAATGTTCGAGTTAAAATTTCCGAGAAACCAGAGTTTTCCCGGAATAGCCGACCTATGGGCCGTGAAGGCACTTGTATGGACTACAAAACCCACTGGGTCTCCAACTCCCGAAAGTCGAAAAAGTACCCAGCCGAAGAGGGTACCCGCGGCATGCCTTTTCTATACGGAAATGTGCATTATCGGTCATATTTGTCCCCCCATTTCTCGGAAACCAGAGTTTTCCCGGCATAGCGGTGCATGTGGTCTAAGAGTGCCACCCTTCTACTGTAAGACCCACTAGGTGGCTAGCTCCCGAAAGTCCGTGCTCGGCGATGACAGGCCTGCAAATTACCCCAGCCCCTACCGGCACATGTTATAGTGCCCAATGTTCGAGTTAAAATTTCCGAGAAACCAGAGTTTTCCCGGAATAGCCGACCTATGGGCCGTGAAGGCACTTGTATGGACTACAAAACCCACTGGGTCTCCAACTCCCGAAAGTCGAAAAAGTACCCAGCCGAAGAGGGTACCCGCGGCATGCCTTTTCTATTCGGAAATGTGCATTTTCGGTCATATTTGTCCCCCTATTTCCCGAAAACCAGAGTTTCCCGGAATAGCGGTGCATGTGGTCTGAGAGTGCCACCCTTCTACTACAAGACCCACTAGGTGGCTAGCTCCCGAAAGTCCGCGCTCGGCGTTGACAGGCCTGCAAATTACCCCACCCCCTACCGGCACATGTTATAGTGCCCAATTTTCGAGTTAAAATTTCCGAGAAACCAGAGTTTTCCCGGAATAGCCGACCTATGGGCCGTGAAGGCACTTGTATGGACTACAAAACCCACTGGGTCTCCAACTCCCGAAAGTCGAAAAAGTACCCAGCCGAAGAGGGTACCCGCGGCATGCCTTTTCTATACGGAAATGTGCATTTTCGGTCATATTTGTCCCCCTATTTCTCGGAAACCAGAGTTTTCCCGGCATAGCGGTGCATGTGGTCTGAGAGTGCCACCCTTCTACTGTAAGACCCACTAGGTGGCTAGCTCCCGAAAGTCCGTGCTCGGCGATGACAGGCCTGCAAATTACCCCACCCCCTACCGGCACATGTTATAGTGCCCAATGTTCGAGTTAAAATTTCCGAGAAACCAGAGTTTTCCCGGAATAGCCGACCTATGGGCCGTGAAGGCACTTGTATGGACTACAAAACCCACTGGGTCTCCAACTCCCGAAAGTCGAAAAAGTACCCAGCCGAAGAGGGTACGCGCTGCATGCCTTTTCTATACGGAAATGTGCATTTTCGGTCATATTTGTCCCCCTATTTCTCGGAAATCAGAGTTTTCCCGGCATAGCGGTGCCTGTGGTCTGAGAGTGCCACCCTTTTACTATAAGACCCACTAGGTGGCCGACTCCCGAAAGTCCGCGCTCGGCGATGACAGGCCTGCAAATTACCCCACCCCCTACCGGCACATGTTATAGTGCCCAATGTTCGAGTTAAAATTTCCGAGAAACCAGAGTTTTCCCGGAATAGCCGACCTATGGGCCGTGAAGGCACTTGTATGGACTACAAAACCCACTGGGTCTCCAACTCCCGAAAGTCGAAAAAGTACCCAGCCGAAGAGGGTACCCGCGGCATGCCTTTTCTATACGGAAATGTGCATTTTCGGTCATATTTGTCCCCCTATTTCTCGGAAACCAGAGTTTTCCTGGCAAAGCGGTGCATGTGGTCTGAGAGTGCCACCCTTCTACTATAAGACCCACTAGGTGGCTAGCTCCCGAAAGTCCGCGCTCGGCGATGACAGGCCTGCAAATTACCCCACCCCCTACCGGCACATGTTATAGTGCCCAATGTTCGAGTTAAAATTTCCGAGAAACCAGAGTTTTCCCGGAATAGCCGACCTATGGGCCGTGAAGGCACTTGTATGGACTACAAAACCCACTGGGTCTCCAACTCCCGCAAGTCGAAAAAGTACCCAGCCGAAGAGGGTACCCGCGGCATGCCTTTTCTATACGGAAATGTGCATTTTCGGTCATATTTGTCCCCCTATTTCTCGGAAACCAGAGTTTTCCCGGCATAGCGGTGCATGTGGTCTGAGAGTGCAACCCTTCTACTATAAGACCCACTAGGTGGCTAGCTCCCGAAAGTCCGCGCTCGGCGATGACAGGCCTGCAAATTACCCCACCCCCTACCGGCACATGTTATAGTGACCAATGTTCGAGTTAAAATTTCCGAGAAACCAGAGTTTTCCCGGAATAGCCGACCTATGGGCCGTGAAGGCACTTGTATGGACTACAAAACCCACTGGGTCTCCAACTCCCGAAAGTCGAAAAAGTACCCAGCCGAAGAGGGTACCCGCGGCATGCCTTTTCTATACGGAAATGTGCATTTTCGGTCATATTTGTCCCCCTATTTCTCGGAAACCAGAGTTTTCCCGGCATAGCGGTGCATGTGGTCTGACAGTGCCACCCTTCTACTGTAAGACCCACTAGGTGGCTAGCTCACGAAAGTCCGCGCTCGGCGATGACAGGCCTGCAAATTACCCCACCCCCTACCGGCACATGTTATAGTGCCCAATGTTCGAGTTAAAATTTCCGAGAAACCAGAGTTTTCCCGGAATAGCCGACCTATGGGCCGTGAAGGCACTTGTATGGACTACAAAAGCCACTGGGTCTCCAACTCCCGAAAGTCGAAAAAGTACCCAGCCGAAGAGGGTACCCGCAGCATGCCTTTTCTATACGGAAATGTGCATTTTCGGTCATATTTGTCCCCCCATTTCTCGGAAACCAGAGTTTTCCCGGCATAGCGGTGCATGTGGTCTAAGAGTGCCACCCTTCTACTGTAAGACCCACTAGGTGGCTAGCTCCCGAAAGTCCGTGCTCGGCGATGACAGGCCTGCAAATTACCCCACCCCCTACCGGCACATGTTATAGTGCCCAATGTTCGAGTTAAAATTTCCGAGAAACCAGAGTTTTCCCGGAATAGCCGACCTATGGGCCGTGAAGGCACTTGTATGGACTACAAAACCCACTGGGTCTCCAACTCCCGAAAGTCGAAAAAGTACCCAGCCGAAGAGGGTACCCGCGGCATGCCTTTTCTATACGGAAATGTGCATTTTCGGTCATATTTGTCCCCCTATTTCTCGGAAACCAGAGTTTTCCCGGCATAGCGGTGCATGTGGTCTGAGAGTGCCCCCCTTCTACTGTAAGACCCACTAGGTGGCTAGCTCCCGAAAGTCCGCGCTCGGCGATGACAGGCCTGCAAATTACCCCACCCCCTACCGGCACATGTTATAGTGCCCAATGTTCGAGTTAAAATTTCCGAGAAACCAGAGTTTTCCCGGAATAGCCGACCTATGGGCCGTGAAGGAACTTGTATGGACTACAAAAGCCACTGGGTCTCCAACTCCCGAAAGTCGAAAAAGTACGCAGCCGAAGAGGGTACCCGCGGCATGCCTTTTCTATAGGGAAATGTGCATTTTTGGTCATATTTGTCCCCCCATTTCTCGGAAACCAGAGTTTTCCCGGCATAGCGGTGCATGTGGTCTAAGAGTGCCACCCTTCTACTGTAAGACCCACTAGGTGGCTAGCTCCCGAAAGTCCGTGCTCGGCGATGACAGGCCTGCAAATTACCCCACCCCCTAACGGCACATGTTATAGTGCCCAATGTTCGAGTTAAAATTTCCGAGAAACCAGAGTTTTCCCGGAATAGCCGACCTATGGGCCGTGAAGGCACTTGTATGGACTACAAAACCCACTGGGTCTCCAACTCCCGAAAGTCAAAAAAGTACCCAGCCGAAGAGGGTACCCGCGGCATGCCTTTTCTATACGGAAATGTGCATTTTCGGTCATATTTGTCCCCCTATTTCTCGGAAACCAGAGTTTTCCCGGCATAGCGGTGCATGTGGTCTGAGAGTGCCACCCTTCTACTATAAGATCCACTAGGTGGCTAGCGGCACATGTTATAGTGCCCAATGTTCGAGTTAAAATTTCCGAGAAACCAGAGTTTTCCCGGAATAGCCGACCTATGGGCCGTGAAGGCACTTGTATGGACTACAAAACCCACTGGGTCTCCAACTCCCGAAAGTCGAAAAAGTACCCAGCCGAAGAGGGTACCCGCGGCATTCCTTTTCTATACGGAAATGTGCATTTTCGGTCATATTTGTCCCCCTATTTCTCGGAAACCAGAGTTTTCCTGGCATAGCGGCGTATGTGGCCTGAGAGTGCCACCATTCTACTTTAAAACCCATAAAGTCGCTAGCTCCCGAAAGTCCGCGCTCGGCGATGACAGGTTCACAGCCGAAGAAGGTACCCGCACTTTGCTTTTGATATAGAAGTGTGTATTTTCGGTCATTTTCGTAATATTTTTCTTGGGCTGAGTAGATAATTTGTTGGGCTTCAAACCCCGTTATATCTCGTCTGTGGAACTTAAATTTCATGTTGGCAGTTTCGGCTGGTTCTGCTAGCAGTAACAGCTGATTCGGCTGTTTCGGCTACTTCTGCCAGCAGATTCTGCCACTTCGGCTGTTTCGGCTAACTTCACCCACCTCTTCACAGATGCTTTTTTTTTCATAGAGAGCTGCTCCTTTGTTGATGAGACCTCGCCACGTTGATCGCTCCTGTGCAGTCTGTTTCCAAGACCCCATTGTATGTCGAAATCCTTCAGAGAGGTTTTGAGGGTTTCTACACTGTATGTAGCATTTCTTCTGGCCATCTTGAGAGCGCTTTCCCTCCTGTAATTCTCCATAGTCGCTCATCAGGCATTCTTATAACATTGCCAGTCCACCTTAGCTGTGCTAGCTTTAAGACACTATGCATGCTTTGCACCCCTGCTTTCTTCAGGACCTCCGGTCTGGAATCTTGCCTTGACGCTTGCTGTATAACAGCTTTCTCAAACGGTGAAGTCTCTTTGCATGACGCTGGTATACTACAGATCTCACATGGATACAAGAGGGCTGGCAGTACCACAGCCTTATAGACTTTCAGCTTGGTGTCAAGCTTGATTCCATTACGCTTCCAGACATTTGCACAGAATCTTCCGAAAGCCACACTGGAATTTATCATTCTGGCGGTGACCTCATCATCAATGTGCACTGCTCTGGAGTGAGTGCTTCCCAGGTAGGCGAATTTATCAACAACTTTTAGTTTTTGTCCATTGCTATGAATCTGGGTAGACAGCTAAACTTGGCCATGATTTTCAATTGTCCATCATGACAACTTGTGTCAAACGCTTTGGTGAGGTCGACAAACGTCATGTACAGATCTACATTCTGTTCTTGGCATTTCTTCTGAAACTGACTTGCTGTGAAGATCATGTCTATTGTCCCTCTGTCTGTTCTGAATCCACATTAACTTTCTGGGATAAGTCCCTTCTGATCAAATAGAGCATTCAGGCGATTCAACAGAATTTTTGTCAGTATCTCCCCAATAATGGATAGGAGGGAGATGACTCTGTGGTTGTCACAAACTTGATGATTTCTTTTCTGTTTGTATAATCGGATTGTGGATGCATCCTTAATTTTTTGTGGGATAGCCTCTTTCCTCCACAAACAGTGAAACAACTCTTGTCAGTTTCTCTGCCAATGCCTGGATAAATCGCACATCTCACGCAATTTAATTTAATCCTACATATAAAGAGTCTGGACAAAGATTTTGATGAGTCAATGGTTAAAATACACTCTTTAGGTACTCGAAACACCCGTACAGAAAGTGACTCAGAATACCCGTTCAATGTAAAATATGTGCTCGAAATACCCGTTCAGTACTGCTCGAAAAATACTAAACTGTTTTGCACGCGACTTGGGAACTTTATATGTCTGTACAGTGATGAAAACCAGTAGTTTTTCAGTTTAATTTTACAATGTAGCCTTCATGTGAGTTTGTGGGTTCTTAGTGTGATGGAATATTCCTATTTTGACACATAAAGTATACGTAACTGAATTTTAGGATGAGTTTTGTCTTTCGAATTTCATACATAATACATGAGCAAAGCCAACCGAACACCTTTAAGTGTCATTTACTTTCTGCATACCACTCCAGTGAACAAAAACTGCTTGCACTAACATACACTAGATACAGACCGAGTTGCACATGTATTCAAGTTTGCCCTAGGTGAAAATAAACTCAATTTACGTCAAGAAAAATGTCTGCATCTTCATTATTTATCCTCCTGTCCCCCATTTTGGTTTGCTCGAAAAAATCATCCCATAAGGTCAGGGTCCTATAGCGTGTTAATTTGACCAACAATATGCCGAATTTTATGCTGAGAAATCAGCCTCCTTTCTTCTAAAAGCCTGGAGAGTTCTCGGTGTCAGTATTCAACCCAATACCCTATTTTACTGTCCCATGGTGCGCAACAGGCATGTCTTGTGAGTCGGTTGCTTAGTCCTTGACTACAACGTTGTTCTGACGTAAGCTTTTTGAGTGGTCTTAGGGTCTTAGAGGTATTCTTCCAATATCTGCTTGTATCGAAAAGAACATCCTATCTCTCTTTGGAAGGGCTGTTAGAGACCAGTCAACAATTGAAAACGACATAGCAGTACGGCAACTTGCTGTTAGAAGCATTACTGAGAAGAGTTGGTTCTCCAATGTCAGGATGATATTAAACACCAATGACCTACCCTCAGCCTATGAACTTCTGGAAAACCCACTGTCAAAAGAACAATGGAAGACATCTGTTAAAACCAAAATCCATGAAGCTAGAACAACAATGGCATGATGATATAAAATCAAAGTCCTCACTCAGATACCTAAATCCTGGTGCTGTAAAAATAGGGAAGGTACACCAAGTCTACGCCTCGGTGAGGAACAACACGTATGATGTCAGACGTGCCGAAGTAAAAGTAAGGTTTCGGACTGGGGCATATACATTGCGGTCTAATAGGGCTAAATTCAATCAGTATAATGTCAGTCCAACATGCCAGCTTTGCAATAAAAATCCTGAAACAAGAGAGCATTTCATAATAGTATGCGAAAGCCTAAAAAACATTAGATATGTGTATTTCAATAAGATAAGGTCTCTGCTTGAACATTCCAGTGTGAAGATAAATAGTCTACTAGAAGATTCTGCCATATGTACACAACTACTACTGGATTCCAGTCATCCAGACATCGACAACATTCTACAACCAGACTCGTCAGAGGCTGAACTCCTGGAGCTGTATTCGAGAGAGCTGTTATTCAAGATTCACTTGGAAAGAACGAAAATACTGAGGTACAATAAAACCAGAGAGCATAAATAAACAAATAAATAAACCTACGCTGTAAATAATGACCACTGCGTTAATGAACCAAACCAAGACTTCTTAAATATCATATAAACTTTTTAACGTCTTAAGACGGTGCCACGAAAAGTCAACGTGAGAACACTACTACAAAGAAGAAGACAATTGATACAGCGACCGAACAATTGTGCGAGATAATAAAAAGGACACTGATTGACATTGATTTTCCGAGTGTTATCCTGTCAAGTAAGTCCTCATGATAAAAAGATGGCTTTATAATACTGTACAATGAAGTTCAAATGTCATGACATATAACAGTTCTTGTGTAATAGAACTTCAAGCACATTCTCTTTAACTTTTTTGTTGAGTACGTATATTTATCTAAGGGTGTTTATGTTTCTTGCGCCTAAAATTTTTCGCCTACCAGAATCAGAATGAGAATAGCTTACTGGTGGAACGTCAAATCGCCCCTAGTATATATGAAAGGAAAGATAGCATATAAATATAATATAATTACCTGTTCCAGATTATTTTGCGTCATGTAAAGACAAAAATAATGCCACTTTATACAGTAAATTAGCGCAAAGTAAGTAAGTACGTGGCGTAAAGAAGCGCAAAGGGGCGCAAAGGTGGCGCTAAGTGATATAGAATAGCATTAAAGTGCATTATTTATCAAATAAAAAGGCAGATGGTACACTTTTATTTATTTATAATCCGCATGTATGGGTCAGGCGTAACATAATCTGTCAGATTTTTTTTATTGCAAGACAAAAGTGATTATCACAAAAGCACTTTTCTCTTCTCAACAGGCCTAACAGGTTAGAATTTGCTACATAATATAAACGTGGGTTTCAGATTTTACACAAAATGTTACTGAAAGAAGCATGGTACAAAACTTTTGACTGGCATTATTTCTGTTACAAAGTGTCAAAGACACAGTGAAATATCAAATATCTCGTCAAATATATTTCGTTTTTATTTCTTGTTATATTTTTAATAAGAATATTATAGAAATAATACCGTGTATTGGAAATCGTGCAAATATTTAGATCTTGTGACTCTTTCTTTAACTCAATATAAAAGATGTGAAAACGTCTGTCAGGTTACCAGTGCGGTAATTATCAGCAACACGCCTGTTTGCAAGGCGATCGGCTGCTAAGCTCTAATAGCACGTGTCATTAATTGGGTTATTAAAACATTTTGAAATGAGATTAATTACCTAATTTGAAATAAGAATGTTCTTCTTTCATGCATACTTACGTTTAACATTAAGTTTACATTATGATGTTTTTTTAGGTGCAGCAATTCTATTATATGCATCTAACGTGTAAACTTGTGCGACGTTAAATTTCATTAATTTTGGCAAATTTTACGATTGTGCGGCTAAGAGATACGTTCAAAAACAAACTTTTTTCATCCGAAGTTAGTTTGAGTATTCTCAAAGATTCGTAACGTCCTGACATCAACATAGAAAATAGAATAAATGTTTGTGATAAGTTTCCCGGTGTTATCATAAACATACGGAAGCACCATAGACGAGCAGACTGGTGAAGCGCTCAATATGTCACAAATACGAAAACATGCCCCTGCAAAATAGAGGTGGGTTGGTGCCCAGCAGGCACGTGACGTCACAATGACGTCATATCAACGTCGATGCGACGTCATGACGATTAAAGCCCCCCGCCCCCCCCCCCGCCTCAAGTAATTTTATATTACCGATCGTTTCAAGGTGAGACTTCTGTTGTGGTTCTAATTGTTTTATGTTTTAGTGTTGAATTTTTGAACTGTTTGCACATTACATACCATGCACAAATCAGACATGGAGATGTCAAAGATGAATGATGCTAAATGAATTTGAACATCTTATATACCCGATAGATATTGTGACTGTTCAAAGTGTTTATATACCCGATGACTGGCCTATTAAAAAAAGATGATTCCACATAATCATCAAGTTCGTTTAAAGACAAAGCCTGTCGCATGCCGACAAAATCAAAGGAGTTGGAGAACAATCCATGATTAAAGAATCTATTTTTCACACTATAGTTAATCATCTATCAGAAGTCAATAATTAGTTCTGCTCATTGTGATACCGTAAGTTTTTCACACCTTCAATTTATTACCACACCTTTCCTAATCTATCTATCTATCTATCTATCTATCAAATGTGTCCTTTGGCTGTATCAAATAAATAAATAAATAAATAAATAAATAAATAAATAAATTAATTAATTAATTAATTAATTTAGTATCGACAAGCATCATTAGTATCGACAAGCATCATTTAGTATCGACAAGCATCATTACAAGTCAGATGACTTACTACGATGTCGAGTATGGTGAGTTATGGTGAGTTAAATAAATAAAAAAAATTGATAAATGAATAAATAAATAAATTGGGGGCGAAACAACTAGGGGGCAAATGGTATTGGGGGCGAAACATCTAGGGTATGAGGGGCGAAACGACTAGGGTGGAAATTAGAGGCGAAACGACTAGGGGGGAAACGACTAGGGTGGAAACGTCTTGGGGGCGAAACGTCTTGTGATCTTAGGATGCGTGCGTTCGTAGTTCTTACCAATGGTAAAATGGTACCATTGGTAGACAAATTCGTTCTGAATCTAAATATTTTACTGGTTACACGCCCAATGGCATTATTTCACCAGGGGATTCGGATGGGAGAGAAATTAGTCCCTTGAACGTACGAGTGAAGCGAACTTGGACACACAATCATCTGACATTTTAGCAGTAGAAAAAAGAGAGTCAGTGAGGTCATTCCAGTCCCTGACAGTCTGGGGAAATAAACTACATTTATAGGCCTCTATACTAGCAGATGGAAGCTGAAATGCCTTGGAGTGACTATTTCTACAACGCATAGTCTTTGGGATAAGGTCATCTGTAGGTATTCTGGCTTTGCCCGTCAGACCTTTGTATAGCAATATAAGTCGATTATCCGTCCTCCGTTTCTTGAGAGATTCCCATTTGAGTTGTTCCAGAATGCCAGTCATACTACCTTCCTCGAAAGTATAATTCCTAGTTACAAATCTAGCGGCACGATTCTGTACCTTCTCCAATTCCTCCTGGAGGCATTTAGTATGAGGATCCCAAAAAGAACTTCCATATTCCAGGACTGGGCGCACCAGTCCTTTATAAGCTGCTTCTTTAACATCTTGGGGGCAAGAAAATAAGTTTCTCCTCAAGAATCCAAGTGTTCTGTTGGCTTTAGTACAGATATTATTGATATCGGTATTCCACTTGAGGTCATTTGTAATTGTTACACCTAGATATTTAATGCCATCAACATTTTCCAATACCGTTCCCTCGAGGGTGTACGAGACCTCAATTCTATTTATCCGCTTATTTGTCAGCTGCATCGTGTTGCATTTGACAGGTTGAAATCTCATGCCCCATTTTCGGGCCCAGCTCCCTAAAAGGTCAATGTCTTTCTGAAGTTTCAATGTATCTTCTACTGTTCTAATTTCACGGTAACAAACACAGTATGTCATTTATGTACAAGGAGAACAACAATGGACCGAGAACGGTACCCTGCGGGACACTAGACACAACAGGGACCCAGTCAGATTTAACACCATTAACTACTACCCTTTGCTGCCTGAAGCACAAAAAAGCATTTATCCATTCCAAAGTCTTTCCACCTATACCATAACTAAACAATTTGCTTTTAAGAAGTTCATGTGGAGGGGTGTCAAAATCTTTTTCAAAGTCCAAAATAAAAGTGTCAACCTGACCCTTTTTGTCCAATATGTTTTGCCCAATCAGTTATTACTGTAATCAGCTGAGTTTCACAACTATGTTGTTTCCTGAATGCATGCTGTTTGTCCGAAAAAAGATTATACTGGTCAAGATGACCCATGATATTTGAGCAGACAATATGTTCTAGAAGTTTGCAAGGAATACAAAAGAAACTGGGTGGTATACATAATTACAAGCAAGGGACCTGTCACCTTTCTTGAAAAGTGGACAAATATTAGGAAGTGACCATTCCTTGGGGATTTCACCCGTATTGATTGACTGCTGAAAGAGATGTGCAAATAAAGGTCCTAATTCTTTTAGGACTCTAGGATGGAGTTCATCAGGTCCTAAGGCTTTAGAAGGGTTCAGACCTCTAAGGCGTTTTAATTTTGTTACTCCTTCCATTGTAACAACAATTTCATCTATGCATGGGGCCGACCTATCCAGAAGTGGGACTTGGTTGTGTACCGTTTTGGTGAATACATCTGTGAACTGTCCATTAAATTCTTCTGCTTTTTTAAAATCTGATTGAGCCTGAATGCCACTTCCATTTTTCTTTTTCAAAGGAGAAATGCCTTGGGTATCTTTCCTCTGACTATTGATATACGTATAAAAATCCCTGGGATTAGCCTTAACATCCCCTACCAAGTTATTGACATACAGGTCATGCTGCTTACTTATATCAGCTTTGATATTCCTTCTCAAGTTTTCAAATTTAGATCTAATTTTTGCACTTCCAGTTTTTTAGCTTTTGCATGAGTTATATTTTTCCTGCGAATCTTCTTCCTTATCTCAGGAGTTAGCCATGGGACAGAAGAGACAGAGCGACTTGTTTTTGATGGGATATGCTTATCTGCCGAGTCCTGAATGAAGATGTAATAAGATTGAAATTTTCCTGAACCGAACGGGATTCCGAGTAGCCATTGAAATACTTTTCCTTTGCAAATTTTAATGTATCTGCCCTCATAGATTCATATTCACCTTTTCTGGTACCGATACACCTTCTTCCGAGGTTTCTTAATTGGGGGGAATAACAATCTTCAGCGTTCCAGAAACAATATCATGATCACTGAGACAAGCTGGGGAGTGAATGTCTACAAACTGATTGGGAAGAGAAGTGATAATCAAGTCCAAAGTATTTCTTTCTCTGGTACCAACATACGGCAGCAAATGATGCAGACATACTACAGCGTGGGCAATTCTACCAACGCGGGAAAAGTCACGTGATTCAATATGGCGAGCCTAAAAATATGAATTTCGTAAATAAGCAATATTTTTGTCATACATGCAAATGTAAATGTTATAAGTAACACAATATACATACAGTAAATAAGAAAGACAAAAACAAGTGAGGTGTATATTGATCAAAATGATAAACATTCCACCATGTGATCTACCAATGGTACCATTGGTACCAATAGTACCATTGGCAGCAGAAAAACGTTCAGGGTTTTCTGGTTACCGTTGGTACCTACAGTACCATTGTTTGATTTACAGATTTTACCATTGTATGTGTGTATGTATGTTCGTAGTGTTCCGCCGTTGACTTATCGGCGCATCTCGTTTTAACCCCGAGTAAGGGTATTACCATCACCAGACTCCAATGATAGAAGTACACTGCCCGCCACCAACCATCACTTTAACATATTTACTGTATTCCCATCATTGAAGTTATCTTTTTTAGAGAAGAGAAGCCAGTGCTTGCCTTATGAATGCTGAGCGCCAAGCAAGGTAGCCACTGGTACCATTTTTAGCGTCTTTGGTATGACGCGGCCCGGGTTCGAACCCGCGCCTCCCGCTTCCGAAGCGGACGCTCTAACCATTACGCTATCGGTTGACTCTAAAACAGTCGTAATATATCTAGAACGATAACCGCTATCGGGAGAACCCCGAACGTAGCCAAGGGAAGTAACGCCGTAACCGCTAAAAAATAAAATGGCTACGTTCGGGGATCTCCCAATGGTAAAATCTGCAAATCTTCCAAATGGTAGTTAGTACTATTTTTACCAATGGTAACCAGAAAACCCTGAACGTTTTTCTACTGCCAATGCTACCATTGGTACCAATGGTACCATTGGTAGATCACATGGTGGAATTTTTATCATATTGATCAATGCACCTCACTTGTTTTTGTCTTTCTTATTTACTTCATGTATATTGTGTTATTCTATCATTGGAGTACTGATCGTTCCAAGTCGATACTTCTGTGGTGGTTCTTTTTGTTTTATGTCTTGGTGTTCAAAATATTTTTGTGCTGTTGGTGCCTTATGTATGTTTGCATATTTTTAGTGAAGTTAAAGTAACTGAGTGGCCACCTATTGGGAAAATAGCTGCTCATTCGGCTTACGAAATGTTTTCCTGGTATAAGTACCTGATTGTTAGTTTGGTTTTTTCCCACCTCGTTTTTTTGAGTGGGAATCATTTTCTGATTGCGCCTTTTCCTGATCTTTGCCTACTTGTACCTTTTTATAACATTTACATTTGCTTGTATTACAGAAGTATTGCTTATTTACGAAATTCATGATATATTTTTAGGCTCGCCATATTGAATCACGTGAGTTTTCCCGCGTTGGTAGAATTACCCATGCTGTATTCTGTCTGCACCATTTGCTGCCATATGTTGGTAACATAGGTACCGTTGGTAAAATGCCTACCAATGGTACCATTTTTACCATTGGTAAAAACTACGAACGCACGCAATAATTTGCATATTGAAACAAATCGAAATCACGAAAGGATAGTAGTATTTTTCAACTCCGTGTCAATAATAAAGAAAAGAAAAAAGATATATTAACCCATTCAATTTATTTTCTAAAATATAAAAAATAGAAAAATACAAGGATCGTATTATAGGCTGGTGGGGTATGAAACACCCATAGGCTTTCTACTGTGACTGGGAAGTTTTTCGGATCTGACTGTACTTCTACTCCTTTCCATATTCGCGCAACCGCAGTCGCTTAATTGTCTCGTAATGTCGTAGTAAATTGGATTCGAGTCAAAACAACACTGAAAAACTGCCATATCTTTTCCTTTTTATTGTTGTGACCGATTCGAATAATGCGGTAAGTTAAAGTCATTTCTCATATCTGATGAATAACTTGCAACCAGTATGGATCTGCATTTTAGATTTCATGGAACAAAGGCGCTGTTTTGGCGGGGGTATATCTTAGTTTTCCTCAGGGGTCAGTGAGTAAAGCATATCGAAGTATTTTTAGCAACACTTTTAGTCAGCAACCCTGTAGTGTTGTTGTCAGGATCTTAGGGTCAATTAAATTCTTAGGGTTTCAGCTTTCCGGGTCTTTATGACATAGTGTTGAACCTTCAAAATTGGGACAATTTGAGAGTCTGGGTAATTTACGGCTAAGGTTATCTGCATGACTGTCTTTCTCAGGTCAGAGAAACACATGAAACCACAGAATTATTTCTTACCGTTTTCTTACCGACGTAGACAGCAATGTAAGTCATCTAACTTCTTCAGGCGCATTTTGATGTGTATTCCATGTAAGTCCGGTAGTTTGGCCGGGCTCATAGCATGGAGCAGTGAATTTGTATGGGTGTCTGCTCCAATGTTTGTTCAATCTGCTCTTGAAGGTGTTCAGGGAGGGTGCCATGACAATGTCCTCAGGGAGCTGATTCCATATGTATACACAGGTACAAACAATACGTCACAAACCACGTGGTCTATAAAATACAGGTAAGTCATGTGACTATCACATGACCTTTTCTCACTTCCGGGTGGCAAAAAGCGACCCCAGGTCAGTCAATGCGTAATGAACTGTAATGTTTTGTTGTATAAAAGTGTAAATAATATCAAAATATTACTTAATCATAACAAAGTAATTTTCAAATATGTTTGTTCATTAACAGATGCTGGTTTCTAATTTAGTATTATACTTGTATTTATAGCGTTTCTTTCCGTGCGGAATTAGAAATTATGAATTTAAAAGCTTTGCATCTCAGTCAAAAGATGAAATATTCCCACGGTATAAATCATAAATCAACGTTCAATAATGTCCAAGTTTGAATCTTTTTTTTTTTTTTTTTTTTTTTTTTCATAAATACAAAAAGAAACGGGAATATCTATAAGCCGTCGTTTGGTCTCTCTCTCTCTCTCTCTCTCTCTCTCTCTCTCTCTCTCTCTCTCTCTCTCTCTCTCTCTCTCTCAAGAGCACATTATCTAAATTTGTTTTGCATGTGGTGAAAAAAACAAAACAAAAAACAAAACAAAAAAAAAAAAAAAAATAACACGTGCATTTTTTTCATTCAATGAAATAAATCTAATTTATTCACAAATTAAAATTACTTTATGTGTGGACTAGTGTATCCATTTTTATCTACGACACCAGGGAACAACCTAGGGGGCGACTGGGGCGACTAAGTCGCTTTTTCCGTCGGCACTTCGCTCCCGGTGGACCGGCGGGCGAAGTTTCAGTCGCCGGGTTCCGCTCACGATGAGCCGTTGGGCGAAGTCCTTTTTTTTGTGTGTGGTTTTTTGGGGGAGTACTTACGGTAATTCAGTTGCCGTTAATCCGTTATCAATAATGACACCTGTATTGTGATTGTCAAATTATCACGCATCAATAATCCGTGAACAGAAGGTGTGGAACATCAGTCGACACGAGTTTGGCCTAATTATGTCCAATTATCATGATTACGGTACAGTGATGTTTTACAACTTTGACACGCGCACTTATTAGCTCCGCCTATTCTGCATTAGATTTTGTGTTTTCGTCCAATGATCGATAGCGTTTTACTACGAACTACGTCAGAAAATATTTTCTATAATTAGGTTGTGTAATAGTGAAACTGATACGTGTGTACTGATTGAAGTTTGTCGGCGTCTTCTTTGAAAGTTGGAAGACGCATTTTATATGTGAAAAACATGGATGATTAACAAACGGATTAACTAATCATTCCTTAATTATTCCGGTGAGTCGCGAAAGACTTTACAAATGCATGTTTGTTTTGCTCATCGCCGATCATTATTTTAATTGTCTTTTTACCAAACAATAGTTACTCAATTTGGGCCTGATTTCGTACCAAAACTATGAAACTTTTTACCAAATCAACTTCCAAAATGGAAAGCTGGTTGATCAAACCGGGAAGTATTAAAGCGTAAGACGGAAAATGCATCGAAGTCAGAGCCGCCTAGTACGTAACACTCAGTTGAGGGTGTATGCCGTATGAAGAGTTAGTAAGAAATTTACGAAAGAAGTTCCTAGAACAGCTTCGACTGGTATACGCAAGACGAGGCTGGCAAGTGGCACTGTTCGATTTGCCGACTTGCTTTTAAAGATCGACGGTACATGTTCTCGTGGTCACGACACCCCAGCTAAGACTAGCAACCACACCAGACATATATATAATCAGCTTAAAGAAAGAAAGAAAAAAAATAAAAAAAATACCATGTACAAATACACAAAAACCCATGTTATAAAAGGCGTATGTTACCGAAATTAAAAAATTAAAAAAAAAAAAAAAAAAAAAAAAGAAGAAAGAAAACCTGAAGCCTATTAACAATGTGTGTGTGTGTGTGTGTGTGTGTGTGTGTGTGTGTGTGTGTGTGTGTGTGTGTGTGTGTGTGTGATATCAATGTAATTCAGTAGTAACACAGTTATAAAGTATAGACATGTTTCTGTTTGTCCAGCCATTCGTCATCCGTGTTACTACCCTCACTTCTCCCTAAGATTAGCAAACTTCTCTCTAAAATTCTCAGAGGGAGAAGTCACTTCTCCCTAAAATTTTGGGCCAGGATGAACCCTGGACACTGGATCATAATTATCTTTTGCTACTCCAAGCGATGTCAACACATGTAATGATAATTAATCGACTGACTGAACACACAAGCTGGCTGTCCCGTGGGAGTTCATTAATCCCCTTGTCTTTCATATTGTAGCCCAAGAAAGTGTCTTTTCTTTGAAGAAGGTGTCATATTCACCATTTTTGCATTATCGGCTGGTTTCCTGCTGACAAAAATCAATATTGGAAAAACAGGTAACCAGGAACCCCCCTGAGGGGGGTTTTGGTTACCTGTATTTCCAATATTGATTTTTTTTAAAGCTGGGAACCAGCCGATAATAATTAAAAGAGGCCGATTATCATGATTATGGGCATCGTAATTTGAGATAGTGTGTCATAAAACTGTCTTCAATAGCTGAAACCGCCCTTCTTTCCGACAAATTGATTATTATCATTGTATAACCTTTGAATAGTTTGACATGGATCAAGTTATATTTCATTGGGATTATTTAGATATAATGTGAGCGAGAGTTGATGTTCTTAAGAATTAAAATGTAAAAGATGGATTACAAGAAGAAGAAAAAGCGCTAAGATGAATACACTTTTACTTCTAGTTTCGGCACAAACAAGGTTTGAAAAAAGGACCAAGAACTATTTATTTATTACCTTTTTTATTTTTTTTCCATTTTGAATGATTTTTTTTTAGTCTGACGCGTGGTTGGCGCAAATTGTTAATTAATTATCAAAAATATCTAAGTAATCAGGTAATACATATTGTTGTTCACGCGGCTCAAACATCGACGCTCAAGAAGGTGTTAAAATGAAATTATTTATAAAACAGCAAACAAATCAATGAATACAAATGCCAAAATTATTAGTAAATATTGTATTTAGAGGTCATCATCGTTCACTGATTGAAATGGCACCACACATTTCACTTTCATTCTAACTAATGTATGTAAACAACATTGAACCGGAAATTGTTTTGCCACCCGGAAGTGAAAATTTCAACCACAATGCAACGCGCTCTACGTCATCGAGGTCAAGGTCAAATAATGTAAACAATAACACTGTATGTGTCTATACAACACGGTTGCTGAAGCTGTTTGCTCTAACAGTTAACCTTGACTTTCCTTAAACTTTTTTGGGTGACCCCGTGTACGGTTATAAGTTATCACTGAGAAAAGTTTGTTCTTGTCAACTTTATCAATGTCATTTGATATCTTATAGACTTGTATATTATGAATTATGTCGAAGGACAGAAGTTCTGTCATTTGACAGATCTGATTATCTGCCGATCAACAGATACATGCCGTTTCAAAAGTTGTTTTCATGAGAAAAACATGCAAATCAACAAAACCACATAGAGATACATGTTGAAATCTTTAATTTTTAATGGAACCTACGGTTTAGTGAAGATCAGAAGTTCCTAGATTAGTGCATTTTCTGCGGAAGTCCAGCAATCATGTTTTGCTGTTACTGTGGATATGCAATCACCTTCATGTGATAATTCTGTGGTTTCATGAGTTTCTTAGACCTGTTACTTACGGGTAACTTATGGGTACCAGGAAGGTTGCTTGTTATGGCCGATCATAGCAACTTAACAGGAAGCGAGGTAGCCGAGTGGTTAGCGCACTGGCTTCTTGTGCTAGAGATCCCGGGTTCGATCCCCGCCGGCGGCTTGGTCCGAATAAGCTTCCCTTCGTGTCATTTGCAGGAATGACATGATACAGTGCGCCGTCCTTCGGATCGGGATGTTAACTGGAGGCCCCCTGTGCAGAGACAGTCATCCCCTGTGCAGGTTAAAGATCCCTACACAGGTTCTATCCTCATGCATATGTAGGCTCATCCTGCAAACACACCGGAGTGTACAATGTACACCTCCCAAGAATAATCAGAAATTGATTGATGGGAGTAACAAGAAAACAAACAAAACAACACAATTTTCTTAGAACATAGTTAACTTAAAACTTTGGGAGTGCGCTAAAACTTGGGTTAAAACTATGTACATTCAAACTTCAGCGGATGATCTTTCCAGGCAACATTCAACACAGACTTGAAGCTGTTGACTGATTCACTCTCCACACATGATAGAGACAGAAGATTATTCCAAAGATTTATCACTCCCTGAGAGAATACACTGGCCCTTTGCTTCGTTCTATTGTGCCCCTTAACCAATTTCACTGCATTATATCTTAATCTAAACCCTCTATAGATAACTTGCCTTGCATGACAAATTGTATGTTTGTTTTGTTTAGCTATTTTGTATATACATGTATATATACTACCGTTACCCTGCCTGACAGGGTAACAGTAGTATATATACTCATGACTCTTTTTTCTCCCTACTACCATCATCCTGCCAGGCAGGCATCGTAATGGAATTTATAATAATTATAATGTAGATTATGAAAATGAGCCTTTGCATGAGAAAACCAACAATTTGGGCCAGTCCTGATACAAACCTGTTTGAACAGTCACAGAAGTCGATTAGAAACATGAAATTTCAGATTTAAGAAGACGAATGATTGTACTATCTGTATAGCGAAAATAAAGACACTCTGCACAGCTGGACAGCTGATCTGCGTCTTTGTTTTCGCATATCCAATTTTTGGTTTTCTGGTGCGGTGGCTCAAACGTCAAAGAACTGGCCTACAAGAACAATGGTTCTGTTGGGTTTGACAAACACTAACCTTAGTGCAAGATATGAGCCGTCTCGTGGGAAAACCAACAATGTGGTTTTCGAACAGGTCCGACACAAACCGGCCTGTACAAGCACAGAAAAGAGCTAGAAGCTTGAAATTTCGGATTTAAGTAGAAGAAGAATTGTACTATCCGAGTAGCGAAAACAATGGCGCTGATCAGCTTCGCGGTTACCGCGAAGCTGATCTGCACCTTTGTTTTCGCATATGCAGATTGTTGGTTTTCCCACGAGACGGCTCATATAGTGATTTAACATGATTTAAATAACTTTTATGTGTTAGGGTATTTACCTCAACGTCTTTATAACCCTATTGTTGGGGTCCAAGACTCCAAGCCAATTTCCGTGTTAGCATAGATCCAATTCGTGTTATAACGAGAGTAAAATGTATAGATATATAGCCAAATTAGTCTAAAATGGTCATTTTGGGTCCAGCACTGATTTGTGTAATATCCAAGATCGTTCTGTAATGAACTGTAACAGAGTGGCCCAGGTGTATAATAAACTATAATGTTTTAAAATAGTAACTTTTACAATATACATGTATTAAAATAAGGTTCCGAAATTCATGTTTATTAGAATATGTACACATGCACCACATGGCACTGTGCTTTATTTTACAGTTCAACTCCTATCTGTGTTTCAGTGACTCCATCTGAATGAAGCAGAAGGTGGGAGGAGAGCTAATGGTTTGTTGTAAGAATGAGTGTGATGGACGGTGATGGGGATGCTGTAAAGCTTACAGAAGAAAGAACAACAACCAAATCTTTGTTGATAGATGAACCCACTTGTCCTTTGGATTGCAGCAGTAATGACAATGATAGAAATGATGAACCAGAGAAACATTTAGATGCTGAAACCAGTGAAGATACACCACATAATACAGAAAGATTACTTGATAAAGATACTAACACTGAACACAATAATACTAATTCTTGTACAAATAGCTTTATAGAGCCATTTCAACCATTGTGTGAGGATATTAACTCATCTACAAGTAAATTTGAATCAGAGTCAGTTACAGATGGGCATCAAATCAACCCTTTGAAATTTAAGATAATTCGGCACGGAAGTGATGGCGGAGATGCTAATTTGAATGCCAAAACAGAAGCAGGACTTGAAGAAAGCCAGAAAGAAATCAAAACTGAGTCTGATGTGAAGGAAATCAAAAATAATGTTGTGGCTCATGTACATGTAAGTAACTCTTTAAAGTAAAACACTGTAAAATGTAGACCCCAGAAATCTTTACAATAAGACAAGTTTATCACTGAAATAAATTAAACTATAGCTTTTGCACTGCAGAAGCAGAGGGTGAGGTTGGGATCCCATAAAAGTTAAAGTAGGCAACGATCAACTCTGGTTTAACCCCCCAGTAATTTATATTGCTGACCGTTCCAATGCGATACTTCTGTTGTGGTTCTAATTGTTTTAATGTTTTGGTGTTGAATTACTATTATTGTGCTTTTTGCTCATTTTATGTACATTTTCACTTTCTAATTTTCATATATAAGTTTGGATTACTGAGTGGCCACCTATTGGAAAATTGCTCCTGACTAGGCTTTACGAATTGTTCACTTTGTATTACTAACTGACTGTCAATTTAGTTTTTTCCTTCCTCTGTTTATGTAGTGGGATTTTCATTCTGATTGTGTTGCTTACAGTAACTGTTACAATCATGTTCATTTTTAGCTCGACTGCAGGAAGTGCATAGAGCTATTGCAGTCACCCCGGTCGTCCACGTTCCCGTGCGCATCACACTTGCGTTAAAGTTTTCTAGAAGTCCATATCTTGACAACCACTCGTCAGAGAGCATTCATACTTGGACCATTGATACCCTGTAGGGTTAGCTTTCATTCCATGGCATAGGGCCCCTGGGTCCAGGCCAGGGGTGGGGCTGGAGGTTAAAATCTAGAACACCTTCAAAAATGGCCATTCTTGCGTTAAACTCATCAGAAAGGATTGATACTTGGGCCATTGACACCCTGTACGGTCGGCTTTATTCCATGGCATTGGATTCCTGGGTCCATGCCAGGGGGTGGGGCTAGAGGTTGAAATCTAGAACACCATTCATAATAATGGCTTTTCTGTGATATAGTATTCTTGAAGTCTATATCTTGAAAACCTTTTATCAGGGGGCTTTCATACTCAGACCATAGGTACCCTGTAGGGTTGAGTTTCATTTCATGGCATAGGATATCTCTGGGTCCATGCCTGGGGGTGGGGCTAGAGGTTAAAAACTAGAACACTAAAGAATAGATGTACTGCTGTGTAACTTTTTAGGAGTCCATATCTTGACAACAACTTATCATAAAGCATTCATACTTCATACACTTTAGGTTCCATGACATCAGACCTCTGGGTCAGAGTCAGGGGGTAAGGCTAGAGGTCAAAATCTAGAACTCTCCGAATTTTTATTTCTTAATAGAAACAACTTAGGAAGATGGTTGGTCATTCATCTTTTGACTTTGCGACACGGACTTGTGTGTCATGACGGTAAGGGTCAGTTGACCTACATTGTACTTTCCATGGTTCAGTGATTTTGCCTTATATCTTGACACTCAATTAATATATTTTTAGCTCACCTGAGCCGAAGGCTCACAGGTGAGCTTATAGTATGCCCATGCTCCGGCGTCCGTCCGTCGTCCGTCGTTCACAATTTCAAAGATCTTCTCCTCTGAAACCGCTTGGCCAATCAAAGCCAAACTTCATGTGGAGCATCCTTAGGAAGGGGGAACGAAAGTTTATATAAATGGTCTAGGTCACATGACCAAGATGGCCGCCATGGCTATAAATAGCAAAAATCTTCTTCTCCAGAACCAGTGGGCCAATTTCCACGAAAGTTGGTATGTAGCATCGGGGATGTGGGCCCATCATAGTTTATATAAATCATGACCCTAGGATGACCTTGACCTATTTAACGGCAAGGTCAACTTAGGTTGCCAATGCATTTGAATGGGAAAAAATGGTAAAATGCTATTTAATGTGTAAAACTTACTGGGAATAGGCAAATGGACAGAAGATTAATGTTAATGGAAAATTTTAGCCCCTGGGGGTTGTCTGCCCCTGCCCCGGGGCTATATACATGTATATTTTCATAATAATGAAACATCTTCTCCCCTGAAACCGCTTGGCCAATCAAAGCCAAACTTCATATGGAGCATCCTTGGGAAGGGGGAAAGAAAGTTTATATAAATGGTCAAGGTCACATGACCAAGATGGCCGCCATGGCTTTAAATAGCAAAAACCTTTAAAAATCTTCTTCTCCAGAACCAGTTGGCGGATTTCCACGAAACTTGGTATGTAGCATCGGGGAAGTGGGCCTATCATATTTATATAAATCATGACCCTGGGATGACCTTGACCTATTTAACGGCAAGGTCAACTTAGGTCGCCAATGCATTTGAATGGGAAAAAAATGGTAAAATGCTATTTAATGGGTAAAACTTACAGCAAATGATGTTAATGGAAAATTTTAGCTCCTGGGGGGTTGTCTGCCCCTGCCCCGGGGCTATATACATGTATATTTCCATAATAATGAAACATCTTCTCCCCTGAAACCACTTGGCCAATCAAAGCCAAACGTCATATGGAGCATCCTTGGGAAGGTGGAAAGGAAGTTTACATAAATGGTCAAGGTCACATGACCAAGATGGCTGCCATGGCTATAAATAGCAAAAACCTTTAAAAATCTTCTTCTCCAGAACCAGTGGGCCGATTTCCACGAAACTTGGTATGTAGCATTGGGGACGTGGGCCCATCATAGTTTATATAAATCATGACCCTAGAATGATCATAGTTTATATAAATCATGACCCTAGGATGACCTTGACCTACATGTATTTAACGGCAAGGTCAACCTAGGTCGCCAATGCATTTGAATGGGAAAAAATGGTAAAATGTTATTTAATGGGTAAAACTTAGAGTAAATGGACAGAAGATTAATGTTAATGGAAAATTTTAGCCCCTGGGGGGTTGTCTGCCCCTGCCCCGGGGCTATATACATGTATATTTCCATAATAATGAAACATCTTCTCCCCTGAAACCGTTTGGCCAATCAAAGCCAAACTTCATATGGAGCATCCTTGGGAAGGGGGAAAGAAAGTTTATATAAATGGTCAAGGTCACATGACCAAGATGGCCGCCATGGCTATAAATAGAAAAAAATTTAAAAATCTTCTTCTCCAGAACCAGAAGGCCAATGATTTTGAAACTTGGTGTGAAGCATCAGTGACTGGAGCTCTACAAAATTTATATAAATCATGACCCTGGGATGACCTTGACCTATTTTACGGCAAGGTCAACATAGGCCGCTCATGCATTTGAATGGGGAAAAGTGTTAAAATGTCATTTGTAGGGAAAAACTTGCAGGAAATGGGCAAATGGACTTAAGATTGATGATTCTGAAAAAATTTGGACCCCAGGGGTCTGTCTGCCCCCACCCCGGGGCAATATACATGTATATTACAGTGATATTCAAAGATCTTCTTCTCTGAAACCGCTTGGCCAATCAAAGCCAAACTTTATGTTGAGCATTCTTAGGAAGAGTGAATGAAAGTTTGTATAACTGGTCAAGGTCACATGACCAAGTGGCAGCCATGGCTATAAATAGCAAAAACCTTTAAAAATCTTCTCCAGAACCAGAAGGCCTATGATTTTGAAACTTGGCATGAAGCATCATTAAAGTTTGTATAAATCATGACCCTGGGATGACCTTGACCGTTTTACGGCAAGGTCAACTTAGGTTTGCCCACACATTTGAATGGGGAAAATTGTTACAATGTCATTTGAAGGGCAAAACTTGCAGTAATTGGCAAATCGACTGAATCTTTATGATTTAAAAAAGACATTATTGACTCCAGAGTTTGCACTGACCCTGCCCTGGGGTTATATACATGTATATTACCATTCTAGTCAAACAAGTTTATTGGTATATATCTCAGGTCTCAGGTGAGCGTTTACAGGACCATTGGTCCTCTGGTCTTACTTTCAGATTATGAGTGAGTATGACCAGGCCTTTGACCCCAATATACTTATAGGTCACTGTGACCTATTTTCACAGTTCAGTGATTTTGCCTTATAACTTGACACTCAATTAGCATATGTTCATACTTTTTTTCAGATTATGAGTGAGTATGACCAGACCCTTGACCCAAATATGTTTATAGGTCACTGTGACCTAATTTCACAGTTCAGTGATTTTGCCTTATACCTCGGCACTCAATTGATTTATGAACAAAAATCTTCCACAGTATGTTTGCGTATGACAAGACCTTTGACCCTAAAGTAGTCCTAGGTCATTATGACCTAATTTCACGGTTCAGTGATTTTGCCTTATATCTCGGCACTCAATTGGTATATGAACATACTGTTTTCACGATATGTTTGCGTGTGACTAGACCTTTGACCTTGAAGTATTCCTAGGTCACTGTGACCTAATTTCATGGTTCAGTGATTTTGCCTCATATCTCGACACTCAGTTGGTATTTTATCTCGACACTCAGTTGGTATTTTTTCTTACTTCTTTCAGATTATGAATGAGTATGACCAGACCTTTAACCCATACATACTTACATGTATAGGTCACTATGACTTAATTTCATAGTTCAGTGATTTTGCCTTATATCTCTACACTCAATTGGTATATGAACATACTGTTTTCACGATATGTTTGCGTATGACAAGACCTTTGACCCTAAAGTAGTCCTAGGCCATTATGACCTAATTTCATGTTACAATGATTTTCCCTTATATCTCGGCACTCAATTGGTATATGAACATACTTTTTTCACGACATGCTTGCGTATGACAAGACCTTTGACCGTAAAGTATTCCTGGGTCACTGTGAACTAATTTCATGGTTCAGTGACTTTGCCTTATATCTCGACACTCGGTATTTTTTCATACTTCTTTCTGATTATGAATGAGTATGAGCAGACCTTTAACCCAAACATACTTATAGGTCACTATGACCTAATTTCATGGTTCATTGATTTTGCTTTATGCATGTATCTCAACACTCAATGGGTATATGATCATATTTCTTTCACATTATGAGAAAGTATGACTAGACCTTTGACCCTGAAGTACTTATAGGTCAGTGTGACCTTATTTCATGGTTCAGTGATTTTGCCTTGTATCTTGGCACTCAGTTGGTATATGAACACACTTCTTTCACAATATGAGTGAGACCATTAAATCTTAGGTAGTTATTGTTAACTTTCATGGTTCAGTGATTTTGCCTTATTGCATCAAGGCAAAGAGATGTATGGGTTACAGGTCGGGTTTGACCTTATGTTTGACAAAGGTCAGAAGCAGTCGAGCACGCTTTCCTGCGAGCTCTTATTATGCTTGGAAAATGTGAGGATGTAAACAAATGGAAAACTGTACCTACCAAGTCAGACATGGTGTGCACTGCTTTTTAATGGAGATATATATATAGATATGCACTTAGTCTTACATGTAATGTAGAAGGCTTAAGACGGAGCTTTAGTGGTTTAGCTCTCATTGACACCTTTATCAAGTTACAACACAATTTGGTGAGAATGTTATGATTTTAAAGTTTGCCACAACGGCCCACAAGTTTTCTTCTTATTGATGTACATGTATTTTAAAATTTGTCAAGTATTTGTTAGTATATCTGGAGTTATGATACTTTTTTTTATTTTCAGACACATCAGGAAGCATGTGCTGATACTGCTGAAAAGAACACTGTTTTATCAAAGAACACTGACCCACCAGATAAAATAAACTTGTTTACTTGTGAGTCAAATAGTGATGAGGACAGTACTCCCCTCAAAAACAGTGAACATAAAGTAAACGAAAAAGAAGAGGAAGAGAATGTTTATGTAGACTTGACAACTCAAGCTTCACCAAATCATGTAGAAAAAGTACAAAGCTCAAGTTCAAACACAGAAGCTGATAAATCAAAAGACAGTTCTTCACGAAATGTATTTGATGCTTTTCCTATTGACAAAGTAGAATCTGATACCACATCTCAAAGTAAATCAGAAGTGTTGAATGAGTCCACAGATGAAATAGATAAACCGTTGGATAGTATGAAGCTTAGACAGTTTTCAGAAAGAAGTAAATCAGCTAAAAACACTGACTTCTTAAGTTCCTTTGAAAGTTTTCTTAAATCTCAGCAACCTTGTCAACAGTTGTCAAGTTCAAAGACATCATCAACCAAAACAGATAGTGTTCATAATGTTCCTACTTTGCCAAAGCAAGCTCAAGAAACAACAAAACAATCCCAAGAAAGCAAAGTTAGTGACACTAGCAAGAAAGGGAAAAGTCTAACATCCGTGTCTACAGGCCTCTCTGAAAAAGTGAAAAAGAATTATCCAAAATTGAAGGAATTAAGAGTTTCTTTAGATTCAAAAGAAGTGTTGGTGCACACAAACTCATACATAAATAAAAACGATAAAAGTTTGACAAAAAAGTTAGGGAAAGATATAAGTTGCAAATCAAAGAAAGCTGAAAAAATGGCCTCTGATAATGAATTGATAGAAACAGTAAATTCTCATACAGACGTTGCTTCAGCAATTGTGAATAAAGAAAATGACAAAACTGAAGGTATGTGTGACACTCTTAATGTTGAAAAAGATCAGTGCATTCTATCAGATACATTGACAATAGCAAACCAAAATGCTGAAGTTCTTGCTGTCTCACATCATGTCTTTGACAGTGAATCTGCTAAGCCTCTCAAAAAGAGATCAAGAAGAGGAAAAAGATTTGATTATTCAGATAAAGTGAATGCAGGAGAAAGTGATAAGATTCTTGCTGACAACTTAACAGGTAAGGCAGCAGATGCTGAAGATCAACATATCAAAATAATTGATACTGTTGATGTAAATGTTGTTGAAAGTGTTGTGAAAGACGCTACTTTGGAGCCTCCAACTGATGGAGTACAGTCTGTTAGTGATATTAACAGTTCTGAATTAGAATCAAATAGCAATAATGAGTTTTCAGTTCAAAGTTGTGATACTGACAATCCAAAAAATGCATTTAAAGGTAAGAAAAAGAAAGGAAAGTCTAAACGCATCAACAGTCATTCTAAGAAAGATGTTCATGGTGAAGAAAAGACTAAAGAAAATTCAGGCACAGTTGGACTTGCTGATAAAAATCGGTTAAGGAAAAGTGTTGATGTGAATGGTACAAAGACTAGACCTACAAAACCTGATAAATTAGCCATTAAAAGATCGGTATTACATAGAAAATGCACTATAGTGAAAAAGTACCCAGAAAGAACTTGTAATAAAATGAACACATCAGAAGTTGAAACAAAAACAGAAAAAACATTTGCAAAGGTGAAGGTAAAATCAATTAAGAAATCAAAACCTCTATTAAAACATTTATCGCAAGCAGCTGTTGATAATACAATTTTAAGCCAGACTAGTGACAGTGTAAAACCAAAGAAAAAGCGAAGAAGAAAAGTTAAGCCATGGTCATGGGGAAATGAGAAAAAGAAATACAAACCTAAGATAAAAATCTTGCCTGTTGTCTCTCCTGTTCCAACGCAGAAAACAGAGGATACAACAGATGTTCTAAACAATGATATGACTAATCAAAACAGAGAAAAACAAACAGATCAGACATGCGATCGAAGTGATGATATTTTAGAAACAAGTGCTAGAGTACCTGTGGCAAAGATTGGAATAATGGACAATAGTGTTGAAATTGGAAAGTCTGAGACTTCTAACTCAAGCTGTATGAATTACTCAGAAACAGAAACAAATTTGGTGCCATTAACTAGTAATTCTACAGATAAACTACCAAAGAAATCAGTTAAAAGAAGTCTTAGGAGAAAAAACTCAAAAAGCAGAAAAAGCAAGAAAGTGTGTTTGACTGCTGAGGAGAATAAAGAGCGTCATGTTAATGAATTTGATAGTGAATTGGACAGACAAGATAAATTGAAAGACAGAGAGAGAAAAGAAGACTGTAGTTCAAATGGAGAAATGAAATCTGAATTAAGTAGTAAGACTGACATTTTAAACAATCTTTCAGAACCATCTTTGAAAGAGAATATTAATGTCCCATTCTGTGAAGAATCAGTGCCACAAGCCAACTCTAATTCTTTACAATCAACTAATTTTAAGGGAACACTTAAGAAAGGGAAGAGGCACAAAAAGGGTAGAAAGGGATCAGTGAAAGAACATAAAAATCATGAAGAACAAGTCGGTGTACATGTTTCTAAGTTTGATAGTTGTAAATCTAAGGATTTATTGTCATCTGAGATACAGGCTTCATCCAATAAGGAATCATGTATAAATGATATGGAAAAGTTGAATGAAGTGGAAAGTAATCCTGGTTCACAGACTGAAGATCAGCATCAACATCAGGATAATGAACCACGATTAGACACTGTTCATGTATCTACAGATAGTGGCATTGAGTCGGTAGCTGGTTCTCCAGCGGGAAATGAGTCACCAAATTCAGTGACGAGCTCTGAAGCACCTCATTCTGTAGCCTATCACCCTACTGCAGTTCAATTTTCTAGTAATAATTCTACTACAACAACTTTGAATAAATCTGTTTTTGCTGACAGTATATTTGCTACCATATCTTCATCAGTGCTATTAACATGTTCCTCCAGTGCTACCACATCAACTGACTCCTTGGTCAGAAACTTGGATTTGTCTAACAATGCTGGTAAGTTGGTGTGTACTACAACCAGCTCAATGGTTTCTTCTGTTTGTTTTCCAAGTGAATCAAAGACATTAACTGATGAAAATAATGTAGATTGTGTGCCTGAACTTCTTAGAAGTAAGCTGTCAAACTCAACAGAAACTTTAAAAGAACAAAGTGTAGGTTCTATTTCACCTAGTAAGAAGAAGAACAGAGCTAAATTCTTACAACACTTTAAGACCAGTGTGTTACTTCAGCAGGGAAGAATGCCAACAGAGTCTGAAAAAGAACAAATGCTGGAGGATAAATTTTCCTATCTCAATAAAGTAAGGGGAAATGAAACCAATGATGATGCAAAACTATTGTCTGTAAATGAAACAGAACTTTTCAGATCTGATACTACTAAATCAACATGTTCGTCAGAACCTCAGTTAGAATCAGACAAACCTTTACATGAATCTGTTAAAACCTCTGAAATTTCCAACAAACAGGTAAAAGATTTTGATGATGAACATTCAGTAAATATCACAGGTAGCAAACATGTAATTGCAGTAACAATTGAACAAGGAACTGTTCCCAAGACTGTTAACAGTGCAGATCAGATTGATAATTGTGATTCAGCTGAAATTACAAGTGAAAGTGCTGGTAAAGAAGACACTGTAAAACTATCAGAAAATTTTTCAAGTGAACTTCATATAGATTCTCAAGAGCAGTTGTCTCATAATAGTCCTGAACATGAAACTTGTGTAGAATATTCAGTTTCCACTCTATCAAACAATATTATTGAAAATAATGAGAGCAAAGTAACTGCTTCAGCTAGTGGTGAAACTAATACTGATAAGCAATCTACTCATTTTTTCCAAAAAGACAAAAGTGAAACTGACTCACATACAAGTTCTGAAAACATCAATGATGACACCAACAATTTGCAGGACATGAAAAGTAAAACAGATCAATTTGATAATTATCTTGAAGATGATGAAATGAACAGTGAATGCATATTGCCATCTCCTAATATTGATGAACATGATTTAAAAGAAGAACATAAAGATGTTATTCAGAGTCAGAAGCTTGAAATGCCCAACAACCAAGCAGAATCTTCTCAAAATGAAATTGTGTGTGAAAAGGCAGTTTTTACTGCTTCTGTCCCTGATTCTGATCAAATATGTAAGGAAACTGAGATTTTAGGTAGCATTGAAAACACTGAACAAATCAAGACTTTGAAAAAACGGGGTAGACCACCTGGCAAAAAGTCAGTTCTACTTAATGTAAAAAAGAAACTTTGCAAGACATTCAATGTAAAACAAAAAATGATGGAATCTTTCAAAACCAAAAAGAAATTAGGAAGGCCCCCAAAGAAAATGCTACCATTAAGTGTAAAAAGAAAACCAGGGCGACCAAAAGGATCAAAGAATAAGAACAAATCTGTATCTGTGATAAATGAGCAATTAGGTGCAACAAGTGATAGTCAGTCAATCAACAAAGTGCAAAAGAACAAACCTGGTAGACCTAAAGGCTCACTCAACAAACCAAAACTGAAAAGTGCTAATCCAGTAAGGACTGAGATTCATTCATCATTTTCATTGATGCAATGGAGAGATAATAAAGAACAAACAGGACTTAAGAAAAGGAAACCAGGGAGACCAAGGAAAAATCCTCTTTCAACTGATTTAGTGGCGAAAAGAAAAAGAAAACTGCAAAAAAAGAATGGCGAGTACAAGGTTTCTGATGTACAAATCCAGAGAGATTTATATCATCATAATCAGTTTGTTTCAAGACACATTGATAATAACAATGATGTTTACAATGAGGCAGCTTTAGATTCAGTATTCAATTTTCCTCAAAGTGATAATTTCAACAGGACTGATTTATTAGTCAGTGAAGCACTAAGAGGAGATCTAAGAAATTCATCAAACCTTAGTAAATCAAAATTGCATCTAAGTGGGAAAAAGTCAAATCATAAATCAAAAGAGTCAAAAAGGCATTCTAAACTCAAAACCTATGGTCCAGGACCTGACTTAACTGAGGTAGATTCAACACAAGATTATGATTACAATGCAGAGGATCTAGAAATGCCCAATTTATTGGGAAGTCATCCTGCTGAAGCATACTCGGGTTTTGTTAGTGGATCAGTTCCTCAGCAGTCAGATCGTTCCATTGATTCGGATACCAGTGGCGCAGGCAGCAGTCTTGGTGCTAGATCAAACTTTCAGTTCATGTTTGACTTTTCAAAGCACAAAAGAAAGAAGAATAAGAAAAAGTTACTGTATTTCAAAACTAAGCACAAGAACATAATAGACCCAGTGTATGTAGGCGAGGTGGATTGTTTAATAAGGGATTTCCCTGCGCTGTCAATTTCAGCCCCGGAGGAAACCTACATCAAAGTGAGACCAGGGGAGGTACCACTGCCAAGTATTTTCAAAGTGTCTATAATAAATGTAAAGAAGAAAAAGAAGGATAAGTTATCAGTATTTGAAAAATCACGCCCACTTAAACATAAAAATCTATATGAATCTGACTTGCGCGAAAGAGTAAAACTTGGGCGTCGTAAAGGAATAGATGATAGTTTGTTTGAGCCGTTTAGTACAGATTTGGAGGATTTACAAGATCCTCAATATCTGCCACCTAAAAAGAGACATAAGCTGTTTTCAACACTGGATGCCGATAAATCACGATCTCATGTAGCACAAAAATCTCAGGAGAAAAGGAAAGTTGGAAGACCCAAGAAAATACGACCACCATCTTCCCAGTTATTTTCATTTGGTGAGTATATCTGAGTGTCTGACATTTATGTACATGTGCTTAACATACATGTATAATGCTGTTGACAATTCTAATACATGTAGTTTCTGATAGTTACATGTACGTCTCTGCATGTTTGGTTTAAATGTGTTCTTTTTGTGTTGTTTGGACAATATTTTTATTTTTTATGTTTACGTGTGCCACATTTCCAAAAAAATTCTAGGTTTCGAGACCTCTAGAAAGAGACGATTATGCTGAACCACATAAAGCAGTATTTTGTTGGTGAAAGTTGAATAGTAGATTATAGGGATGTCATTGACATGATTGATGTGATAGTAATGGGAAATTACTAAGCTGATAAGCACCTTTGTTTTCGCTACACAGATAGTACAATTCCTCTTCTAAATCCAAAATTTAAAGCTTGTAGCCATCTTCTGTGCTTGTACAGCGCGGTTTGTGTTGCACCTGTTTGGAGACCACTTTGTTGGTTTTCTCACGACACGGCTCCTATATAATTATTTTCAACATTAGTTGGATTGTAGAAAAATTGAAAATAATTTCTAACTTTGATTACAAATTGACTTGTTTTACATCTGTTAACATGCATTATCAGGAAACAGCTTGCCAGTTTAAAAAGGACCTACAAGATGTTGTAGTTTTCTTTTGTAAGGAGTTAATTGAACTGGAGCTGCGCCATGAGAAATCCGGATTTTTGCTTTTGCGAAAACAAAGGCGCAGACCAGCTTCGCGGTAACCGCGAAGCTGATCAGCGCCTTTGTTTTCACCACTCAGATAGTACGATTTCTCTTCTGTCTAAATCCGAAATTTCAAGCTTCTAACCATCTTCAAAGACTGTACAGGCCGGTTTGTGTCGAACCAGGTCGGACACCTCGTGGCTCTTTTGTAAGGAGTTAATTGAACTTAATTGTCAGTATCATCTACCATTGAAAAAAAAAGAGAACAGTAAAATCTTGAAAAATTTAGAGTGCAGAAATAGATCAGTACATTTGTTGCTACTATTTCTTCATCTTTTGACGTGTATGCATCTAGGTTTTGAATACATTCACATATAGGTTGTCACACTACTGAAAATACTTTAATTTAATAATACATTTTAGTAGTTTTGTTTTTTTTACCATATATCATGAAGTAAGAAGTAGGTTTGTCTGTCCACCAATTTTTCAAAAAGAAAATAATTTGAGCTGCATCATGAGAAAAGCAACATTTGGCATATTCAGAAACAGAGAGGCAGATCAGCTTCACAGTAACTGCGAAGCTGATCAGCGCCTTTTGTTTTCGCTACACAGGTAGTACAATTCCTCTACTTTCTAAATCCAAAATTTCCAGCCTATAGCCATCTTCTGTGCTTGTACAGCTCACTTTGTGTCTGACCTGTTCAGAAACCACATTGTTGGTTTTCTCATGACGCGGCTGATTTACAGAAACACTGAATGCTCTGATCTACTTCTAGTTCTTGGGACCGTTTGATCTGAGTCAGTGCTGTAAAGTCAGAAGCAAAGAGAATTAAGGAAATAATCATATCTGGTTTAGAGATTTTCTCAAGACAAATCTAAAAAGTCTCATTCATAAAAAAAGAGTAACTGGCAAGTTTGCAGAGCAATTTGTGCCTTCTCGTGAGAAAACCAACAGTGTGGTTTCCGAACATGTCAGACACAAATCAGGCTGTACAGTCACAGAAGCAGGCTAGAAGCTTGAAATTTCGGATTTAAGAAGAGGATATGTACTATCCATATAGTGAAAACAAAGGCGCTGATCAGCTTCGCAGTAACCGCGTCTTTGTTTTCGCATATGCAGAATGCTGGTTTTCTCATGTGGCGGCTTATTTATTGCTTTTTCCCATGCTACTGTGAGTGTGGCTGCTCTATATCCTGTTGTATAGGGAAGAATCAATATAGTTTTTTTGTAGTGTTCCAGTCAATCCACTAGGGTGATATAAACCAAATCTGAAAGTTGTAGGGCTGCCTATGCATCACCCAAGCCTGTTCCGTGTCATGGCCGACCTCATGGAGAATTCTTAGGTCATTATTGATTTTCAGTAAAGTATGCACACCATGTAAAGGGGCTCATTAGAGTAGCAGGATGAGAAGGCATGACGATTCAACAGTTGGTTTGTTAGCATTCTCCTGCAGTGGCAGGTTATAATGATGTATGTATAAGTGAATTAGACAGTTAATGTGTAATATGATTGGGTTCTCTTGCTTAGAATTGCTGTATATTGGACATCAGGCAGTGATTGTGAGGTACCATTACCAAAACTATACAGAGATGTTTTCAAGTAGCAAAAAGTGAAAATTTCATTGGAAAACTTTTGATATTTTTAGTATTTTAACTCAAAACATACATTTTGGGTGCACGTTAGAACCGCCTTGGTGAGGCGGTTCTAACGAGTACCCACAATGTATCTTTTGGATCAAAAATAAGAAAATTAGGTATACCCCTCAAACCCCAGTTAGTGGGGTTCAAGGGGGTATATATTACATGGGCATGTTATTCTGATGTGTATATACTGCATAGGCAGATAATAGGGAAGTCAACTGATCATTACACTGAGACAACAAAATCATACTGTTTATACAACGCTGAAAGAGGTTTTATTGTAAAGAGGCTTAATTATCCGCCTGTCTGAGAAATTGAGGAGGAAATGCATTTTTGTGCTAGTTTTATGACATAATCTTAAGTTGTAAAGTGCATTCTGATGCAAAATGTTGTTCATACAAAATACCATAGCTATCTCAGTTTTTTGTAAACAGTGCATTTCATCTTTTCGTAGGGGCAATGAGTTTTTCAGCACTGCAAACTAGCCCGCAATGCATAGCCAATGGGTAAATGGCTTATTTTAGCGGTTTAGTTAGATTTCATTATTTATTATAAGCCTATATGCATGCAGCATGCATTATGGACTAATGCAAGTATCATGCTTTTAGCTAATTTGCATAGATATGTACTTTCTACAGGAAACCACAAATTCAATCGAAATGTTGAGTCTCTTTTGACAGGTGTTTGCATATTCGTGCCATTTTGTGTCCATTAATCGAGAAGAAATGCCTGTTTCATGGCTAGACTGAACGTACCAAATATTTCTTTAATTATGAAATTATTAATTATTTTCATAAACCACCAGAAAGTCAGCATTCTTGATGGGATACTATCATACTAAATGGCACGGTTTTGCAAGCACCTGAGGAGATTCGACCGTGTTATCCTGTAGAAACTACCTATCCAGGCAATGAGCATGATAGTTGCATTGGTCCGTTAACACATATTGCATGCAGAAGCTTATAATAAATATTCATATCTAAAAAAACATTTAAAATAAGCCGTTTACTCATTGTCGTGGCGCTGTTAGCTTGTTTACTGTTCAGAAAAACTTGTTGCCCCTATCAAAAGACAGACAAGTGTGGTTCATTTATCATCTAAAACTGATCTTGATATAACGTAGGTAGGATGTCTGGCCCTTGAGTGGAAGGTACTGGGTTCAATCCCAGGCTATACATGTACTATAACACAATTAATGAAATCAGTAGAAATTTTTAGCTTTAATATTTGAGCCACCTCATGAGGAAACCAACAATCTGCATATGCAAAAACAAAGGCGCAGATCAGCTTCGCAGTAACTGCGAAGCTGATCAGCACCTTTTTTTTTCCGCTGCACGGATAGTATTATGCCTCTACTTTCTAAATCCAAAATTTCCAGCCCCTAGCCATCTTCTGTACTTGTACAGCTCTGTTCGTGTCGGACCTGTCTGGAAACCACATTGTTGGTTTTCTCGTGTTGCAGCTCATTAGTTATTTTATCATTCTACCATTGAAATACTTGTCAGCCTGTGCGTGAGAAAACCTACAATTTGGGTTCCGACCAGGTCCTACACAAACCGGGCAGATGGTTAGAGGCTGGAAATTTTGAATTTAGAAAGCAGATGAATTGTACGATTAATATAGCGAAAACAAAGGTGCTGATCAGCTTCGCAGTTACTGCGAAGCTGATCTGGGCCTTTGTTTTCGCCTATGCAGATTGTTTGTTTTCCAACGCTGCGGTTCTTGTGTCTTGGTTCATGTTTTAATGCCTACTACCTCCCCAGGTTCTGATAGCTGCAAGACCAGTACGATGGGTGGTGACGAGGACAAATCTATGGCCACGTTCGCTTCTGTGGCAGCCATGTCGCACAAGGAACTCACACCCTCACCAACAAAGGCAATGGAAAACACATCATCCGAAAACGACGCTTTGGTGACAGCAAAGCATTGCAGTATTACAGATGTAGATGAACGCCCTACAGCTCAAACACATGCAGACAATATTTTTGAAAGTTTTGAACCCAACAGACTTCTCGAAGATGGTCAGACTGTGGATATTGTAGAAACTAATGAATCCGGGTCACATGACGTGAATGAGTCAGCTGATATGTCATGTGACAGTTGTACACAACTTCAAGCCTCCAATAAACTTGATGAAAGCTGTGACAGTCCAGCTTCACCATCATCTAACTCTGTTGTCGGAAAGTTATCCAAGAAATTACTGACAAAGAGTTTCAAACACTTAAAAAGGAAACTGAAAAAGGGTAAAAGTAAAAAGTTGACGAGATTGAAGAAATCAAAATGTTCGAAATTATCAAAACGGACTGAAGAGCCTTCGGAGAGTGGTGGACAAGTATTGGATCTTGAGAGTTCTGTGAGATCAGTTTGCTCGGAGTCTGAGCCCCTGCCAACCTACGGGAAGCATGAGTCGTGTAGTGACACTGACTCGGACTGGGAGGAGGGGGCTGCTAAGAGAAGGAAGATACGACCACCGACACCATGCAGGTATGTTACAGTAGAAATAAAGCTTATTGTCCTAGTCATCAATGTTATGTCATGTCGAGACAGAGGCACCTTTCCCTAGGTGACTGTCCCCGTGGCCAAGTGGTTAAGAGTGCTGATATTTCATACTGCACTTAGCCATTCGATCATCTCACGGTTGTGTCTGTTGATCGTTTGAGCCCCACATGTGACATAAGTGAGACAGGCCAAGTTCTGAGGCCCTCCCAGGGGTTTTGGGCTATTTATTTTCAGGGATTTGGGGAGACGGGTCATTTATTTTCAGGGATTTGGGGAGAAAGCATAACTTTTTGGGGTTTTAGGGAGCAGGGGGCTGAGGAAAAACATTTTAGGGAGCTGGGGAGAATGGTCATTTTTCTTTCAGGGAGCAGGGAGCAAAGACCCCCCGGGGGGGGGGGGGGGGGGGTTCTGCTTGTGAGTGTGCCGTGTGTTTTTTCTCGGGGCTCTCCTGTTTTTACCCCACCTACCGATTGGCCACGTCTCATATGAGCTGAAATAATCTTGAAAGGGACGTTAAACTGAATCAAGAGTTCATGACAACCTTTCACTGATTGACATGCTTACCCTAATAGATAAGGATGAAAGTTTCTTACTGAGAAATTATCTAGGTTTAGACCATTTTGCTAAAGGAGCTAGCAAGAGTTATGCGCTGTAGTATTATGACATGTATTGAAAAAGCAAACCACGCTGACGTGCCTTTGTGGTTTGTTTACTGAAAAATGATGACAATCTGGTTTAAGATATTGCCTGAACATGCAAATGCAATGGCTTTGATGCTGTTGTGGTACTTGTAAACTTTCTAGTTTTGTCAAGTGCTGTGCTTAGAAGTTGTGTGTACAGGTTCATATTATTATGTTGATAATGTTTTATACTACTCACATGGTGGTCAAGTGACCAATGTTTTATACTACTCATGATGGCCTTGTGACCTTTCAGAAGTAGCTCCGATGTGAGTCAGGACAGTGACAGTAGTATAGTGAAAAAGCAGCTCCAGGGTACCACCTTCCAGAAGAAGAAGTACCAGAAAGCCGGCCTCTACTCCGACGCTTACAAGGATAACGAGTAAGTAATCTCCCCTGTAACATTGTACTGTATCGCTTCTAATTAGTGCACTTTTCAAAGTGACTGGAAGATTCCTTCCAGAATAAGAAGTACCAGAAAGCCGGCCTCTACTCCGATGCTCATAAGGATAACGAGTAAGTAATCTCCCCTGTAACATGGTACTGTATTCCCAGCAGGCACATGACGTCAGATCGACGTCGATGCGACATCGACGTTGATATGACGTCATTCTGATGGCATGTGCCTGCTGGGTTGCTTCTAGTTAGTGCACTTTCTGTTGACTCCATTAGTCACTTATCCCCAGCAATATACATGTTGCACATATGCTCACCGGCAGAAGTTTAGTCAGTGAAAATACACGTAAAATCCCATTGGGACAGTTTAAATCACTATAGCTTCAAAACCCCTTGATAGTTTTGAATTAAAATTACCAGTCGTACAACTGTGAATAAAACCTAACATTTCCAGCAAAAATGATTAAAATATCGCATGTGGTTTTGCCACAGTGCATACACCGTCTTTCGTTCTTGTTTTAAATGAAAGGGAGGTAATCTAAAAATAATGAGGTATTTGACTTGTTATTTCTCGAGTTGAAAAGATGTTTTCAGATTTTTGTCACTGGCAACAACCTCCATCAGAAAGCGCTATAAATCAAAGTGCCGCTTTGATCATTTTTCGGGTAATTTCAGAAATTATATTTTACGAAAAAGGCCAATAACTCTGTCAAAATTGACAACTGAAGGAGTTTATTTCCAGAATAAGAAAGAGACTGACTCTGCAAATTCAATAAAGAGGAACATCTAAGGCAGTATTCGGGCTGGTCAAAGTTACTGACTAAACTTTTTCCTCTGAGTATATAAATATCACAGATACTTGGGGTTACTGTTTAGATTTTTCAAAAAGCTAATACTTGTACTTTTTTTAAAAAAAACTTATACTTAAATTTTTTTTTCTTCGTTTAGCTTTTCTGCATTAGTCCTGACCTTAAACAATCAGAAAACATGTCTAGAATACATAAAAAGCATTAGAAATACTGATAAGCAATCACTAATGTAAAGAAAAAACACAAGATAAACAACTCTCGGTTTCCAAATTTTCACCCGTCACTTTGAAATGACAAACTGATTCACTAATCCGTAACTTACAAGAATCTTACATATATCAGCATGTCCGGGAATCATTACGCTTCAAACGGACACAGAAAGCATTTAAATATTCCCTTGCATACCCACGAAATCGGCTGTTAAACAACGATTCTCATCGCTACCGCACTGAGGTGGCCGGAAGTAAATAATGGATGTGACTGGATTCCGGGCGTACGTTTTAAAACGGCGAAAACAGGTAACTAGCGATCAAACAGAAAGTAACCTCTGATTGCGTCAGACTTGATTGACCAATGAAAACAACCGGTCCAGTCACATGGCAATTTGGATTTGATTGCGTCATACCTGATTGACCAATGAAAACAAGCGGGCCAGTCACATGGCAAACGGGATTTCCTTTACTGTAAACAACTGTGGCCACCTCAGTGCGGTAGCGATGAGAACTACTGTTTAACAGACGATTTTGTGGGTATGCAAGGGAATAATTAAATACTTTCTGTGTCCGTTTGAAGCGTAATGATTCCCGGACATGCTGATATATGTAAGATTCTTGTAAGTTACGGATTAGTGAATCAGTTTGTCATTTCAAAGTAACGGGTGAAAATTTGGAAACCGAGAGTTGTTTATCTTGTGTTTTTTCTTTACATTAGTGATTGCTTATCAGTATTTCTAATGCTTTTTATGTATTCTAGACATGTTTTCTGATTGTTTAAGGTCAGGACTAATGCAGAAAAGCTAAATGAAGAAAAGAAAATATAAGTATAAGTTTTTTTTAAAAAAGTACAAGTATTAGCTTTTTGAAAAATCTAAACAGTAACCCCAAGTATCTATGATAAATATCATTGAAAACTTTGAACTTTTTTTAATTTAAGATACTGAAACAAAATAAAAACATTGTATTGCAAAAAATAATGTGTATGAATGATTAAATAGTAAAAAAGAAATATTCCGACTGAGTTAAGTGATACCAATTTAATAAACCAATGTTTAGTTACAATAAAAGTATTCTCCATACTTTAAAAAGCTTTGAAAATTTCTCATCCATACAATGTTCTCACACTGGTTAATTCGGATCAAAAGAAAAACTTGTCTCAGTGTGTGTGTTTTGTTATACCGGCCTGACACACACTCAGCGCATGCTGTTCACAGACCATTGCTAGATGCTTGAAAATTGAGGGCTTGAACTGCATCTTGTATGCAGAGAAAACAAAGGCACTGGTGAATTGCAGTACTTCTGTTTTTGCCTTAAATTTTTGCAGAAAAAAGGTTTTCATATGAAGCATATGAGCCTCGTCACTGGAAAACCGGATATTTGCCTATGCGAAAACAAAGACACAGATCAGCTTCGCAGTAACTGCGAAGCTGATCAGCGCCTTTGTTTTCGCTACACGGATAGTACATTTCCTCTATACTTAAATCCCAAATTTCAAGATTCTAGGCGTCTTCTGTGCCTGTACAGGCCAGTTTGTGTCAGACCTGGTAGGACACCCCCGAAGACCGGTTTTCTTGCATCGCAGCTCATATGATTTTGATACTTGAAAATGTTTTTCACTTTGGACAATGTCATAACTGCATTAGAAATAGTTCTCAACAATGAAATCAGATACATGCACTCAAGATCTCAAAAAGCTTTTTCATGTTAACCTGTCAGTGAGGTGTTCAGTTTATTCAAAATTCCTGAGCCATAGCAGAGTATCAAAAAGCTTAGATGCTTTATACTAAAACAATTATTTTAACCATGTTAACTGTGGTATGCTGAAAGAATAAGTAGATTTGTTGAGTAGTCCCTCCTTGCATCACCGGTAAAGCATTTGTCTTTTTTTTATTTATATAATTAGGGAACTTCCTGATCATCACTTGTACATGAGCCTTCGCATGACAAAACCAACAATTTGTGAACCGGATCTGGTCCGATACAGTCACAGAAGCAGCTAGAAGCTTGAACTTTCAGATTTAAGAAGAAGAGGGATTGTATTATCTGAGTAGCGAAAACAAAGGTGCTGATCAGCTGTGCAGTTACTGCACAGCTGATCTGTGCCTTTGTTTTCGCCTATGCAAATTGTTGGTTTTCTTTCGCGGCGGCTCACATGTACTTTCAGTTCCTTCATGGAAGTCAAAGGTTTATACAGCACCATAAAGTGTATAAAAATTGTGAGACCCATTGTTACATCTTTAAGAATTAACACATCTAGTCTAAGACCAAATGCTTTGTATAGGAGCATACATTTGATGCATCTGAAAAGCCTTACCATTAGGAGATATAAAGATGTATAAGATATAAGGAAATTTAGAAATTTCCAATCAGGAGATTTGCTCAAAATAGGGAGATCCCTCCGAAATAGAGAGATATTACAGATATGTATGGGAGTAGTCGAGCCTGCCCCTCACCTAGTTTGGACTGAACCTGGTATTAACCCTCAATGTCTAGATGTTGTTCATATCCATTGAAATTTGCATGGATTGGGTCCAAACTGTCCGTTTCCTTATATATGCACCGCTTGTCCTATACATGATATGAGCCGCCTAATTACGAAAACTTGTCCATGCAATGTACGGATAATTTTTTCAGCATTAAAAATTGAAAATTTCATTAGAAAACAATTGATTTTGGGAATATTATTGCTTAAAACATACATTGTGGGTACACGTTAGAGGCCGTTCTAATTACAGGTATTAAGATTCTGGTTTGTCCTAAACTTTAGGATCTTTATGATACTCTCAGGTGAAACTAGTAAAGTATCAGATAAAAGGTAAATCTCATTAATTCTGAGCCCATGCATGGAAACTTTCGTAAAGGAGATTTAGCAAAACTTAACGGTAAGAAAACCCCTTCCTCTTCCATAGGGCATACCTCGGGCTTAAGCAGACAATGTTCATTTTTCTGTGTTCTTGTTTCTAAAAATTTAAAAAGTGCATCCTCACTCAATTTGATAAGGGATCTCATAATCTGCTTAGAGACTGACAATTGAGCCTGTGCGTGAGAAAACCAGCAATTTGTGTTCCGACCAGGTCTGACACAAACCGACCTGTACAGTCACAGAAAAGAGCTAGAATCTTGAAATTTCGGATTTAAGTAGAAAAGGAATTGTACTATCCGAGTAGCGAAAACAAAGGCGCTGATCAGCTTCGCGGTAACCGCGAAGCTGATCTGCGCCTTTGTTTTCGCATATGCAGATTGTTGGTTTTCCCATGAGGTGGCTCAATTGATTTCAACTGAATGGTTGTGTTTTTTTGTGGCTTTTCTAATCATTGAAATTATCTGACAGTTAAATTAACCACCTTTTTGATGTGGAAATTTTATCAGAAAGAGGATATTGGCAATTTTATTAGCTTTTATTTGTCACATATTATTGATGCAGATTTTTTTTGTAAATTCATGAATAGGGAGATCTGCATGTGTTAAGTTGCATAAGTCAGATATGCTCATGTCAGACCAATATGCATTTCCACTACATTGTTGTAGCATTTTAAAAAGGTAAAAGTAGGCATTGATCAGGAAGTGGCGCAACTAGAAAGAAATTCCCACTCCAAAAACCGAGGTGGGAAAAAAACTGAATTAACTATCAGGTACTTATACTAAGAAAGCATTATGTAAGCTGAGTGAGCAGCTTTTTCCCAATAAGCGGCCACTAAGTTACCCAAACCTAACTAAAAATATGAAAACGTACATCAAAAGCCATCAAGGTATTGTCAATGAGCTATCTTGTTCTATAGCTCTACCACATTCCTATGTCCTCATACACTTGAGCAGTGCTCTGAATATATGAGCCGCTTCAAGAGAAAGCCAACAATCTGCATATACGAAAACAAAGACGCAGACCAGCTTTGTGGTAACCGCTATAAGGATAGTAATATTCCTCTACTCTCTAAATCCAAAATTTCAAGCTTCAAGCCATCTTCTGTGACGATACAGCACAGTTTGTGTCAGACCTGTTCCAAAACCACTGTTGGTTTTCTCATGATGCGGCTCATATGCACTGTATTTTGACAGCATCCACAATGCACTGTTGCAATTAAGACACATTGACATTTCCAAAGAGTGCAGTATGTTTCTATAAAACACTAGCAATTAATGCCCAGCCTGGTTGAACCCAAACTACATAATTATACATCCTAGGCTATAATACCTGAGCCGCCTCATGAGAAAACCAACAATCTGCATATGCAAAAGCATCTGTCTGAAACCCCCCGCATTACCCCTTTTTATCGTCCCCCAAAAAAATAAATAAATAAAATAGCGCATCTGTTACAAATCTTCGTTTTTGTCTTTGGCGATCAAGGAGATAAAGCCAAGCGCTTGCAAAGAGGCATGGAAAGCGTCTTCATGATTTTGGGTTAATACAAAACATTTTTTTTTTTGGACGGAAACATTTTTTTCTTTCGGATTCAAGCCGTTTCTTCCCAAGGTTGTTTCGGTCCAGTTTGTTTGAAGAAAAAAAAAACACTAGTATGGTGGAATGGGTGTACCCTTAGAGGGTAGGGTAGGGAGGAATCCTTGTACAGGAGGATGGTTCACTAATAGGGTGGGTGTATCCTAGGAGCTAAGGTAGTGTGGAACCCTGGTAAGTTAGGGTAGTACAAGGCGCCGTTTTACCCTAATATATTCCTGTATTGTATTGCAGTTAAGGCGTTTATGTGCGGATGAATTCACTGTTAAAAAGATCGTTTGCAGGGAATTCGCCAAGGTTCAATTTTCATACAGTTTCTCTTTATGGTAAAAAAAAATTAAAGCCGTTGTCAGGCGTTTGCCAAGGAGCGATTTTCTTACAGTTTCTCTTTATTGTACATTGAGAACAATTAATGTTAATTATCTTTTGCATATTTAAAACTGACATAACAGGTTTTCTAATAGAAAGCATAATGTGTTTACGAACCGTGTCGGCTGCGTGTATATTCACGAGTGATAATTGCCATTTCAGTAATTTTTAGACGGACACAATCCACCGCTCGCGAAGCGTGGATGACACATTGTTTTCTTAAGATTAGCCATAAAAGTTGTGAAAATAAGCCCAAAGCACTAGGGGATTATCGATAGCTCATAACGAGACGGTAAACACAGGCTGCTGTAGGCTATTTGTGACGACTGTTACGCAACGTTGCTCACTTTCGACGGCGACACAAACCATAGATTTTTTTAAGCATTGGGACACCTATATCTTGTATAATTCTATCCGATTAGAAAATGCATTTGTGCTTTCTCGATTAAGAACGGCGAATTAAAATAATTGTAAATAAGGAATCGGCAATGACACTTGTCCGCGTTAAATATCCGGGTGCGCCAATAAGTCAAAGGCGGAACAGCAACATTAGCGTGGTGTTATGGATGCTTTTTTTTCACATTAAGTCGTTGTAGATCGTTTTTAATTGATTAAAATATTGAAACAAGCAAAATTTCACTTTTGTTTATTCCATTTTACAAGGACTCCGGGATAAACCGCCATTTTGCTCGATTAAGCAAATTAACACGCAGTATAGGCGCTTTTCCCCACCCACAAAAACTACATGAACTTTGATCAGCCTGGTCCGACTCAGTAGATTTGCATTACGCGCTTCACCTATAACGCGCATGCGACTTGTAGACCCCGACCAGCGCCTTATAACGGGTCTGAAGTGTACACTAGTAGGGTGGGATGCGTGTACCCTGAGAGGGTAGGGTATGGAGGAACCCTAGTAGGGCATGATGGTTCACTAGTAGTAGGAGAACCCTAGGAGATAACGATAGGGGAAACCCTAGTAGGGTATGGTGGTACACTAGTAGAGTGGGTGGCAATCGCTGAAAGGTGAATTGAGGATCTGTCATCAGGACAACAATTCTGTAATACTCCATTGTTGGTGGTGTTCTCATGGACCTGAATTGTTATTAGCTGTAAAAGTCATGGAATAAATGATATAAGGTCGAAACCGCCTGAAAGATGTATCCAGCAAAGTTCGAAACGTCTACGAAACAATTTCGTTTCGCTCAAAAAACAAAAACAAGTTTTGATAAGTTTAACCTCGTTTTCGGACTTACTTTCACTTTCCACCTACGTGAATGGAGAGCTCACGAAAACTCATAATTTTTACTTGTTCAATGGAATTGTCAGTCAAAAGTAAGTAAATTATGATGTTTAGTATGTTGTATTCAAATTAGCAATAGCAATATTTCTGGCTTATTCTGCGTAGAAGTTGAGATTGATTTGAAATTGAGCGTTCGCCCGATCGCAAATTAGTATTGTCTTGCCTTGTATCGTAATGTTCCCCCGTCGATTTATCGATGCACCTCGTTTTAACCCCGAGAAAGGGTATTACCACCACCAAAGTGACCAGACCCCAATGATAGAACTACACTGTCTGCCACCAACCATCACCTTGACATATTTACTGTATTCCTATCACTGAGGTTGTTGTTTTTGGAGAAGAGAAGCCAGTCAAATGCTGAGCAGCAAGTAAGGTAGCCACTGATACCATTTTTAAAGTCTTTGGTATGACCCAGCTGGTATTGAACGCACAAACTCCCACTTCCAAAGCCAACGCTGTAACCATTATGCCAGATGAGAGTCTGGTATTTCGACAGGAACATCATAATAGAAAATACAACCCACAGGTAAAGCTATGTTGTACAGTGGTATACATATATTTTTGTATTTTTGCTTTAAGACAGATTATGGGTGATGCAGCTCTAGTGCATACCCACAATCTATTTTTTTGAGCAAAATTAGAAAAATATTTTTTTCACGCAGGTTTTCCCGGTTGCCAAAAAAAAAAAAGTGGCCTCATCTGTTTTTTGGTGAAAAAAAAAAAAAAAAAAAAAAACCTGCCTGCCTCATCTGTTTTTTCCAAAAAGTGCCTGAGAAACAATTGTATTTTTTTTTTTGGCCTTATCTTTTTTTTTTTATCTACATTTTTATTTATTTTATTCACCTATTTATTTAAGATAATTATGTTTTTAAAATAAGAATACACATACTGAAAATGTTGATAAAAGACTTTATTCAGATACAAATGGGAGTATGGCTGCCATTCTGGGACACTTTAAAAATGAATCCCTTAAGAAAAGGAGGAAAATTGTAATGAAAAGGTCTGAAGATTAAAATCAGAATACACACAGATGATCCCCAAGAATATATGCTTTGTAGAAATCAACACTCATTGGCATTGCAGATATGGTAATTTTCAGTGTGGGGTATGAAAGCCCCTGCCGAGCCGAGCTGTAAGAAAGACCCTGCCGAGCCAGGTTTTTGACTAATTATTGCTAAAAGCTCGATATATGGAAAATAATATAAAGAATGATAATGATTTTATATGACTGCAAACAATTTACATAATCTCAGTTATGCTAATTTGCCAAATTTATTAGATTTGATAGAAAATATCAGCTTTTTTTCTCTAAGTTCATATCTTATAAACTGTCATAGGAATGTATTCCTGTTTAGATCACTAGTAAATTTTACCCGTCTCGACGTAGGAGTAAGATGATTGCGGCGATGAAGACAAATAAGACACACACATACACACACACACAATCTCAAATAAGACATACACAGAGGAAAAGAGAAAAAAATGACAAATTTGACCTTTGACTTCGATGACCTTGACCTTTCAAAAAATGAAACCCTCAAGCTAATATCCGGGGCCGCCCTCCACCTTCCCTCCAAGTTTGGTGAAGATCGGCCCAAGGACCTGGGAGAAACAAACAATAAAACAACATAAATTTGACCTTTGACCCAATTGGACCCATAAATCTTAATCAGGGATCAACCCGTATACACTCACCAAGTTTCATGCAAATCAGACCAAGGACTGCCGTGTTACAGAAATTTGACCTTTGACCTCAATGACCTTGACCTTTAAAAAATGAACCCCTCGGCTAAAATCCAGGGCCTCCCTCAACCTTCCCACCAAGTTTGGTGAAGATTGGCCCAAGGACCTGGGAGGAACAAACAGAAAAAAACAACATAAATTTGACCTTTGACCTCGATGACCTTTGACCCAATTGGACCCATACATGTAAATCTTAATCAGGGATCAACCTGTATACACTCACCAAGTTTTATGTAAATCGGACCAAGGACTGCTGAGATATAGAAATTTGACATTTGACCTCGATGGCCTTGACCTTTAATAAATGAATCCCTCGAGCTAATATCCGGAAGTTCGGTGAAGATCGGCCCAAGGACCTGGGAGAAGTAGGGGAACAAACAGAAAAAAAACATGACCAACAGAAAAAAAAAACCCCATAAATTTGACCTTTGACCTCGATGACCTTTGACCCAATTGGACCCATAAATCTTAATCAGGGATCAACCAGTATACACTCAGCAAGTTTCATGCAAATCGGACCAAGGACTGCTGAGATTTTGACTTCGATGACCTTGTCCTTTTAAATAATTAATCCATCGAGCTAATATCCGGGGCCGCCCTGTATACACTCACCAAGTTTCATGCAAATCGGACCATGGACTGCCGAGATACAGAAATTTGACCTTTGACCTCGATGATATTGACCTTTGGAAAAATGAACTCCTCCAGCTAATATCTTGGGCCGCCCTCAACCTTCCCACCAAGTTTGGTGAAGATTGGCCCAAGGACCTGGGAGGAACAAACAGAAAATAAACAAATTTGACCTTTGACCTCGATGACCTTTGACCCGATTGGACCCATAAATCTTAATCAGGGATCAACCTGTATACACTCACCAAGTTTTATGTAAATCGGACCAAGGACTGCTGAGATATAGAAATTTGACCTTTGACATCGATGACCTTGACCTTTAATAAATGAATCCCTCGAGCTAATATCCGGAAGTTCGTTGAAGATCGGCCCAAGGACCTGGGAGAAGTAGGGAAAAAACAGAAAAAAACATGACCAACAGAAAAAAAACGATAAATTTGACCTTTGACCTCGATGACCTTTGACCCATTTGGACCCATAAATCTTAATCAGGGATCAACTTGTATACACTCAGCAAGTTTCATGCAAATCGGACCAAGGACTGCTGAGATGCAGAAATTTGACCTTTGACCTCGATGACCTTGACCTTTTAAAAAATTAACCCATCGAGCTAATATCCGGGGCCGCCCTGTATATACTCAGCAAGTTTCATGCAAATCGGACCAAGGACTGTCAAGATACAGAAATTTGACCTTTGACCTCGATGACCTTGACCTTTGGAAAAATGAACCCCTCGAGCTAATATCTGGGGCCGCCCTAAACCTTCCCACCAAGTTTGGTGAAGATCGGCCCAAGGACCTTGGAGGAGTAGGGGAACAAACAGAGAAAAAAAACAAATTTGACCTTTGACCTTGATGACCTTGACCTTTCAAAAAATGAACCCCTCAAGCTCATATCCGGGGCCGCCCTCCACCTTCCCTCCAAGTTTGGTGAAGATCGGCCCAAGGACCTAGGAGGAGTAGGGGAACAAACAAACAAACAAACAAACAAACAGACAAACGTTGCTCAAATTATAGTATGATATATATACTCTGTAGTGTTTTGCTTTTAATCCATGGCACCAAATCCTGGGTGCCGCCCCCAAAGGTGCTGCAGCTAGAGGTCAAAATCTAGGACACCTTTAGAATATGATAGACGCCATGATAAATGTTCTGTTAGTCTATATCTTGACATCCATAAAGTCTTGTCCGAAAGCATTCATACTTAGTATGTACCCTGTAAGTGTCAGACTCTTGGGTCCATGTGTGGGGATGTGGCTAGAGGTCAAAAACTAGAACATCTGGTAATTTGGTGCTCAAGTTTCTTGAAACTAGCCATGATCAGCTATAAGTCTATTCAAAATTTCAAAACTCTAGCATTCACCAGAGTTTCAAAAAAGTGACCAACAGACCCAGCCAGCCAGCCACATCTCTGCACACAACCTCACTGGCATTATTATTAGTGACATACACCCCAACCAGCACACCCACCCCAACACACACGCACAGACAGAGTCAAGCCAAAGGCAACATGCCCTTCCAACTTGACCAAAGTTGGGTCATAAAAAAGGCACAAAAAGCAACATATTGATTGAGAATTATCTAAATAAATAGATAAATAAAACAAAAATGTAGATTAGAATACTGTACGAAATATGAAATAAATTTTTTGATAAGTATTTGGTTCGGCAAAATAGCCTATAAGTCCAATATAGCTATTTTACCGGGTCCGGCAAAATAGCTCCTACGGACTATTTTGCCGGGTCCGGCAAAATAGCTCCTAGGGGCTATTTTGCCGGGTCCGGCAAAATAGCCACTGCCTTTTATCAACAACGGTGAGCTAAACAATGGGCTTTACTTTGCCACTGTCGGCCTGTGCGCAGCTGGTTATGACGATTATTTTTCTAAAATTTGTCTCATTTTTGAATGAAGACGATTGTTGAGGGTACTCATTCAAATTGTCCTGGGCTTGAAATTTTATGGGACTATCTACAATAGTTAATTCATTTTAAAACCAGAGAAATTATCTGTAAATTATGATCAGATCCTCACCTAGTTAATTGTTAACTATGGCACAGTGATTTGCTTGTACTGAGCAGTGTGTCAGGGATATGAACATCTGTCACACTATTGTTAGAGACGTGTTCTCAATATGTTCGAGTTTTTAAGGTTTATGATCAATTACCATTTTGATCTTGGTTTGCCACAAATTTACTTGAAGTTAGCTTGTCTTTTCTTGATGATGGGGCATATCAAGATCAAATGAGCCTTGATGCGAGAAAACTGGTCTTCAGTGTTTCAGACCGGGTCTGGCACAAATCAGCCTGAACAGTCACAGAAGCAGGCTGGATGCTTGAAATTTTGGCTTTAATTAGAAGAGGGATTGTACTATCCAAGTAGCGAAAACAAAGGTGCTGATCAGCTACTGCACAGCTGATCTGCGCCTTTGTTTTTGCACAGGCAAAAATCTGTTTTTCTCATGACGCGGCTCAAATTTGACACCATCAAAATTTAGGAAAAATTGGACATGATAAAGTGCCACATCAAAATCCATTTTTACCTATCTTTAAGACCTCTTCATTTTCTTGACACGATTTTTTTTTCTTCCAAACTTAATCATCTCGTCTCCCAGACAACACATCGGCTGAGTGCTATAGTGTTCTATCTCCATTTTTCAACATTTCGAGAAAATTGGGTTCAAAGGTTTGAGACCCTCAAATAAGGTCAAAATGTTCGTATTCAGAGTGAACATGCATTATAAACATGTCTTTCTGTCTAAATGAGCTTAATTAATAAAATTAGCGGTGAAAGTGAAGTAATTTTGGAAAACATAGGAATTTTGTGTTTGGACATAGAACATTTTGCATAAAGAATGTCCTTATTTTTTCATGACCCGGAGATAGAACATTTTTGTGACCCAGATTCCATAGCAAGCAATGCAGCATTTTCTCTTGTTTATAAGTGCAATAAAAATATATATTAATTATCCAAAGTAAGCCTTAAAGGCTGAATACTAATTATTAATCTTTTTATCTCAACATACCCTTAAAAGTCTTCATTGTATGTATCCTAGATATCATATAATACGTCCAATACCGAATGGAACCAATGGCATAGTAGCATTTGACCATGTGACCCAAAATGTCATGTGACTGAATTACTCCAAATGCAGACATCTCATTGGTCGAAATGGAGATAGAACAGTACAGCATTACAATTTCGGGCCATTTTGGACATAGAACATAAAAGAACTGTTAATAACATAAAATCTAGGCAGAAATATCAACATCTGACTACACTAGGAGATAGAACTTTTGATTCCGATTCCAACGGTATATCACACTTAATATGACCCAAATATGGAGATAGAACACTATAGCACTCAGCCGACGAACAGCTGAAGTAAAAGAAATGCTTTGTCTTAATGAGATCTGACATTTATTGAGAAAACTGCACTGGATTTATAGTTATTATATTGCTGCTTCCCTTCATTCTAGCTGTCTCTGGCTATCATTTTTGATAACTAAAGGAGTGACATTAGTTTTTCACCCGAGTTGCAAAACTTTTTTCATGCTCAGCTCAGCTGAGATTAAAATTTATCCTGCTCATAAATGTTAAAATGCCAACAATTTTGGCATTTTAAGATTTATTAGCAGGATAAATTACAGGCTTACTGACGGGTCACTAAAGGGTCACTGACGAGACTTTAATAGTCGAAACCGCGGTATGGCATTAATGTGTTCGCTGCTCTTAAAGGATTTCAGTTTTAATTTTTATTTGATGATCTTAAGCTGAAATTTCAATTTATTTGGGCTGTTTCAGCATTTATGAGCAGTTGAAATTTTATGCTCAGCTCATGAGCTTGAAAAAAGTTTTATAACCTCAGGACCAGATTAGGCTAAGCTTGATCAGAGATGGCTCGCATTCGATCTTGGAGTTAGTAAACATGAAAGGTGATACTCACGCTGTCTAGAAACAGATTCTGATCAGTGATTTTGTGGTTTGTGTGAAATGACTATGATAAAGTAGGTAACAGCGAACTGGTCCAGAGGTTTTTTCATGCTCAGCTCAATTGAGACTAAAATTTATCCTGCTAATAAATGTTAAAATGCCAACAATTGTTGGCATTTTAACATTTATGAGCAGGATAAATCATTTGTTTTTGAGTTTTGAACCTGAATTTTTCATTAATTTTGACTATTTCAACATATATGAGCAGTTGAAATTTCATGCTCAGCTGAGCTGAGCTTGAAAAGGTTTTATAACCTCAAGGCCTGTTTGTGTATTTTCAGGAAAGTGAAGGATGGTCAGTGTTTGAGCCCAGTAACAGTGGACCTGCCGCTGCACTTCGGCAACCATGTGTTCAAGAAGGATCATGACTTTCAGCTCCCGTATGATGTCTGGTGGCTTCACTTTAATGATATGGTATGTTGGATTGAAATCTCGAGAACTTTGAAAACCTGTTAACATTTTTGAAAGTCACTTGATAGTCTATTTTGATTCTCATTTATTAACTTAAGGAAGTATTGAATAACAAGGTGCAAAACCAATGTACATGTAGTTTCAACTTCAGTCACTTTCATAGATATGCTTGCACTTTTGTAATATTATTCGTATACTGAAGATTCGGAAATATTCACAAGAGCTTATTTTCGCTGATATTCACGAATTGGTTTCTCACGAATTCAAATTCGCGCTAATAAAGTGTCTTTATAAGGTTTATAGAATACCCGCCCATTGGGGCCTGGGAAAAATAGATGGGCTATTTATGTCTCCAGGCAAGCTTCTTAACTACTGACGACCATCGGATTACTGGTTAACTGCTCAAGTCTGAGCCTGCCCAGGAAAAGTGGGTTAGTCAAACCATCCATACATATAAGCCTTATTGGTTTGCATCGGTGGTTATATTTATGAAGCACATTTTGTGTGTCATGACATCCTAATGTTGGGTAAAAGTCCCATAAAATGGAGGCAACATCTCGACATGACCATTGCTGTTGACTTGGACTTAAAGCATCAATTCAAACAAAAAACGAAATCAAGAACTGCCTAGCTAATAAATCAGAAAGAAAAAAAGCTAGAAATATAAGTCACACGAAAATTTCCAAACTGAAAGTATTCTTGATATTTTCAGTTACCAAAGAAGGGTGATGGCCAACAGTACAGAAGAATCAGAAATAGTAAGTGCTTACACACCTGAGACTGGTTTTGAAAACTACATTGTAACAGTTTGACTTATGCACCAGTCATTTGTAACCACGGCTCCCCCACCTACAGGGAAGGGCTGGGATTATCAGTTTCAGTTTTCAATGCCCTGCTATATACACCACCCCCAGGGGACAAACTGAAGGCCAGACCTTTGCACTTTGCCCTGCCCTTCGCAATAGATATTCTCCCTGGGGTAAGGATCTTAATATCAAAACCCTGTCATATCCCCTGCACTGCCAGGACTATAAAAAGTAATTGCCCCACACTTTACAGGACTATAAAAAGTAATTACCCCGCACTTTACCCCGGCTATCCCCTACCCTTCCTGATAGGTAGTGGGGGTCGTCTTTACAAATGACTGGTGCATTATCACTCAGTAGCTTGGCTGACGGCGTGTTTGCATAGTAAGCAAGAAGCCTTGGGTTCGAGTCCAGTTTTGGCAACATTATTTTCCCACCCCTGCAACATTTGATGGCTTGGTATGGGTCCTTGGTCAGGCTGGTCTGTCTCGTCGGTTCTGGATAAATTTAAGAGCAGATTACAAATCTAATAAAGCAGGAAGAAAATATAACAGGCTGACATATGGCTCGAACTCAGTTCCCATAGTGCTTGCTTGGTTAGTGAGAGGCCTTGAGTTTGTGCCAGGTTGGGCCACATTCTTTTTCTGCCCCTGTTGCTGGTTAAGAAGTTTTATTAGTTAGCAGCTTATATTCAATGGGAAAAAAACGTAGACCAATAAATTTCACAGAATATGCAATCTACTGAGAGTAGTTTACCGCAAAATTATGAATTTGCTTACAAGTTATTTGAGCTACGTCATCAGAAAACCAACAATTTGTATATGCGAAAACAAAGACACAGATCAGCTACATGGTAAATGGGAAGTTGATCAGCACCTTTGTTTTCGTTACACATATAGTACATCCCTCTTCTTCCTTAATCCAAAATCTCAAGCTTCTGAACTGCTTCTATGACTGTATAGGCTGGTTTGTGTCAGACTTTGCGGAAACCCAAATTGGTGGTTTTCTCATGTGAAGGCTCATTTAATAATGTCCCATATTTTGCAAGGTTAAAATTAATGACAACATGGCAAATGAAGCTCATGAAAGGCTTTCTGTATATGAGCCATGACACGAGAAAACCGGTCTTCGGGGTTTCCGCCCAGGTCCGACACAAACCAGTCTGTGCAGTCACAGAAGCAGGCTAGAGGCATGAAATTTGGCTATAAGTAGAAGAAGAATAATTGTACTATCCAAGTAGTGAAAACAATGGCGCTGATCAGCTAGTTACTGCACAGCTGATTTGTGCCTTTGTTTTTGCTTAGGCAAAAATCCCATTTTCTCATGACGCCGCTCATATGTACTAACTTTCCTTGTGCATTGTCCGTATTGTTATGCATAAAATGAGTTTAAAACGAAAAAAACAAACAAAAAAACATTTACCTTTACCACAGATTGTTTTTGTATGTGTTGTAGATCTTTACTATGATGCACGCCCAGTGTGTCGTTACGAGGCCCACGCCTGTAACTGTAAACCACCTACCAACCCAGCTGAGAAGGGGTGTGGGGACGACTGTCTCAACAGGTGAGATGTTAATAGTACCCACTACCTGTAGTACTGTCGAATTCTATTAAAGGTGGTCGGGTGGGAAGATGGGCTCTCGCCCATTGAGGCCTAGGAGAAACAGATGGGCTGCTTGTGCCTCCATGCAAAGCTTCTAATCGACTGACTGACCATCTGATTACTAGCTAACCGCTCATGTCCGAGCCTGCCCAGGAAAACTGGTTGTCAAACCATCCATACATATAAGCCTTTTTGGCTTGGGTGGTTATACATGTATTTATGAAGCACATTTTGAGTGTCATGACATCCTAATGTTGGGTAAAAGCTCCATAAAATGGAGGCAACGTCCCATCATGACCATTGCTGTAGACTGGGACATAAAGTATCAATCCAAACAAACAAACAAATCATTACGAAAACATGCTCATGCAATGTACAAAGATTTTTAAAGTTGTAAAAAAAATGAAAATTTTCAGAAGAAAAATTGTGATATTTTTCTAATTTTTGCACAAAACATAGATTGTAGGTACACTTTAGAACCGCCTCACCGAGGCGGTTCTAATGAGTACCCACAATCTATGTTTTGGAGCAAAAATAAGAATGCCCCTGTATACCCCAGTTTTTCGATATAAAACTGGGGTTCAATTGGGTATACATTACGCTGACAAGTTTTCCTGATGTCTTGTAAGATGCAATTCACATGGAGAGGACATTAAATGTCAGGAGTAGAAAAACAAAGAAACATCTTGTGCCTAAACAAAGGTGCTGATTCTACTTGTATACGAAATTTCAAGCATCCAGCCTTCTTCTGTGACTGCACAGACTGATTTATGTCGGACCTGGTCGAAACCTCGAAGACCGGTTTCCTCGCGTCGCGGCTCATTACTCACATTCTGTTCCAGAATGATCTACACAGAGTGCTCCCCCGATCTATGTAGCTGTGCCGACCAATGCTCAAACCAAAGAATTCAGAAACACCAGTTTGCCCCGGGGCTCCAGAAATTCCTTACCAAAGACCGAGGTTTTGGCGTTAAGACAACGAAGCCGGTGAAGGCTGGTGACCTCATCATGGAGTACCTGGGAGAGGTTGTGAGCGTGGCGGAGTTTCACCGACGGATGACGGAGGACTATTCCCAGGAGTGCCACCATTACTGTCTGAACCTAGACAGTGGTACTGTCATTGACGGATATAGGATGGGAAATATTGCCAGATTCGTCAACCACTCGTGTGAGCCCAACTGTGAAATGCAAAAATGGTAAGAATGCATGTGCGAAAACAAAGACACAGATCAGCACTGTAAAGCTGATCAGCGCCTTTGTTTTCACTGCACAGATAGTACACTTACTCTTCTTCTCAAATTCGAAATTTCAAGCTTCTAGCCATCTTCTGTAAGTGTACAGGGTGGTTTGTGTCTGACCTGTTCAGAAACCACATTGTTGGTTTTCTCACGAGAGACCTCATATGTATTCCAATCTTACTTATTTCATTTCAATAGGTGTCACAAGGCCAGAATTTTTTTATCTTTCGGTTTACAAACCCGTCGATAGCATTTTCCTCGAAAATAGAATAAAAATAAAATTACTTTCTTATTTTTTTATTTTATTTTTTCCGACCGACTAGTCCCGAAACACCCAGTGTGAAGTAAAAGTAACTTTCACAGAATAGTGATTCTCACGCTTTGGCGAAAACAGATTTGTCCTGATTTCATTGGTCAAAATGTTTCGGATGTGTTCGTTTTGCGTTTCGTGTACTTGTCAGATTGTTTTTGGACGTTTCGTTCCCATATATTAGGACGTTCTGTTCCAAAGTCAAATGCGTGTGACCATTTCTTGAAAACGATGAAATTTATAATGCGACACTCCATAAAAAAACTGTGGTTGCATTTGTTCTATTCGTGTAAAGCTAAAATTGAAAGGGAAAAAATATATTTAGTTCGTATCTCTTAGAGCCAGGAACTAAATTTTTAATTTCCCTCCTGGTGCACCCCTGGTGAAGTACTGTCAATTTGGCGTGTCACCAGTAAACTATTCAGATTCAGTGTGCATTCCAACCGAAATATATCGTCCTATAATGATTTTTTGGTTTCATTAATCGGCGTGTATGCGCGGAGTAAACATAAGTATATGGCCGAAACAGCTCGGAATTGCTTCACTTCCAATGCCAACAGTAAAACGGCTTATACCAGGTAGGAAGAATAAAAAAAACCATGACGGAAGAATCAGAAAACGTCAAACTGACAATAACTCACCAGGGACTGAAACCGCTTTCTTCAAAATATGCTTTAAAAGCATAAATGCGCAGATAAAACGGCATCTAGGGTCAAAATTTTTGAAAGTGCTCCTCAATCAAACATTGGGGGAGATAATCTCCCAACAGATAATTGACATTGACGACATTCTCATCAACAGCGTTGACTGCGATGGCACGAAAGTGGCGTTAGACATCCCCTTCAAGGTTTTGAGCGAGTTTGGGTAAATAGGTTTCCAAGTCCAGTATAAAACTATTGAGATCAAGATCCAAGCCCTGAACTGGAACTAAAGTCTAAAAACTTGCCTCTGATAATGGTTTTTCACAGAAAAATTTTGTATGGGGGACCTTTTTTTCTGGTAGTATTTTAAGTCGTTTTGACCTTCAACGCAAAAAAAAAAAATCGACTTAAAATTCATTTTATTTTTATTTTTTCGTCGACTGGCCAATTTTGATACTTTTATTTTTATTTCTCCCTTCCGACAGCAAAATTTTCAAAAATCTCCCGTAAACCTAAAGATAAAAAAATTCTGGCCTAATTGTCAAGAAGGATGTGACAACTTGATTGTTGTAGATTCAGGAATCTCAGTTTTAGTACAAAGTAACTTCCAAGGGGAGCATGGTAGTCTTCAAAAAAGGCTTGTGATTAGTGCATCACTCTGAGCTTTCAGGGTCCAGTAAGCAAGACACATTAACTCCACAAAGTACTGGTTAATACCCAGGAAGTGCTGGCTCTGTCACACCATGACTTAAACATTGTTGACTGGGATATTAAACTAAATAAACAAGTAATTACCGTATTGTTTCAGGAATGTGAATGGAACCTACCATATGTGCCTGTTTGCCTTGACGGATATTGCTCCGGGGATTGAGCTGGGATATGATTACAACTTCCACTCTTTCAATGAAGATTCACAGGTAAAAATTATGACACAAAATTGTTTCCTTGTTCTCTGTTTGTATGGCCAAGGAATAAACACTATTTTCCCGCAGAGTTTTAATTTAGGGGACCAATGTCCCAATACTGACAGCTCCTGAGGGACATTCTGACAAAACGTTTGAGAATTTAGGGGACATATCAGGAACTAGAAATATTTGTGAATTTTGGAGGACATCATTGTCCCCTCTCTGGACAGTTTTGGGGGTCAGTGGAGGACAAAAAGGGTCAAAATGCATATTTTTGTGTGCCAGGGAAAACCCTTATACATCACTTATAAAATAGATAAACTCTTTCTGTTTGGTATTAATCACTGTTTGGACATCAGATGTAAAGATGCGACTGATTTTATTTTGCAGCAAATCAATAGAATTATTATTTTTAACATATGAGCAGTCTCATGGGAAAACCAACAATTTGCATAGACGAAAACAAAGGCGCAGATCAGCTTCGCAGTAACTGCGAAGCTGATCAGCGCCTTTGTTTTCGCTACTCGCATAGTACAGTTCCTCTTCTACTTTAATCCGAAATTTCAAGATTCTAGCTCTTTTCTGTGACTGTACGGGTCGGTTTGTGTCGGACCTGGTCGGAGACCACATTGTTGGTTTTCCCACGAGGCGTAACATTTGAAATCCTCTGCTGTTAATCACCAAACTTCAGTAACTTTATTTTTCCTTCATGGATAATACTATCACTACTGATTAAATCGAATTATTGAAAGTTTTAAGCTATCTGCCTTCTGTGACTGTAGAGTTCTGGTCGGAAACACTGTAGCTGTTTTTTTTTAGATCATTTGAGCCGCGATGCCATAAAACCGGTCTTCGGTGTTTCCGACCAGTTGCAACACAAACCAGCCTTTACAGTCACAGAAGAAAGCTATAGGTTTAAAATTTTGCATATACTGTAAGTTCGGAAATTTTCGCGTGACTTTTATTTCGCGAATTTTCGATTTCCGAATTATTAGCGAGTCTTTGAATTCGCGAACGAGTACTCATGCAGTCTATAAAGCTTATTGTAATTCTTTATTAGCGAGAACTTTATTTTCGCAAGGCGACGAAGTCGCGAATATTAGCGAAAATTAAGTTCTCGCGAACATTTCCGGATTTACAGTAGGTAGCAGAGGAATTGTACTATCCATGCAGGGAAAACAAAGCCGCTGATCAGCTGTGCAGTTACTGCAGAGCTGATCTGCATCTTTATTTTCGCATAGGCAAATCCGGTTTTCTCCTGGAGCGGATTATTTAATCCTGTTCACGTTTTCTCTGCAGCAATTGTGTAAGTGTGGTAGCGAAGGTTGTCGGGGTATCATTGGGGGCAAGAAACAGTGGAGAACTGTAGAGAAGACCCCGCCGGTCAAACTGAAGGGTCGGCCTGCCAAAGACAAGAGAAAGTCCAAGCACAGACACAACAAGTTTAAGGAAACCATGAAGGTTGGTATAGCAAATACGGTAGTCAGTCTAATTGGTGCGCATACTCTCCAATCAGTGCACATGCAGGTCTTTACCAACACTCTAAGTGCACAATGACTGGCTGGCCTATTCACTGTGGCTTATCAGAATGCATGCTTGTAGATAAAACATGAGTTTCTTCATAGTTGCTGATAAGCAGTGCATAGATCTGGATTAAGTTAACTCATATTTGACTAATGGATTCTCCCATCAGTATCATTTGGGTGAGTCCACTTTCATTTTTAGGGGCATCAGGAGTGATTAAAAAATTTTATTCAGTTTTTCGATGAAAATTCTCTAAGCAAACAGAATAGCCCCAGATGGGACGCCGCGTTCTGCGGCGTCACATCTGAGGCTATTCTGTTTGCCTATGTCCCATAAAAGAGACGCCAGGCATGTGACCACTCTTATAGCAAATGATAAATTTCTAAGTGTTTCTCAGACCACAAGATTTGGATCATGGAAGCTACAAAAATTTGGTGACTGCCCCTTCATGACTAATAAATTATTGACTTGGACATTTAACCACAAATAAAGCAATTTCACTGATTCAGCAGTTGCTAATTAATGGTTAAAGAAATGTGCACTAAGTCCTGGATATTTGCCTCAAGAAGGCTGGACTGGAAACAGTGTGGTTAGGATAACTTAATTTACCAACATGCCCTTAAATGTTTAATCTGAGCGGCCCCCGTGGCCGAGCGGTCAAGAGCGCTGTTTCTTAATCACTTGATCATCTCACCGCTGTGTCTGGTGTGGGTTCGAGCCTCACACTGGTCACGTGAGACAAGCCAAGGTTTGCTTGCGGGTGTGCCAGGTGTTTTTTCTCGGGTTCTCCAGTTTCCAGCCCACCTACTGATTGGCCGGTCTCATATGAGCTGAAATAATCTTTAAAGGGACTTAAAACTGAATTTAAAAAAATGTTTACTCTGGACTCAAGCGCCAACTCAGAAATTGAAATACAAATTTTGATATTATTCATTTCTGTTTACACAGAAAAAGAAATTGGAAAGTCAAGCTGTTAGTAGTAGCAGCTCTTGTCATGAGGCAGCAACATTACCCCCCAACACTGTACCACGATATATGATGGAGACACCATACAAGCCATACAAACCAATAACTAAGAAGGAGCGTCACTATGTGAGAGATCACGCTATATTCCTGGTGAGGAACCTCGACAGAATTGAGGACATGAAACACCGTGGGGACAGGGGCCCCGACAACAAGACTGATGATAACAAAGGAATGGCTGTATCCAAAAAAGGTTAGATATGAGCCGCGACGCGAGAAAACCGGTCTTCGGGATTTCCGACCAGGTCCGACACAAACCGGGCTGTACAGTCTCAGAAGCAGGCTAGAAGCTTGAAATTTCGGATTTAAGAAGAAGAGAAATTGTACTATCCGTGTAGCGAAAACAAAGGTGCTGATCAGCTTCGCGGTTACCGCGAAGCTGATCTGCGCCTTTGTTTTCGCATAGGCAAAAATCCGGTTTTCTCACGATGCGGCTGATATCATACTGTATGCTGTCAAAATGTTCAAGGGCTATATTTAGTATGATGTGGGCTATTGAAAGTTCAATCTTTTCGTGCATGGTCTGACTCCTTATTTAATGCATATCTCATAAAATGAGCCGCCTCGTGGGAAAACCAACAATGTGGTTTCCGAACAGGTCCGACACAAACTGGGCTGTACAAGCACAGAAAAGAGCTAGAAGCTTGAAATTTCGGATTTAAGTAGAAGAGGAATTGTACTATCCGAGTAGCGAAAACAAAGGCGCTGATCAGCTTCGCGGTTACCGCGAAGCTGATCTGCGCCTTTGTTTTCGCCTATGCAGATTGTTGGTTTTCCCATGGGGCGGCTCAAATATAGGAATTAGTAAAAATTTGATGAAGCTGATTGTTTTTTCTCCAGATTCATTATATCAAATTTATTAAATTTGTCTTCATATATATATATATATATATAGTGCAACTAATGGGCAATGCTTTTTAAATTTTTAAGGAACACACTTTGAAGACTCAAGCTGTTAGTTTTGACAGGGTTCCCACGGTCAGGGAAAAGTCAGGGAAAAATCAAAAAAGTTCAAGGTCAGGGAAAAGTCAGGGAATTTTGTTTTTGGTCAGGGAAATTTGAAATTTTGGCAAAAGTCAGGGACAAGTCAGGGAATTTTAGAATCAAAAGTCAGACCATATTTTTCAGTGATGATAATTACAGTTCTAAATCAATAAATACTAATGATTTCCAACTTTTAGGTGAGCTATGCTATTCATGAAGCCATATCAGTGGCATTATTGAGTGCTCTAGATAAGGATTCTTACCTAATGTGTATTTATGGGGCTATTTCTCACCTTTTTTAGCTCGCCTGTACGAAAGTACAGGAAGAGCTATTGCAGTCACCCCGGCGTCGGCGTTAGCGTCGGCGTTAGCGTTAGCGTCGGCGTTGCTCAAAATGTTAAAGTTTTTGGTTAAAGTTTTTATGAGTCTATATCTCTTGAAGTTGTGGATGGATCAAGTTGATACTTTGCATGTTGGTAGATATTGGTCTGAAGTTTTGTGCTGTACCATCATGACCCACCTGGGTGACCTTGAGGTCAAGGTCACAGACTTAGAAATTTTGTGTTTAAGTTTTTGGGTTAAAGTTTTTATAAGTCTATATCTCTTGAAGTTGTTGATGGATCAAGTTGATACTTTGTATGTTGGTAGATATTGGTCTGAAGTTTTGGGCTGTACCATCATGACCCACTTGGGTGACCTTGAGGTCAAGGTTACGGACTTAGAAATTTTGTGTTAAAGTTTTTGGTTAAAGTTTTTATAAGTCTATATCTCTTGGATATGTAGATGGATCAAGTTGATACTTTGCATGTTTGTAGATATAGGTCTGAATTTTTATGCTGTACCATCATGACCCACCTGGGTGACCTTGAGTTCCACAGACTTTGAAATTTTATGTTAAAGCTTTTGCTTAAAGTGTTTTGAACTGTATATTGCTGGAACAGATGGATGGATCTAGTTGATACTTTGCTGTTAGATATTATTCTTAAGTTTTATGTTGTAGAATCTTGACTCACCTGTGGTCAAGGTCACAGACTTAGAAATTTTATTTATATCAAGTGTATGTAGATGGATCAAATTGAACTTAGCATGTTGGTAGTTTTATGATGTACCATCACGGCCCACCTGAGTGACATTGAGGTCATTGTCTTTGGTCATATATTATGTCCCCCCAACCGAAGGTGGGGGACATATTGTTTTTGGTGCGGTTCCCGTCGGCGTCGGCGTCCGCGTCCGCGTAGCTTCTTTCTTACGCGATATCTTTTGAACCAGTGGATGGATTTTGACCAAACTTGCATAGATACATGGTTGGGAGGGGGGAAAGAGTTGATTAGATTTTGGTGACCTTGACCTCATTTTCAAGGTCACCAGCCCATGAAAACTGATCAAATTAGGTTTTCTGACGCGATATCTTCTGAACAAATGAATGGATTTTGAGCAAACTTGCACAAGAGCATTGTTGGGAGGAGGCTCAGAGTTGATTAGATTTTGGTGACCTTGACCTAATTTTCAAGGTCAGGAGTCCATAAAAACTGTTGAAATTAGTCTTTCCAACTCAATATCTTGAAAACCAATTGATGGATTTTGACCAAACTTGCACAGAAGCATTGTTGGGAGGAGGCTCAGAGTTGATAAGATTTTGGTGACCTTGACCTAATTTTCAAGGTCACAAGTCCATAAAGAATGTTGAAATTAGTCTTTCCAATGCAATATCTTGTAAACCGATTGATGGATTTTGACTAAACTTGCACAGAAGCATTGTTGCGAGAAGGCTCAGAGTTGATTAGATTTTGGTGACCTTGACCTAATTTTCAAGGTCACGAGTCCATAAAAAATGTTGAAATTAGTCTTTCCAACGCAATATCTTATAAACCAATTGATGGATTTTGACCAAACTTGCACAGAAGGATTGTTGGGAGAAGGCTCAGAGTTGGTTAGATTTTGATGACCTTGACCTAATTCTGAAGGTCACGAGTCTATAAAACTGTTGAAATTAGTTTTTCCGATAGGATATCTTGTAAACTAATTGATGGACTTTGACCAAACTTGCACAAAAGCATTGTTGGGAGGAGGCTCAGAGTTGATTAGATTTTGGTGACCTTGACCTAATTTTCAAGGTCACGAGTCCATAAAAACTGTTGAAATTAGTCTTTCCAATGCAATATCTTGTGAACCAAATGATAGTTTTTGACCAAACTTGCACAGAAGCATTGTTGGGAGGAGGCTCAGAGTTGATTAGATTTTGGTGACCTTGACAGAATTTTCAAGGTCACGAGTCCATAAAAACTGTTGAAATTAGTCTTTCCAACTCAATATCTTGAAAACCAATAGATGGATTTTGACCAAACTTGCACAGAAGCATTGTTGCAAGAAGGCTCAGAGTTGATTAGATTTTGGTGACCTTGATCTAATTTTCAAGGTCACGAGTCCATAAAAAATGTTGAAATTAGTCTTTCCAATGCAGTATCTTGTAAACCAATCGATGGATTTTGACCAAACTTGCACAGAAGCATTGTTGGGAGGAGGCTCAGAGTTGATTATATTTTGGTGACCTTGACCTAATAATCAAGGTCACGAGTCCATAAAAAATGTTAAAATTAGTCTTTCCAACGCGATAACTTGTAAACGAATGGATGGATTTTGACCAAACTTGTACAGAAGCATTGTTGCGAGAAGGCGCAGAGTCGGCTAGATTTTGGTGACCTTGACCTAATTTTCAAGGTCACAAGTCCATAAAAAATGTTGAAATTAGTCTTTCCAACGCAGTATCTTGTAAATCAATTGACAGATTTTGACCAAACTTGCACAGAAGCATTGTTGGGAGGAGGCTCAGAGTTGATTAGATTTTGGTGATCTTGACCTAATTTTCAAGGTCACGAGTCCATAAAAAATGTTGAAATTAATCTTTCCAACTCGATAACTTGTAAACCAATTGATGGATTTTGACCAAACTTGCACAGAAGCATTGTTGCGAGAAGGCTCAGAGTTGATTAGATTTCGGTGACCTTGACCTAATTTTCAAGGTCACGAGTCCATAAAAAAATGTTGAAATTAGTCTTTTCACTGCAATATCTTGTAAACCAGTTGATGGATTTTGACCAAACTTGCACAGAAGCATTGTTTGGAGGAGGCTCAAAGTTGATTAGATTTTGATGACCTTGACCTAATTTCCAAGGTCACGGGTCCATAAAAACTGTTGAAATTAGTTTTTCCTATACGATATCTTGTAAACTAATTGATGGATTTTGACCAAACTTGCTCAGAAGCATTGTTGTGAGGAGGTTCAGAGTTTATAAGAATTTGGTGATTGTGACCCAATTTTAGACAGGGTCCAAAACAAGTTTAAACTATCACACCTTACATGGTGTCTTCCCTAGAAAAACTTCATATCACAAGGTAACTACACTTCAATTACTAAACGGTTGGGGGGACATAGTTTTCCTCAGAAAACATTGTTTTAATTTTAATAGATTTAGTGGCAAAGCACAAGTCAGGCGAGCTACGCTGTCCTGCGACAGCTCTTATTTGGAATTTTAGTACCGATGAACTTCAGAAATAGTGGAAAAATGCCGCTTATTTTGGTCAGGGAATTTTGGAATTTGGTCATTGAAAAGTCAGTGAAAAGTCAGGGAATTTTACTTTTTATGATTTGTGGGAACCCTGTAAATTGAACACATGCAAAATTTTCTTACAGTCAGATCTATAAACAGTGTAGACCTGGATTATTTTCACCTAGACTGTGCAGTGATTGATACAGTCCCAGTCTGTCAAAACAATAGAATTATTTTGTAACGTTGTAGTTTAAAGTGATTGATACACATACTTTTGATTTTTCAGATGTGTTTGTTACCCAGTTGATGGCTTTGAACACGTACAGGTCGATGAAGACCAGACGTCTCACACTGGCTGATGAAGACCCGGAGTTGGGCAAAATGGCCAAACTGGCTCAAGTCTGTAAAGAAATATACTCAGCCCTCTCTTCCTGCAAAGGTACAGTATCCACTATGAACCATTAGTTATGAAGAAATATGATTAAAAGAATCTTTGATGGGGTTGAGGCGGAGACAAGGAAATCTCAGGCAAGTTTTCAGATTATTCAAGTCTCATCCGTGGCTCTTCCGAATCAGCTGAAAACGAGCCTGAGATTTTCTTGTTGAGGCTTCAACACCATCATTGACGATTTTTCTCACCCACCTTTTAAAACATTTTGACTCTGAATAGGCTTTAAGTTCTGTTCAGGAGGCCATTTTGTTTGCCAACCTTGATTTATAGTTTCATCTGAAGGACACAAGAAGCCTGCGATCAAGCCTGCAACATGTGGTTTACAAGCCAAGTGGCTTTACCACTGCACCATGGAGGCTTAAGTTCTGCTTGCCGGTGTGATGTGTTTTTTTTTCTTGGGGATACTACTGATTTCACCCCACTAAGCGATGGCCTTGTTTTATATGAGTAATGATCTTGAAATGGAAATAAAACTGCATAGAAAAATATTTGAACCACTGCATAACAAAACCAACAATCTGCATATGCGAAAACAAAGGCGCAGAACAGCTTCGCAGTAACTGCGAAGCTGATAAGTGCCATGTTTTCGCTACACAGATCTTATTTTTCAGATGATGAGGGAAACCTCCTGGCCTCAGAACTGTTCCACTTGCCATCTCGTAAGAAGCACCCTCTGTATTATCAGATGATTGAACAACCAATAGACCTGAAGACGATAGAAACCAAGATCTTCTCCGCGGAGTATCAGAATATTGAGAGCTTTGAGCATGATGTCATGTTGCTATTCCATAATGTTGAGGTAGGGTCTGTTAGGAAGACCAGCAGGGCCCAGTTGTTCAAAATTTTGTTAGCTTAAGGCTGTCGTTAAGCCCTCAATTTGTTAACTATATATCAACTTCAAAAGCAAATACACTGTTACTTTTGTTGAAAAAATGTGAGAATCCTTTGCAAAAAAAAAAGTGTATTTGTAATATTTCCATTTTGAAATTTTAACAAATCGTTATAATTTTGAACAACTGGCCCAAGGAGATTTTTGTTGATTGATTTATTGTAACTGAACCTTACAACATCTTTATAAATTTTTATAAAAAACATTGAAGGGCTAAAAAATATGAGAACAATTTGAAGGCGAGAAAATGGTGATTCAAAAAAACACTTAAGCAATAAAACTAAATCATATTCAACAACAACAAAAAGTAATGTGAATTGTCTTGATGTCATTCATCGGCTTATGTTTGTAGAATTCATGATTTGTAGAATGACAAACAGGCTATATTGGTTTGTAGTTTGTATGATAGTTTAAAATTTGCCTGCATATCCAAAATGATTTCTAATAAGATACACATCATATTTCCACATTACAGAAATACTGTGGTAAGAAGTCTGGTCTGGGCCACAATGTTAAACAGTTACGTATGGTCTACAATGCTGCTAAGCGTGATGGTATGCCACAGCTGTACGAATTGATTGGTGATGAGAGGCATAGCCAAGGTCCTCCGGGTCAGGTTGGGGAGTCCGAGGAGACAGATCCTGCTACAGAGGTTGGAGACAGCACGATGATCACCCCTACACCCTCCACGTCGGCAGGGTCAGAGTCAGATAGCAGTGAACTGTCAGAGAGTAAAGGTAAATAGTTTAACTCCTAGAGTTTAGGCGACTCATTGGGAGGAATAAAAGACAATTGTGAAAATTTAGGGTCTAAAAGGGTAAAAAAAGGGTTAAAGATCCCTTCATCAGGCCATCTTCTTGTAAAAGTATCTAATTTCCCACAACCGGATTTAGGTGGTCTGTATAATTTACTGAGGGTGAGAAATGTGTTGATGTCTAATTAACCTTGTATCCTCTTGGGGAAAATATTGATAGGTGCATAACTCATCAACTAGTATCTACTCCCCTTACACCATTGTTAGGAAACCATCTTAAAGGCCTGAGTCTGCCCAGGAAGAGTGGTCTCTGAGGCTGCCCAAGTGGTTTAGTCAAACCATCCATACATATAAGCCTTGGTTATTTACTTTAGTGGATAATAATTATTGTCAAGCACATTCTGAATGTCATGGCATCCTATTGTTGGGTAAAAGTCCCATAAAATAGAGGCAACATTCTGACATGACCGTAGTTGTTGACTGGGATGTAAAGCGTAAGTTCACTCAAACGCACTAAAGGCTATTAATTTGTTCACATCTGCAGGAATTTCAATACAATGAGAGATGAAATGAACATTTAAAATCAAGCCTGATGCCCCTTAAAATGAATGTGGACTTTCCCAAATGATAATGATGGTCAAGTCTATTTGTCACAAAAGAAAATGATAATTACTGAATAATTGAGCCTTTGCATGAGAAAACCAGCAAAATTCTAAGGCGAAAACAAAGGCACAGTTCAGCTTTGCAGTAACTGCGAAGCTGATCAGCGCCTTTGTTTTCGCTACACAGATAGTACACTTCATCTTCTTCCTAAATCCGAAATTTCAAGCTTCTAGCATGCTTCTGTGACTATACAGGCCAATTTGTGTTGCACCTGGTTGGAAACCTCGAAGACCGGTTTTCTCGCATTGGGGCTCATTTGTCACAAAAGATAATGATAATTAATGGAGCCTTCGCATGAGAAAACCAGCAAAATTCTAAGGCGAAAACAAAGGCGCAGATCAGCTTCGCGGTAACCGCGAAGCTGATCAGCGCCTTTGTTTTCGCTACATGAATAGTGCAATTCCTCTACTTTCTAAATCCAAAATTTACAGCCTCTAGCCATCTTCTGTGCTTGTACAGGCCAGTTTGTGTCAGACCTGGTCGGAAACTCAAATTGTTGGTTTTCTCATGCGAAGGCTCATAATTCTTTGTTCCAGCGGAGTCTGTACAAGAAGATGAAGAGGAGGAGATCATTCGCTGTATCTGTGGAATCTACAGGGACGAGGGACTCATGATACAGTGTGAGAAATGTTTTGTAAGTAAAGTTGCTACTTCAACCAAGCATCCAGATAGTATTCTAAAACGAATTTTATGTAAACCTTTAAAAGTTTTGATTGGTGTGTTCTAGTAATGATATTATTGTATATCGTGTTTGTATTGCTAGGTATGGCAGCACACGGACTGTATGCTGGTGAAGGGTGATGAGGACAACTACCAATGTGAGCAGTGTAATCCCCGCCCCGTAGACCTGGAAGTGAAGTTCCACGAAGCTGAGGGGGAGACGGACGGTCTGTCCTACTACATGACATTGATGAGGGACGACATGCAGATCCGAGTCTGGTCGTGTGTGTACGTGCTGAAGGAGGTGCACGCTAAGAGGTACTCATACAAGAAGACTGGCAACTTCAACAGAGATAAGATGGATATATTCAGGATTGAAAGGCTCTGGAAAAATGACAAGTAGGTTACAATAGAGCCTGTGCATGAGAAAACCAACAATTTGAATTCCGACCATGTTCAATACTAACTGGCCTGTACATGCACAGAAGCAGGCTAGAAGTTTGAAACTTTGGATATAAGTAGAAGAGGAATTGTACTATCCTAGTGGTGAAAACAAAGGCGCTGATCAGCTGTGCAGTTGCTGCACAGCTGATCTGCGCCTTTGTTTTCGCATAGACAATAACCCGGTTTTCTCATTACGCGGCTTACATAATAAAACAGTTATATCATGCCTGTTTTTTGTTAAGTCAAGACTTCCCTCGGTACTATGGACAGCTGAATGCTGTATATTATTGAATATTGCCTAGGCAAAGCTGGACTTTGACTATGTGCCAAGTAGGCATGAAACAACTGTATAGTTTTGTAACTTTTGTTTGTAAGAGCAATGGAGATGTTTTGCCGTCCATTAGGCATTAGCATTTTCTCCAACAAAGATGTTACATGTAATCAAACGGCCCTAGAATATTGAATACATGATTCTGATGTTATGTTACAGTGGTGAGAAGTTTGCGTTTGGCCATATGTATGTACGTCCTCATGAGACATTCCACGAACCATCTAGAAAGTTCTACCCAAATGAGGTATGTTGTACATACAAATACTGTAAGTCCGGAAATGTGACTTTTATTTCGTGAATTTTCGATTTCCGAATTATTGGCGAGTCTTTGAATTTGCAAATGAATATTAGTGCAGTTTATAAAGCTTATTGTAATTCTTTTTTAGCGAGAACTTTGTTTTCGTGAGGTAATGAATTCAAGAATATGAGTGTAAATTAAGTTCTCACGAACATTTCCGGATTTACAGTAAGATTAAAACTGAATCATAGCATGCAGTATGGTATGTTGGTGCTTATGATTAGAAAATATTTTTATCGCACCTGCTTATAGCAGGGTGCGATATAGGAGTTCAAATTTCCGTCCGTCCGTACGTTCGTTCGTCCGTCCGTTCGTTCGTCCGTCAACATTTACGTCGAAGTTTAGTTTTCTCGACATCAGAGATAGCTGCGAGTCTGAAACCTTGCATAGTAATTGTCCCTGACATACCGTTCAAGCACGCACCTTAACCCGGTGCCCTTGACCTATATTTCACGGTCCACTGACTTTGAAAATTTTTACGTCAAAGTTTTGTCAACATTTACGTCGAAGTTTGGTTGTCTCGCCATCAGAGATAGCTGCGAGTCTGAAACCTTGCATAGTAATTGTCCTTGACATACCCTTCAAGCACGCACCTTAACCTTGTGCCCTTGACCTATATTTCACGGTCCACCGACTTCGAAAATATTTACGTCGAACTTTGGTTTTCTCGACATCAGAGATAGCTGGGAGTCTGAAACCTTGCATAGTAATTGTCCTTGACATACCCTTCAAGCACGCACCTTAACCCGGTGCCCTTGACCTATATTTCACGGTCCACTGACTTTGATAATTTTTACGTCGAAATTTGGTTTTGTCGACATTTGAGATAGCTGCAAGTCTGAAACCTTGCATAGTAATTGTCCTTGACATACCCTTCAAGCACGCACCTTAACCCAGTGCCCTTGACCTATATTTCATGGTCCACTGACTTTGAAAATTTTTACGTCGAAGTTTGGTTTTCTCGACATCAGAGATAGCTGAGAGTCTGAAACCTTGCACAGTAATTGTCCTTGACATGCCCTTCAAGCACACACCTTGACCCGGTGCCCTTGAACTATATTTCACGGTCTATTGACTTGGCCCGATGCAGGTGCGATATCGACCTCCGCGGAGTTCTTGTTATAAAGTGAAATTTTCTGTCACTACGCAACACTTTAAGCTTACATGAACTCGAGCAATAGATTCAAGTAGGAATAGAAAATGCAGACTTGAGCAATAGATTCAAGTAGGAATATAAAATCCAGGAATTGGGACAAATGCCCAAACCCAGACACCAAATGGGAAAAAATCAAAACGATATTTGACCAAATAAAACAACAAAAAGCAAGATGATTATCTGTTTCTCAGCAAGGCGGCCATCCAGCTATCATCAACTAAAAATACTGACTTTTGCTAGGAAGAATTCTGTCAGACAATTTAAAGAACTGCCTTGCAAATTTTTTACCTGAAGTTTCCAGTTTAGCTGCTTTTCAGTCTTGAATTGCTCAAAAACAAAATGTTCAATTTTGCCAATGGCATTGTAATGTGTTTATGTTAGCGGTCATATTGTATGTTTTGCATCTTGTAGGTGTTCCGTACTCCCCTGTACGAGGTAGTTCCCCTAGAGTCCATCACTGGGTACTGCTGTGTGTTAGACCCCCTGACCTACTGTAAGGGGAGACCCAAGGGGTACAGGGACGAAGATGTCTATATCTGTGAATACAGGATGGACAAGACTTTACATCTCTTTTACAAAATAGCACCAAAACAAAGGTAATACCATTAAGTTAATGTACCATGTACCATTAAGTTAATGTAAAAATGTTCACTAAAAAAGAAAGTATTGCTGCAGTTATTGTATAACATCCAATTTTATAACATATGCATGAATTCTTAAGTTAGTTTGAATCAGGCTGAGGTCACTTACTGATTATTACTTAAGGCTTCATCACACATAAGCGAAAATCCATCAACGAAGACTTGCATTTTATTTTAAAGATGGATTCTTGTTTGTTCGATTTATTGCTTGACGTCCCTTTCAACATCCAACGTTCCGACATGACCATAGCTGTTGATTGGGACAAAAAGCAATAAATCAATCAAACAAAAACTATTATTCGCAACTAAATGCAAGTATGCGTCAAGCGATTTTCGCTTAGGTGTGACGACTCCTTTAATGTTTGGTGCTGCCTTGAAATAAACATCAAATGTGCAAACTTGATCAATATTTATATTTGAGCAGCCACCCGAAGGTTTCTGACCATGTCTGACACAAACCAGCATGTACAGTCTCAGAAGGCAGTTAGAATCTTGAAATTTTGGGTAGGGGTAGAGGAGGAATTGTACTATCTGAGTAGCGAAAACAAAGGCGCTGATCAGCTGTGCAGTTACTGCACAGTTGATCTGCATCTTTGTTTTCGCATAGGCAAAAATCTGGTTTTTTCATGACCAGGCTCATTTTGTGTGTGCATACAAGATTTAATTTATTAATGTGTGTGGCAGTTATTTTACTTATTTACAAAATATTATATGTGCTTGTTGGTTTAAAGATTTGAAAGAAAACCATATAAGATCTGTTACAATGAAATTTAAATTAAAAAAAAAAAAATCCTGAACTATCATTTATTCAAGGAAAGAATATCTAGATGAAGTTTGCTTCTCGTTGATTGTTGAATAATTTTAAAGTGCAATAATGACAAGGAACAATACTGTTGTATTACAGAGTTGCCGTTAACACAAAGTCCTACTGCTTTGACATGTATGATAAGAAGCTGAATCCAAAGAGAACATACATAGTAAGTGTTTCACCATTATCATACTTCAACTATGTATACCCCCTTACATCCTGGTTTTATATAGTAAAACTTACATTTACAGGGATATAGTATTTATATGTTTCGCCATTAAATGTATTGTATTGCTTGTATCCTCATGGGCTTTACAGCCTACTGGACTTTGTTTAATAAATTTACTAACTCACTTATGTTGCAATCTTTTCACAAGCCTCATAGTCCTATCCAGTCAAAAAAATATGAACTGAGCCTGTTTTGTTTCAACTAAGATAAGGGGCATTCTTGTATTCAGTATAATACTCTATGCATATACATATTACTTAGTTGCCATTAGACTATTGCTAAAAAAAAATAGCAAACCAGACTGTACTACCACAACCAATAGCTAGAAGACTAATAAAAAAGATAATATGATTTGTAGCGAAAAGAAATGTGCCAAATTGACTAGGTGCCAAAATAAAAAGTGGTGCCGATATGACAGTGGTGCAGAAGTATGTAGCGTCCAAAACGTCTGGGACAGTAATGACTGGCGACGATTTGCCTAGGGTCCGATTTGTCTTGGTGCCGAAATCGTAGTGGTGCTGAAATGTCTGTAATTCATTGTGAATACTTCATAGATCATGCCTATATGTGCACCTAGAACAGCCAGGGCATTGTTAATCTATAATTCCTGTTATTTTTAGCCTCACGAAGTGCCAGAGTCGTACAAGAGGAGCAGTCGTGAGAAGAGTGTGACAGCTAGTGAGGAGGGGAGGAGTGGAGCCACGCGGAGCAGGGACAGGAAGATGGACTCAGACTCTGATGAGGATGTGCCGCTGGTCAAAGTCAAGGAAGAGAGAGTAAGTGCAGCTGTATATATATGTGTCTTGTCATGAAATAAACTGTCTACAGATGATGGCTAGAAGCTTGAAATCTCTGATTTCTGGAATCAGACTGGTTTGTCTTAAGTTGGACTTAAAGCATATCTATTATGCAATTATTTTCTAAATGTGTGTATGTTTAGATGAAATATGTGCTCTTATAGGCCTGTTACACACTCACAAGTTGAAGTCACGCATGCTACAAGTTGCAACGAATTATGTTGGAACTGTCACACACGAATTGAAGTTTTGAGTTAGAACAAATTATAGCTCGCCACTTGTCGCCTGAGTTGCCACAAGTTATTTTAAAATCTTAAGTCATAAATGTCCTTCGTAACATCCCTATTATATAAGTTGTGGATACTTAGGAATTTTGCTAAGATGTACTTAAATTGTGGGAAATCACCTTCAAAATTGTAGCAACTCGTAGGTAGGTAACGCGCAATGTTTTACAGGACATTGGGAATGCGAAACATCCCACGACATTATTATGAGTTATGCACCAGGACGGCTCATGCTCCATCCAATTTTAGACTGTGAGTTGCTACGAGAAACTACCAGTTATGGCCATTTGCAAAGAGTTATGTACGACGTGTAGCTTTAACTCGTAGCTCCAACTTGTGAGTGTGTGACAGGGGCTTCAGTTTATGGCAAATCGTGAAGCAAAAATTTTGAAAATTGATTGACAGTTTAACTTATGCTCAAGTACAATTTTTAACAGGGATTTCATGCACAATCAATTCTTGAAGGTAATTATTTTCCTGCCATCAAATTATCAGTATTTTATCATGTTCATTCAAAATAAGGAACTGCATTGAATTGGGTATCATTATTTCTGTAGAACTGTTTAGGACAATAAGTCTGGGCAGACAGCAGAAACCATAGATGTTTGATTATATCAGGTTCAACTGTACAGCCTGTCAGTCTGCATCAAAGCTGTACCTTATCTTTAAAGTCACTAAATACGCATTTGGAAAATCATTCTCATGTAATATACAGATTTGTCTGAAGCTACGAAAATTTTCACTTTTCAATAGAATTTGCTCAATATTTTCCTTATTTTTGCTCAAAACATAGATTGTGGGTACATGTTAGAACCGCCTCACCGAGGCGGTTCTAACGAGTACCCACAATCCATGTTTTGGAGCAAAAATAAGAAAAATAGGTATACCCCTGCATACCCCCGTTTTGCTATATAAAAGTGGGGTGAAGGAGGGTATACATGTCACAGACATGTTATTCTGATGATGTGTTACAAAAGATTAATGACATAAATGTTTAATTTCAGCGTAAAGAAAAGCGGGAGCGTGTGAACAAGATCTTAGACTCCTTGTCCAGTGGAAAACTGTCTCCGAGTAAGAAACGACATGATCTCACCTACCTACTGTCTAGTGCTACATAAACATGAGCTGCGACGCGGGAAAACTGGTCTTCGGGTTTCCGACCAGGTCTGACATAAACCGGCCTGTACAGCCACAGAAAAAGGCTAGAAGCTTGAAAATTCGGATTTAGGAAGAAGAGGGATTGTACTATACGAGTAGCAAAAACAAAGACACTGATCAGCTTCGCAGTTACTGCGAAGCTGATCTGCGCCTTTGTTTTCGCATTGGCAAGTTCCGGTTTTCTCTTGGCGCAGCTCACATACAGAATACTAGCTTAGAGGAGTATTTCACATTAATTGAAACATAATTTTTGTTAGCTTTCATGAAAACCAGTGTTATATGGGTGTTCATTAGAATCCACACATGAGGTAATTCTTACAAGAACCCATAGAAGGTTTTCAAAAAGGTTTTTATGAAGAAATAAGCAAAATTATCCATTAACTATTATCAAATACTCCCGTTTTGCTGCCATAGGGACAAACACTGGAGCCTGTTTACCCAGAGTTTTCGAGAATCAAGCAAGGAAGTGTTGCCATGACAGTATTGAAACATGTTACAAACACTGGGGTATGAGAAAATGAGTAATGAAGAATACTTTATTTCCATAGAAATCATGTTTATAACTTTTGTAGTCTTCTGGAGGTGTGAAATAGGGCAAAGAATAGTATATGAGCCGCCACATCTGAAATCCAACAATTTGCATATGCGGAAACAAAGACGCAAATCGGCTGTGCAGTAACTGCACAGCTGATCAGCGCCTGTGTTTTCGCTACACAGATAGTACAATCTCTGCTCTTTGTAAGTCTGAAATTTCAAGCTAGCCTACTTCTGTGACTGTACATGCCAGCTTGTGTCGGACCTGGTCGGAAATCCAAATTGTTGGTTTTCCCACGCAGTGGCTCAGTTATATGAGATTAAGCTTGAATGTTAGGTGAAAGTTTTGAGAAAATGATTTTCAACAATATAGTAGCTGTAGAAATGATTTCTTTATTTATAGTGACGATAGTGTTGAGAGTGAAACAATGAGCAGTGGTCCAGTCTGATGACACTAACCTGGCCCCAAGGTTTTAAAACTTTTTTCATGCTCACCTCAGCTGATCAAGAATTTTAAACTGCTCATAAATACTATAATAGCCTAAATAAATTAAATTTTGAGGTTTAGATGACCAAAGCATGTAATTTATCATGTTCATAATTGTGAATTTCCAACAATTGTTGGCATTTTAACATTTATGAGCAGGATAAATAATTTTATTTTAGTCTCAGCTGAGTTGAGCACAAAAAAAGTTTTTTAACCTCGGGGGCCTGGGCACTCATGACTCATTGCTGTTGTGAAGAGAATATCCACTCTAGCATTGGGCTGTTCTGACAGTAATAATTCACTTTCTTGGCAGTAGTAAAGTAAAATGATCCCACATAAACAAGAGCATTGGATTCTGGGTATTTTGTACAACATTATCAGGGTAACATTTCCGTGTAAAATATACCCCTTTAAACCCCACTTTTATATAGTAAAATTGGGGTTTACAGGGATATACCTATTTCTCTTATTTTTGCTCCAAAACAGATTGACGGTACTCGTTAGAATCGCCTCAGCAAGGCGGTTGTAACGAGTACCCACAATCTATGTTTTGAGCAAAAATATTAAGAATATAAAAAATTTTCGAACGAAATTTTCAATTTTTACTGCTGTAATAAATCTATGTATATTGCATAAGCAAGTTTTCGTGACGATTTTAAGTTTGGTGCCGATATGAAAAAGTGTTAGTGATTATGTTTCTGTGTTAAGAAATCCATATCAGATAATTTATTTTGTCTCTGATATTCATATTATCTGTAAATAGTGTTCTTGTATTGACGTTTTGCATTTTCTGCATGTTAAAGATCTGTTCTCAATTTTATGTCCTGTAGTTAAGAACTGTAATATAATCTTAAAAGAATCATGTAAATGTAAATTAGCTGGAGTGCAATATACACCTTTTAAAGCCATTTATTTGACAAGCATTTTTACTAGTGACTTTGTATACTACTGCATTGTTTGTATATAAATGTGTACATTTTTCTCTTTTGAGCCGCCTCGTGGGAAAACCAACAATGTGGTTTCCGAACAAGTTCGACACAAACCGGCCTGTACAAGCACAGAAAAGAGCTAGAAGCTTGAAATTTCGGATTTAAGTAGAAGAGGAATTGTACTATCCGAGTAGCGAAAACAAAGGCGCTGATCAGCTTCACGGTTACCGCGAAGCTGATCTGCGTCTTTGTTTTCGCAAATGCAGATTGTTGGTTTTCCCACGAGGCGGCTCAGATGTAGATTATTCACAGGTTATACTCAAAGATAGGGTATAGTAAGTATTGGTTTCATTTACTCAAATAGAAGTGTGAAATAAAATTGGTTCATTGTAAATATTTTCTCCCATTTTTGCATTATATACACAGAAACACCCGATTTTAAAGTGTTTATCATTTGGGATAAAAATTTCGAAACACTACATTGACTTACCCGAAATATATTGGTGGTTTTGTCAAGCAGTCTGTACCCAAGATTGTATGATGATTTTCTTTGAATATGTGACTGGAAATGGCATTTTAAATCAAATCAAACCTAGTGTATACTTCCATTGATGTATGAGCCTTCGCATGAGAAAACCAGCAATCTGGGTCTCTGACCAAGTCAGGCTCTAACTGGCCTGTATAGTCCTAGAAGATGACCAGAAGCTTGAAATTCTGGATATAAGTAGAAGAGATATTGGTCTATCCGTGTAGCGAAAACAAAGGCGCTGATCAGCTTTCGCAGTTACTGCGAAGCTGATCAGCGCCTTTGTTTTACTGCGAAGCTGATCTGCGCCTTTGGTTTCGCATATTCAAATTGTTGGTTTTCTAGTGCGATGACTCATATTGTCAAGTTGGCTGTTAATGTTACTGTACTATAGAATACTACCTTATATAAAAACATGTATGCTTATCAGGGTTTATCCTGCTGTTCAAATAACAATACTTGACAACAAGTGTCAACTATTACTATAAGATGAGCCGTGACGCGAGAAAAACAGTCTTCATGAGTTTCGACCAGGTCTGATACAAACCGGCCTGTGCATCTACATTAGATGGCTAGAAGCTTGAAATTTCGTATTTAGGAAGAAGAGGAATTGTACTATCCGTGTATCGAAAAGAAAGGCGCTGATCAGCTGCGAAGCTGATCTGCGCCTTTGTTTTCACATAGGCAAAAATCCGTTTTCTCACGACGAGGCTCAGATGATCTCTGACTTGCCGTTTTTATTTAAACTACATTTAATTCATGTTGCCATATGCTGATATTCTGTACGCAATCAATTTTGTTTTGAGCCATTTCATGACAGTAGTGGTACATATCTTATAGCAATTATATAGAAAATAGTTCTGTCCACTCGAGTAGTAATAGTAGTCTTGCCATGGTCATGTACTGTAAATTTTGAAATTTTCCTGTGAATTTTATTTTGCGAATTTTCTATTTCAAAATTATTCTTGAGGTATTGAATTCGCGAACGAGTGTTCGTGTGGTCTTTATGGCATAAAGAGATTCTTTATTAGCGAGAATCTTGAATTTGTGAGGCATCAAATACGCTAATATTTGCAAAAAAGTTCTCATGAATATTTCCGAACTTATAGTATATTGATCAGTAAAGTGTTTTATGGAGAGATAATATGTTCAGCAACATAGCCCCATAGCAGGATCAGCACATTAATGCTATTGTTAAATATACTGAACAAAAAAAGAAACGCAACAATAGGCCACCAAGGAGTTTTTAGTTTAAGGGTAAAACATTGATAATTTCAGGTCTGTTGCTGTATGATTCCAATTCATTGGATATTAGGGTGTATCATGCAAAAACTGATTTTCATTTCGATAAAAATTGAATAAGAATTTTTTGTTGTCTTAAATAATGCAAATAGGGAAAGATTTGTTCTGTGCATGCGCACACTTTTGAACATCCAAATCATCAAGAAACAATGTCAGCTGCACCCTTATTAAAATTCATGAAAAAAATAAAGGTCCACAACACACAAACTCGTAATTAAAAGCATCAAAATCCCTATATGTTTAATTGAAAGGGGGATAATTTCAGTTTTACTCTTTTTATTTCTTTAATGTGTGAGTTATCTGCTGAGTGGTACATGGTGATTTTGAATGGGGGTTTATAGCGGATTTAAATCGTACCACTATTTTAATGCTTGCACATGCGCACTGTGTGGTTAACTACTTTCAGCATGCCCACGGTCGGCATTGCATAACTCCGAAAATACTCATCAAAATGAAAATTGGTTTCTTGCATTCGGAAGGCTGACATCTAATGCAGAAGTAGAAAATGCAATGATTTTCTGTTTGTATCATAATTTTCTCAAAATTGTTTGTATCATAATTTTCTCAAAATTTTGTGGAATATAATTGTTGCATTTCTTTTTTTGTTCAGTATAGAAAAAAAAATGTTTATCTTTTCGAATTCAGTGCAAAGTTGAACAAAGATCTGAAATCTTGCCCCACATGAAATGACTCTTTAAAGTTGTTGCTACGCTATGCAATCGTTACTTCATTGTAATTTGACCGTCTGAATATACAAGTATTATATCCTATGATGAGACAAATGAGCCTTCGCTAAGAAAACCAACAATTCCGGTTGCCGACCAACATATATATATAAACCATTACCCTTTGATGACCTTGACCTATTTTACAGCAAGGTCAACATAGGTCACCTGTGCATTTGAAGGGGATCAACTGTTAAAATGTAATGTAAAGGGAAAATCTTGCAGGAAATGGGGAATTGGGCCAAATATTTATGATTCTGAACAAAAATTGGACTCTAGGGGTTCATCTGCCCCCACCGTGGGGCAGTATACATGTATATTACCATAATACACATGAACCTCTTTATAACACAGTTCATTACAACACGGTTTTGGATATAAATAACACTGATCTGTGTTGGATCCCAATCAGACTATTTTTGTTATATGTCTATACATTTTACTCTCGTTATAACGCGGATGGGGTAGCTAACATGGAAATTGGCTTGGATCCCAGCAATAGTGTTATAAAGAGGTTGAGGTGTATTCCATATGAAACCGTTTGGCCAATCAAAGCCAAATTTTTTATGAAGCATCTGTAGGAAGGGAGAGCCAATGTGTATGTAAAAAATCCAGGTCACATGACCAAGATGGCCCCATGCCCATGGTAAAAACCACAACTACTTTTCTGTAGTCCAGTGACTGTACTTGTTGACTCTCAGTTGCCCTTTGGGCTCCTTTTATAGTTTACAACAGTTCAGTTGATTTAAGAATGCATGTTTTGCCAATTTTATTGCCTTTCAAATGTTTTATTTTAGAATATAAATATTTTGTCCGTATTTAAATTATTAATGTTGTGATTCTTATTAATTGTGATTTTTATGAAATTTGGTTCACAGTTTTAATACTATGTTTAAGTACTTTTTATCTTGGTTCTTTTGTCCCGCTCTTACAGTTTGGCTACATATTCTTTGTTTTTATTTGATCTGTGAAAATAAAACCTCAAATATCAAGAATTTGCTTTAAAGCATAGATTGTTGTTGTCAGAGGAATTTCTTATGTGGCAGTTCTAAAAGACATGTTCAAGAGAGAAAAAAAAAATATTTCATCTCATGTTTATATAGAGGTGAACCATTTCTACAGTTGGCTGAGATCAAATACTTCACTGTTAAATATGTCTTAAGACAATTCATTATTAGTTTCCTAACATTTCTTGCATTAAATGGTTTCAAGGAATATTTCAGTTTTTCATGTTTAGACAACATTGAAATACAACAGAAATAATGACATTCTGTTTTCTTTTTTTCTGGAATAAAAGTGTCTTTGGCACACTGTTTTGTGTTAAAAATTGAAATTGAAATCTGTTTGATATTAAGATAGTCTTCTGTCTACAGAAAATATGAAGCATATTGAAGCTATTACTCGTACAAATTTTACAATATATATATAATGTGTGGGGAAAAATCATGCCATGTATTATATGCTGATATTACATATTCTCCTCTTAAAGCTTTAAATGTTGATCTGCCTCAGCATTAGTTGCCATAGTAACTGTTACTTTGACATTTAGAATAATGCCTTCTGATTTGTGTTTTGTTGGCTTTGTACAAAGCCTGTACTATGCCACTTGTATTTGGATTTGAATTAAATTAGAAATGTTGGAGCTTGATGATTTTCTTTTTATTCCTGAGTTTAAAGTGGTATTGGTCCAAAATGTTGTATTCAAGACCAAGTGCCATAATAAATGCATAAACCACTAACCATTTCTGCCTCCGATGCATTTCAATGGCGAAGTTAAAATAGAATCAGACAAGGTCCCGAGGTTATAAAAAAATTTCATGCTCAGCTCAGCTGAGCTTAAAATTAAAACTGATCATTAATGCCAAAATATCCCAAATAAACTGAAATGTCAGGTTTAGATCATCAAAGCTTGTAATTTATCCTGCTTATAAGCAGGATAAATTTTAGTCAGCTGAGTTTAGCATAAAAAACGTTTTATAACCTCGGGGCCAGTTGCAATAACTCAAGATTAATAGCATGTCTTAATAGTAATGAAGCAGACCCATGATACATCCTACCATCCTTCATTTGGTCATGAAAATATTTCTACGACCATTCTTCCTCTGCTGATTCAAAAAAAAAAAAATTATTATGTTTACGTCCCTTTCAAGATTATTTCAGATCATGAGATGGGCCAATCAGTAGGTGGGGCGAAAACGGGAGAGGGCGGCCCCCGTGGTCGAGTGGTTAAGAGCGCTGTTTCTTAATCATCTCACCGCTGTGTCTGGTGTGGGTTCGAGCTCTGCACTGGCCACATGTGAAACAAGCCAAGTTCTGCTTGCTGGTGTGCCAGGTGGTTTTTCTCGGGGGGGGGGGGGGGGGATTCTCCTGTTTTTGCCCCACCTACTGATTGGCCCGTCTCATATGAGCTGAAATAATCTTGAAAGGGACGTAATACCGAATTAAAAAAAAAAAAAAAAAAAAAAAAACACAACAGGAGAACCCCAAGAAAAACCACCTGGCACACCAGCAAGCAGAACTTAGCTTGTCTGTGTGGGCCTCGAACCCACACCAGACAGCAGTGAGATGATCGATTAAGCGTTAATGAAATATCAGCGCACTTAACCATTGGCAACTGGGACCGCCCCGATTCAAAAAGAGCACTTCTCAGTTAATGGTAAAAAATGTGCACTTGGGAGGCTTGCGTAGGAACTGCAGCTAGGATAATTCACCACTGACTTAATAAAACTCATAAATGCTCATAAAAATTGTCTATGTTGTCTAAGTTCAAACAGCTGCAATTTTGTCAAAAATATTCTATTCAAAATAATATTTCTTCATGCACATGTCCAATGTGTCTGTATTGTGAAGTCAAAGTGTCAAATGGCTCCAGCAGAAACTGTGGTAGGAGTTGATCGGCCCGTATAGGCACTACTATGGAGCCCATGTTGAAAATAATGCACAAAAATTGTCTCAAGTTCATGAAGCTGCAAATTTGTTGAAAATTATTTTTCCAAAATAATATTTCTTCATGCACATGTCCAGTGTGTCTGTATTGTGGTAGCAAAGTGTCAAATGGCTCCAGCAAAAACTGTGGTAGGAGTTGATCGGCCCGTATAGCCACTACCATACCTGTAATAGAAAATGCTCATGGAAAATTGTCTATGTTCTCTCAGTTGTAATTTTGTCAAAAATTATTTTTTCACTATCAAACTACTTCATGCAAATGTCAAACATGTCTCCATTGTATTTGTAAAGTTTCAGAGTTATTCATGGAAACCTGTGGTAGGTGTTGATCGGCCCATGAAGGCACTATACATATGCATATAAACACAGCCATTAAGAATTACAAAGGGCAATAACTCTCACAGAACTGACACCTAGCCCCTTATGTTTTATCATAATATTTGCCCCATCAATATGTATGTGTGTGCAAGGTTTCATGAAATTCTGGCCAAGAGACCTGGACGGATGGACGGACGTGAAAACAGTATACCCCCCTTATAACTTCGTTATTGCGGGGGGTATAACTAGTTGTACAACAGTTTAGAGCATAAAATTCCGGAGTATGTGCACTTTACCACATGAAATTTCATCCAGTTTTAAGAAAGTTATGATCGATTTCCTAACAGGTTGTGTCCGAATACTAGTACAAAATATACAATACAGGTCAATTTTGCAGGTGTCTACTGTTCCCTTGTGTAAACTTTAGACATACTGAAACCAAAGGCAATCTTCAGATGCCTCCTTTGCGAAGTTCTTACCATCAGGATAACACCCCACTTTTATATAGTAAAACTGGGGTATACCTATTTTTCTTATTTTTGCTCCAAAACATAGATATTGGGTACTCGTTACTCACATGTAACCACAATCTATGTTTTGAGCAAAAATAAGCAAAATATCAACACTTTTCTGTTAAAAATTTTCATTTTTTACAACTCTGTACATTGCATGTTTTCCTAGTGCTAGTATATGAGCCGCCTCGTGGGAAAGCCAACAATGTGGTTTCCGAACAGGTCCGACACAAACCGGCCTGTACAGCTACAGAAGCAGGCTAGAAGCTTGAAATTTTGGAGTTAAGTAGAGGAGGAATTGCACTATCCGAGTAGCAAAAACAAAGGCGCTGATCAGCTTCTCGGTATTTATAACAAAAACATAGACAAAATCATGTAAAAATAATTTATTTCAACAATAAAAATGCATTGTTGTAAAACATCTATGTATTAGCCCCCATATGGCATAACAAAAAATACTTGACATATACTCAACTAAATAAGTTAAGGGTCACTGTACTTTTTTAAATTTTTGTTGCTGTATTAACCACCCCAAGTTTAACCTACATTAAATAAGAACCTTGAGTTTTCACTTTTTTAAATATACAATATATCATTTGATTTACAGTGTTTCAAAGTCATTGTTTTGAAGAAACTTTATACAGGTATGTCCTGTCAAAATTCAGGAAGCATTTTTTTTTTTTATTTGTTAAAGTTACATTTCTGGGTCTTAAAATATATGCCATTTTCTGAGGACAAAATAAGCTTCTCCCACTAACAATCAATTTTGTACTTTTAGTCATCACAATTTCAACTAATCAAATGTATACACAATGGCTAAACATCATTTGGAATTTCTATTCAAAACATCACATAAATAGCAAAGCATTCCCAGCCAATCAAAGCAAAGCAAAGTTTTGGTACCCGACCAATTACACCAACCGTGACAAAAACAATACAAACAAACTTGATGTACTAGTCATTTTGTAACCATTTCCCCACCCCCATGGCTGATATTGCTTGAGCGGCAGTATTACACTATTCAATGTAAACACCTGAGAGCTCTGAGGGGCAGTGACTTTAAAATGTAAACACCCGAGTGCTCTGATGGGCAGTGCCTTCATTCATTACACTGTTCAATGTAAACATCAGAGTGCTCTGAGGGGCAGTGTCTTCATTCATAACACTGTTCAATGTAAACACCTGGGAGCTCTTAGTCTCTTACCTTACTTGGTATGAGGTTTGGTAAAAGAAAAATCAGTCCAGGCATCCTGTAAGGTTATAAAATGTCTTTCATGCTCAAGACTGAAATTTAAACTGCTCATAAATACTGCAATAGCTCATTAAGTGAATTCTAGGGTTCGGATCACCTAATCTGGTAAATGGCAACAAGTTTTGGCATTTTAACATTTTTGAGTAGGATAAATTTTAGTCTCAGCTGAGTTGAGCATGAAACAAAAAGCTTTGAAAGTGAAGATCCTCAACCCATCCCAGTAGCACTAGGAGAGAGGGTGAGCAGTGGTTACAAAACTGACTAGTGCATTCCTTGTGCTCATCACATCAAACAACCAGAACAAAACAATTATATGAGCCCCCTCAAGAGAAAACCAACAATTTGCATATGCGAAAACAAAGATGCAGATCAGCTTCACGGTAACCGTGACTGTAAAGACTGATTTGTGTCGGACCTGTTCAGAAACCACATTGTTGGTTTTCTAACGAGACGGCTTATCAATGAGCAAATATGGCTACTATTTCATCACTGAATGACGACACATTGGCTACCTTTGCCAAGTCTACAGACAGGCGTTAATCGGAAAATTCTCTTAACAGTAGAAGGACAAACAAAAATTAAAAAAAAATCGTTACAATTTGAAACATCATTTTCAATTTGACCATTAACAAAAATTGACAAGCTGAAAATGATTTCTTTTTCTTTTTCCTTTCATGATCGTTGACAAGGATCATGGTTTCTGACTGCCATTTATACATCTAAAGGATTCATTCACACATGGCACATCATAGAAGAACAGTTACCTGAACATCCTAAATTTTTGGACTCAAACATTTGAGCCGCGTCATGAGAAAACAAACAATGTGGTTTCCGACCAGATCCGACACAAATTGGCCTGTACAGTTACAGAAAAATGCTAGAAGCTTGAAATTTTGGATTTAAGAAGAAGAGGCATTGTATAGTGAAAACAAAGGCGCTGATCAGCTGTGCAATTACTGCACAGTTGATCTGTGTCTTTGTTTTTGAATATACAAAATGTTGGTTTTCTTTTGAGGTGGCTCATTTGCTGATGTGATCACCATAAACCTTCATCAGGAAAACATGTCAGTGAAATGTATACCCCTTTAAACCCCACTTTTGTATAGCAAAAATAGATATGCAGGGGTATACCTATTTTTCTTATTTTTGCTCCAAAACATAGATTGTAGGTACTCGTTAGAACCGCCTCGCCAACTTGAAGGTGGTTCTAATGTGTACCCAAAATCTATGTTTTGAGCAAAAATAAGAAAAATATCATTTTTTTTTCTGATGATAATTTTTATATTGCATAGGCAAGTTTTCATAATGTACTGAGATCTTCCCCTAGTCAAAATCCAAACTATACAGATGGACAAACAGTGTAGACCCTTATAGCAGTCTGATCAGGGTATTCTGTGTTTACATAAACATGTCCAAAAACTTAAGACAATTCAGTCAGTACTAAATATTTTGATTGTTTCAAATAGATCGAAATAATTGTGACACCAGAGTCCAGTTTTTCAAAATTAGTGACATCCTTAGTTAACAATTCGTTAAAGTTTTTGCAATGCAAAGGATTTTCACATTTTATCTACAAAAAATAACAGCGCATTTGCTTATGCAGTCGGCATTTACTTATCAAGTTGAAGTCTTAACGATGACGTTAAGATAAAAACGTTTTGAACAACTGGCCCCAGAGTGCAACAAATTTGTATTACACTGGAGTTTATGTATGGACGATTCAGTGGGTAAGTGGTTTATTGTGATCACGAAGTTGACTTTCTAGAAGTGAACAGTGTTGTACCAAAATTTGTATAGATAAAATGATCTCAAAATGTTAGAATGCCACCTCCCCTCTAAGAATATACCTCTATTCATATTTCTTTTTGTGCATCAAACCGCATATTCATTCTTACGTACCAAACAATTTGTTACTGCAGTCACTTGCTTGAGTTCACTGTTCACTTCAATAAAGTGCGCCATATAGCATCAAATGTATTGTTTTGATTTGTTGCCGAAGCAAAGGATAGACAGGTATATCATTACTTGTACATGATTTACTCACATATAAGTATATATGAGCCGCATCATGAGAAAACCAACAATCTACATATGCGGAAACAAAGCCGCAGATCAGCTTCGCAGTAACTGCGAAGCTGATCAGCACCTTTGTTTTCGCTTCACAGATAGTACAATTCCTATACTTTTTCAATCCAAAATTTCCAGCCTGCTTCTATAACTGCACAGGCCGGTTTGTGTCAGACCCGTTTGGAAACCACACTGTTGGTTTTCTCATGACTCGGATCATATTAACATAACATGAAAATACAGATTTCTCTGGCCATAATAGTTCTAAATATTACAAATGCATATTTTCTTAAATGCATTATTATTCAGACACAATGGCAGTTTATTTCCTTCATAAATAATTAGCTAAATACATCATTCAAACAAAATATCTTGTACATATAATTCATGAAATACAATGCAATGCATCAGTTAATAAAATGTCTTCAAGCTGATACGAGTGCTATTTTGTCAATAACTCTGACATAATTCTATAAGAACCTTTCAATTAAGCTTTGCAGCTGTTTTGTGAATGAGTTGTGAAAGTCTCGTGCAACAGTGTCTCAAAACGTTTAAGAGAATTTGCACTATCGTCACGTGTTGTGATAATAAAGAGACTATCGTATATTCTAGAACAATCAGCATAAATGCTGTATAATTGTCATAGAAGGAATAATAATTCAGCTGCCGCATGGGAAAGCCAACAATCTGCATAGGCGAAAACAAAGGCGCCTTTGTTTTTCGCCACTCGAATAGTACAATTCCTCTTCTACTTACAAATAAAATTTACAAGCTTCTAGCTTTATTCTGTGACTGTACAGCTTGGTTTGTGTCAGACCTGGTCAAAAACACAAATTGTTGGTTTTCTCACACACAGGCTCAATTAAAATATCACAGTACTGTCTTATGAAAACCAGTGTCGGGGAAAAAAAGTCAGGTTTGCTATCATTTGTGTATATATCATATGATAGAGAGTGCGTTCGGACTGCACACAATTTCGGAAATCACATAATGCCATTTCTATATCAATGAAAAAATGTTTTACATATATCCTATCAAATGCGGCATATAATAAGTACTATTTAGCAATATTTTCTTTCTTTGAAACATTAGTCGATATTTAGAACACTTCGGAAATTTAAAGTTTCAAGAGTGTTCTCAGTGACCAGATGAAAATATGTGAAAGTTTTTACAGTCAAACAATCGCGTTTGGCACAGTCATATGATAGGCTATGTGAAATATTTCACAAATAACTCAACGCAAACAGCACCACAAATTTTCAGAACTTAGGTTTAGTCCGAACTGTTAAATTTACCTGTGACGTCACTAAGGTGTACGCAAATGATAGCATACACGGAGTTTGTTTCCTGACAGTGAAAACTACTCCTGAATCATTACCAAAATATACATACTTATACACACAGGACAGGATGTAATCCCACATGACAGGATGTAATCCCACAGGACAGAATGTAATCCCACAGGACAGGATGTAATCCCACATTCACACAACTGAATCCAAATGCTTGAAATCTAATCCAACATTCACACAATTGAATCCAAATGCTTGAAACCTAATCCAACATTCACACAATTGAACCCAAATGTGTGTAATCTAATCCAACATTCACACAATTGAATCCAAATGTGTGTAATCTAATCATACTAAATGGCTGCATCATCCCTCGCTAGTGGGTGTGGAATGTGAGTGGCTTCAACATCGGACATTGCCATGGACACACCATAATTCTACAGATATGGCAGTGTCTGCAGCAGGTGCAAAATTTTAATTTTCAATCTTTTTAACTGAGCAACACCATGAAAATATCCGCTTTTTGCATAATTATGCATACGAGTCTTCATGTTAGAAAACCAACAATTTAGATTTCCGCTCAGGTCTGACACAAACTGGCCTGTACAATCCCAGAAGACTAGAAGCTTGAAATTTTGGATTTAAGAAGAAGAGAGATTGTACTATCTGTGTAGTGAAAACATAGGCACTGATTTGCTTCGCAGTTACTGCTAAGCTGGTCTGCGCCTTTGTTTTCGCATATGCGGATTGTTGGTTTTCTGATGCGGTGGCTCATATACAAAGACGCAGATCACTGTACAGCTGATCATGCCTTTGTTTTTGATCCACAGTTAGTACAATCCCTCTTCTTTTTAAAATCTCAAATTTCGAGGTTGTCGCCGCCTTCTGTGAGAGCACAGCCTGGTTTGTGTTGGACCTGGTCAGCAATCCTGAAGACAGGTTAGTAATGACACAGCCTGAACAGTAACAATAATTCTGGCTGATGCCCAGGCCCCAAAGTTATATAACTTTTTTCATGCTCAGCTCAGCTGAGACTAAAATTTATCCTGCTCATAAACCATTGTTGGCAATTTAATATTTATTAGCATGATAAATTACAGGCTTTGGCAATCTGAACCTGAAATATCGATCAATTTTGGTTAATTCAGTAATTGTGGGCAGTTTAAATTTCATGCTCAGCTGAGTTGAGCATGAAAAAAATTTTATAACCTGGGGGCCAGTACTGTGTGCTGGAAGATCCTGAGACAGACTCTACCCCCTCGCCTCTACAGACTAGAACACCAACCGCTTTGCCAGGCCACCTGGAAATGATACATTTACAAACAGATGATTTTCGTAAATATTTGCTCTTTGTTTGTTGCTTAACATACCAGTCACCAGTTTTTAAAATTCATGTCATGACATTGCTTCTATTTTTATGGGACTTCCACCCATTATTGAGATGAAATGATATCGCAATGATAGCTAGCTGCATGAGTGCACCTAGAAAATATTATTGCTGGAATGCTATTGGCTTTAGACAAATTCTTTGTTTGATTTGTTGCTTTACATCCCCTTCAACAGCTATGGTCATGTCTGGATGTTGTAGGATTTCTACACAACATTGGAATGTCATGACAATTCAAATGTGCTTGAAAACAGAACCACTCAAGTGATGTGTAAATATGTATGGACGATTTGTCATGACTTGTTCATTTTCCTGGAGGATTACTCCTCTATGTACATGTATATCAAAGAAAGAGCGAGTCAGTAGGTGAGTGTTACCTGTATCTCCCTCGAGTTTTCTCTTGAGACTAGGTTTATTGTTGAGATTCTGGTTCTTGTTGCCACCATTGACACGCGGCAGTAGGTGACCGGGGGTGGGGAGTGGGCGGTTGTAGAAATAACTGCACTGTAATGCCTGAAAGACCAGCAATAGTGTCTCAATGCCACAATTCATTCGGTAATTGTGTGTAATGCCTGAAAGACCAGCAATAGTGTCTCAATGCCACAATTCATTCGGTAATTGTGTGTAATGCCTGAAAGACCAGCAATAGTGTCTCAATGCCACAATTTATTCGGTAATTGTGTGTAATGCCTGAAAGACCAGCAATAGTGTCTCAATGCCACAATTTATTCGGTAATTGTGTGTAATGCCTGAAAGACCAGCAATAGTGTCTCAATGCCACAATTTATTCGGTAATGGATCCACTTTGTCTGCATAAAGCAAAAAGACATTGCAAAACCTTCTTGTATGTAAAATCTCTCCAAAAACCATGCAAAACCTTCTTGTATGTCAAATCTCTTGAAAAACCATACAAGTCAAAAATAACTTTTGTTGTTGTTGTTGTTGCTGTTTTTGTTGTTTTTCTTTTACACAATATACCTGTTCTTGACATTTGAACCATACATGAAATTCTGTATTCTGTTGTGTATGCTACTGATAAATATTTGTGATTTACTTGTTTCTGAAAAGTTCTTTGTAATTTTATCTGTTTTACAACAATGATTATGGGAAAGGCAGTGAGCTAGTGATAGAGCATCTGACTCATTTAAATCAAGGAGTCATGGCTTCAAAACTCACTGGTGCCGAGTTGTGTCCTCAGGCAAGACACATTAATTTCCATAATACTGATCATTGCATACAAATCTGTGCTCCAAAACATGGATTGTGGGCACTCGGTGAGGCGGTTCTAACGTGTAACCACAATCTATGTTTTGAGCAAAAATAAGAAAAATATCAAAAATTTTCTACTGAAATTTTTCAATTTTTACAGCTACAGAAAATTCTATATATTGCATGGGCATGTTTTTGTAATGAACACTGACATTTTCCCTGCATTCTGCTATGATTACATTACAAATCCTGGTTATTTTCTCAATATCGCAGGGACTTTAAAAAGGTCAAAACCTGGCTAGGTTACCTGCCCTTCCCAAGGCTGGGGGACCATGATAACAACCGACTGGTGCATAATATCATCCCAAACATAAAGTTTCCTCCTGACCAAGTTCACTATCTCAGCTGCCTCATGAGAAAACCAACAATCTGCATATGCAAAAACAAAGACACAGATCAGCTTCGCTGTAACCGCGAAGCCGATCAGCGCCTTTGTTTTTGCTACATGGATAGTACAATCCCTCTTCTACGTAAATACAAAATTTCAAGCCTCTTACCACCTTCAGTGACTGTACAGCTCGGTTTGTGTCGGACCTGTTCGGAAACCACATTGTTGGTTTTCTCACGCACAGGCTCATCTAACTTACCGACGCTGCTGTAATTCTTTTACATGGGTCCATGGTTAACATTTTCTCCAGGAGTTCTAATAAATCGTCTGATGCCGCTATAAATATATCTTTGAGGGCCGTTCCTGGGCTTGGCTTGAACTGAACATAGTCTGGTAAAGACTCCATTTTCTGTAAAGCAAAATGTATTTGAGCCTGTGCGTGAGAAAACCAACAACTTGGGTTCTGACCAGGTCCGACATAAACCAGGCTGTACAGTCGCAGAAGATGGTTAGAGGCTGGATATTTTGGATTTATAAAGTAGAGAAATTGTACTATCCGAATTGTGAAAACAAAGGCGCTGATCAGTTTCGCACTTGTGAAGCTGTTCTGCACCTTTGTTTTCGCCTACGCAGATTGTTGGTTTTCCCATGCAGCGACCCAAATGTATCTGTTATCCATAAGCAACAAAGAACAAACATCATTGTTCTTTGGAAAAACCCACTTTCGGTTTTATGGACATCAGGTGAGATATCATTTTTTTTCTCAATGATGTGTATCTCAGCAAAGAGAATAGCCCCAGATGGAATAGCAGTCAGGTTAGTGGTTAAAATCACTTTTTTGAATCTAACAACGTTACACAAACATAAAGGTAAAACTTTTGAGCATTTACAAGCAAACTCAAGGAAGTCCTTCTACCTGGAAAATTTTACTGAATCAACTTACTGGCCAAGTGCCTTTGGCAGGCGTTCCTAATACCTGGAAAATTTTACTGAATCAACTTACTGGCCATGTGGCTTTGGTAGGAGTTCCTAATACCTGGAATATTTCACTGAATCAACTTACTGGCCAAGTGGCTTTGGTAGGAGTTCCTAATACCTGGAATATTTTACTGAATCAACTTACTGCTGGCCAAGTGGCTTTGGTAGGAGTTCTTAATACCTGGAATATTTCACTGAATCAATTTACTGGCCAAGTGGCTTTGGTAGGCGTTCCTAATACCTGGAATATTTTACTGAATCAACTTACTGCTGGCCAAGTGGCTTTGGTAGGAGTTCCTAATACCTGGAAAATTTCACTGAATCTACTTACTGGCCAAGTGGCTTTGGTAGGAGTTCCTAATACCTGGAATATTTCACTGAATCAACTTACTGACCAAGTGGCTTTGGTAGCAAGGCCGTCGGCGGCGGTCCGGCCGGTCCGGCCATGGCCGGACAACTTTTTTGACCGAAAATGGTTTCGGCCGGACCACAATTTTCGATTGTTCGGCCGAAAATGTGTTAGCCTTTTCGACTTTTTTTAAGTGTGATGGCCCAATTGTTTAAGCATACTCGGTCAACGGTCAATCTACCTGAGGGTGTGAAAGACCGTCATTATAAAAACAATCATGAAAATGACACCTGTAATAAAGACAGACCTGTATTGTCATTATTGGATTGTGACGGATTATCATTTGAAGTGAAGGTGCATTAAAGTGTTCTCGTTAATTCATGGTGAATAAAACCGATTCTCTGTGATCTTAAAACAATTTAACTGTATTTCACAGTTGAAAATAATTTCACAATAACCTAATCACTGTTTATAACTATTGCATTAAATCAAACAACATGCCGAAAAATTGTTTCCGTATAAAATTTTCGTAAACACTATTCCTAAATTTGTTAAAACATGCATGTTATTCTTCCATCATGGATATACCAACAACCTCTTTCAAATTCCCTCAGCGTTCCTTCGGCAGGGCCAATAGGAGCTTTTTCAACCAGGACATGGCTTCATCATAATGAAACCTTTACCAGAGGACCAATGGTCCTGTAAACGCTCACCTGAGATCAGCTGCATATACCAATAAACATGTTTGAATATTATGGTATTTAACTCCAGTGCAGGGGCAGATAAGCCCTTGGGCCATTTTCTTTTTTCAGAATCTTCAATATTCTGTCCATTTGCCAATTTCCTGTTGGCTTTTTCCTTCAAATGACATTTTAACAGTTTTCCCAATTCAGATGCACAGGCAACCCATGTTGACCTTGCCATAAACTTGGTCAAGGTCATCACAGGGTCATGATTTATATATACATTTGAGTACTTTAGCCATCGATGCCTCACACCAAGTTTCCTTGAAATCAGTCTATTGGTTTCAGAGAAGATGATTTTTGATGGGTTTTTACCATATATGGGCATGGCGGCCATCTTGGTCATGTGACCTAGATTATTTATATACACATTGATTCCCCCATTCTATAGATGCTTCACTTAAAATTTGGCTTTGTTTGGCCAAGCGGTTTCAGAGGAGAAGACGTTTGAATATTATGGAAATATACATGTATATTGCCCCGGGGTGGGGGACACATGAGCCCCTGGGGTCCAATTTTTTTCAGAATCATTAATATCCAGTCCTACTGCCCATTTCCTGCAAGACTTTCACTTTAAATGACATTTTAAAAGTTTTCCCCATTCAAATGCATTGGTGACCTACGTTGACCTTCCCGTAAAATAGGTCAAGGTCATCACAGGGTCATGATTTATATACACATTGTAGTGCTTGAGCCATCGATGCTTCGTGCCAAGTTTCGTTGAAATCGGTCAACCGGTTCTGGAGAAGAAGATTTTTGAACGGTTTTTACCATATATGGGCATGGCGGCCATCTTGGTCATGTGACCTGGATTTTTTATATACATATTTGTTACCCCTTCCTATTGATGCTTCACATAAAATTTCGCTTTGATTGGCCAAGCGGTTTCAGAGGAGAAGATGTTTGAATATTATGGAGATATACATGTATATTGCCCCGGGGTGGGGGCGGATGAGCCCCTGGTGCCCAATTTTTTTCAGAATCATTAATATTCAGTCCTACTGCTCATTTTCTGCAAGATTTTTCCTTTAAATGACAATCTAACAATTTTTGCCATTCAAATGCATTCGCGACCTATGTTGACCTTGCCGTAAAATAGGTCAAGGTCATCATAGGGTCATGATTTATATACACATTGTAGTGCTTGAGCCATTAATGCTTCAGGCCAAGTTTGGTTGAAATCGGTCCAGTGGTTCCGGAGAAGAAGATTTTTGAAGGGTTTTTACCATATATGGGCATGGCGGCCATCTTGGTCATGTGACCTGGATTATTTATATACACATTGGTTCCCCCTTCCCATAGATGCTTCATGTAAAATTTTGCTTTGATTGGCCAAGCGGTTTCAGAGGAGAAGATCTTTGAAAAGTGTGGACGACGGACGGACGGACGACGGACGACGGACGGACGGACGACGGAGCATGGGTATACTATATGCTCACCTTGTGAGCCTGACGGCTCAGGTGAGCTAAAAATAGGCAGCGCTTCAATGGCAAAAATTGTCCCAAAGTGCATTAAAATCGTCTCTACGGACGTCCGGAAATATAAAATTTTATCAGGGGAGATCCCCCGAGCCCCCCTTACGGGAGGGGTCATGCCCCCTCTCGTGCTCTCCCCATTCGGCACTCACAAAACGTCTTTGACGTTTATGGCCGGACCACTTTTCAAAAGCCGACGACAGCCCTGGGTAGGAGTTCCTATTACCTGGAATATTTTACTGAATCAACTTACTGGCCAAGTGCCTTTGATAGGAGTTCCTAATACATGTACCTGGAATATTTTACTGAATCAACTTACTGCTGGCCAAGTGGCTTTGGTAGGAGTTCCTAATACCTGGAATATTTTACTGAATCAACTTTAAATACTGGCCAAGTGGCTTTGGTAGGAGTTCCTAATACCTGGAATATTTTACTGAATCAACTTACTGCTGGCCAAGTGGCTTTGGTAGGAGTTCTTAATACCTGGAATATTTCACTGAATCAATTTACTGGCCAAGTGGCTTTGGTAGGCGTTCCTAATACCTGGAATATTTTACTGAATCAACTTACTGCTGGCCAAGTGGCTTTGGTAGGAGTTCCTAATACCTGGAAAATTTCACTGAATCTACTTACTGGCCAAGTGGCTTTGGTTGGAGTTCCTAATACCTGGAATATTTCACTGAATCAACTTACTGACCAAGTGGCTTTGGTAGCAAGGCCGTCGGCGGCGGTCCGGCCGGTCCGGCCATGGCCGGACAACTTTTTTGACCGAAAATGGTTTCGGCCGGACCACAATTTTCGATTGTTCGGCCGAAAATGTGTTAGCCTTTTCGACTTTTTTTAAGTGTGATGGCCCAATTGTTTAAGCATACTCGGTCAACGGTCAATCTACCTGAGGGTGTGAAAGACGGTCATTATAAAAACAATCATGAAAATGACACCTGTAATAAAGACAGACCTGTATTGTCATTATTGGATTGTGACGGATTATCATTTGAAGTGAAGGTGCATTAAAGTGTTCTCGTTAATTCATGGTGAATAAAACCGATTCTCTGTGATCTTAAAACAATTTAACTGTATTTCACAGTTGAAAATAATTTCACAATAACCTAATCACTGTTTATAACTATTGCATTAAATCAAACAACATGCCGAAAAATTGTGTCCGTATAAAATTTTCGTAAACACTATTCCTAAATTTGTTAAAACGTGCATGTTATTCTTCCATCATGGATATACCAACAACCTCTTTCAAATTCCCTCAGCGTTCCTTCGGCAGGGCCAATAGGAGCTTTTTCAACCAGGACATGGCTTCATCATAATGAAACCTTTACCAGAGGACCAATGGTCCTGTAAACGCTCACCTGAGATCAGCTGCATATACCAATAAACATGTTTGAATATTATGGTATTTAACTCCAGTGCAGAGGCAGATAAGCCCTTGGGCCATTTTCTTTTTTCAGAATCTTCAATATTCTGTCCATTTGCCAATTTCCTGTTGGCTTTTTCCTTCAAATGACATTTTAACAGTTTTCCCAATTCAGATGCACAGGCAACCCATGTTGACCTTGCCATAAACTTGGTCAAGGTCATCACAGGGTCATGATTTATATATACATTTGAGTACTTTAGCCATCGATGCCTCACACCAAGTTTCCTTGAAATCAGTCTATTGGTTTCAGAGAAGATGATTTTTGATGGGTTTTTACCATATATGGGCATGGCGGCCATCTTGGTCATGTGACCTAGATTATTTATATACACATTGATTCCCCCATTCTATAGATGCTTCACTTAAAATTTGGCTTTGTTTGGCCAAGCGGTTTCAGAGGAGAAGACGTTTGAATATTATGGAAATATACATGTATATTGCCCCGGGGTGGGGGACACATGAGCCCCTGGGGTCCAATTTTTTTCAGAATCATTAATATCCAGTCCTACTGCCCATTTCCTGCAAGACTTTCACTTTAAATGACATTTTAAAAGTTTTCCCCATTCAAATGCATTGGTGACCTACGTTGACCTTCCCGTAAAATAGGTCAAGGTCATCACAGGGTCATGATTTATATACACATTGTAGTGCTTGAGCCATCGATGCTTCGTGCCAAGTTTCGTTGAAATCGGTCAACCGGTTCTGGAGAAGAAGATTTTTGAACGGTTTTTACCATATATGGGCATGGCGGCCATCTTGGTCATGTGACCTGGATTTTTTATATACATATTTGTTACCCCTTCCTATTGATGCTTCACATAAAATTTCGCTTTGATTGGCCAAGCGGTTTCAGAGGAGAAGATGTTTGAATATTATGGAGATATACATGTATATTGCCCCGGGGTGGGGGCGGATGAGCCCCTGGTGCCCAATTTTTTTCAGAATCATTAATATTCAGTCCTACTGCTCATTTTCTGCAAGATTTTTCCTTTAAATGACAATCTAACAATTTTTGCCATTCAAATGCATTCGCGACCTATGTTGACCTTGCCGTAAAATAGGTCAAGGTCATCATAGGGTCATGATTTATATACACATTGTAGTGCTTGAGCCATTAATGCTTCATGCCAAGTTTGGTTGAAATCGGTCCAGTGGTTCCGGAGAAGAAGATTTTTGAAGGGTTTTTACCATATATGGGCATGGCGGCCATCTTGGTCATGTGACCTGGATTATTTATATACACATTGGTTCCCCCTTCCCATAGATGCTTCATGTAAAATTTTGCTTTGATTGGCCAAGCGGTTTCAGAGGAGAAGATCTTTGAAAAGTGTGGACGACGGACGGACGGACGGACGACGGACGACGGAGCATGGGTATACTATATGCTCACCTTGTGAGCCTGACGGCTCAGGTGAGCTAAAAATAGGCAGCGCTTCAATGGCAAAAATTGTCCCAAAGTGCATTAAAATCGTCTCTACGGACGTCCGGAAATATAAAATTTTATCAGGGGAGATCCCCCGAGCCCCCCTTACGGGAGGGGTCATGCCCCCTCTCGTGCTCTCCCCATTCGGCACTCACAAAACGTCTTTGACGTTTATGGCCGGACCACTTTTCAAAAGCCGACGACGGCCCTGGGTAGGAGTTCCTAATACCTGGAATATTTTACTGAATCAACTTACTGGCCAAGTGCCTTTGATAGGAGTTCCTAATACATGTACCTGGAATATTTTACTGAATCAACTTACTGCTGGCCAAGTGGCTTTGGTAGGAGTTCCTAATACCTGGAATATTTTACTGAATCAACTTTAAATACTGGCCAAGTGGCTTTGGTAGGAGTTCCTAATACCTGGAATATTTTACTGAATCAACTTACTGCTGGCCAAGTGGCTTTGGTAAGGGTTCCTAATACCTGGAAAATTTTACTGAATCAACTTACTGGCCAAGTGGCTTTGGTAGGAGTTCCTAATACCTGGAAAATTTCACTGAATCTACTTACTGGCAAAGTGGCTTTGGTAGGAGTTCCTAATACCTGGAATATTTCACTGAATCAACTTACTGGCCAAGTGGCTTTGGTAGGAGTTCCTAATACCTGGAATATTTCACTGAATCAACTTACTGACCAAGTGGCTTTGGTAGCAAGGCCGTCGTCGGCTGGCCGGACAACTTTTTTGACCGAAAATGGTTTCGGCCGGACCACAATTTTCGATTGTTCGGCCGAAAATGTGTTAGCCTTTTCGACTTTTTTTAAGTGTGATGGCCCAATTGTTTAAGCATACTCGGTCAACGGTCAATCTACCTGAGGGTGTGAAAGACGGTCGTTATAAAAACAATCATGAAAATGACACCTGTAATAAAGACAGACCTGTATTGTCATTATTGGATTGTGACGGATTATCATTTGAAGTGAAGGTGCATTAAAGTGTTCTCGTTAATTCATGGTGAATAAAACCGATTCTCTGTGATCTTAAAACAATTTAACTGTATTTCACAGTTGAAAATAATTTCACAATAACCTAATCACTGTTTATAACTATTGCATTAAATCAAACAACATGCCGAAAAATTGTTTCCGTATAAAATTTTCGTAAACACTATTCCTAAATTTGTTAAAACGTGCATGTTATTCTTCCATCATGGATATACCAACAACCTCTTTCAAATTCCCTCAGCGTTCCTTCGGCAGGGCCAATAGGAGCTTTTTCAACCAGGACATGGCTTCATCATAATGAAACCTTTACCAGAGGACCAATGGTCCTGTAAACGCTCACCTGAGATCAGCTGCATATACCAATAAACATGTTTGAATATTATGGTATTTAACTCCAGTGCAGAGGCAGATAAGCCCTTGGGCCATTTTCTTTTTTCAGAATCTTCAATATTCTGTCCATTTGCCAATTTCCTGTTGGCTTTTTCCTTCAAATGACATTTTAACAGTTTTCCCAATTCAGATGCACAGGCAACCCATGTTGACCTTGCCATAAACTTGGTCAAGGTCATCACAGGGTCATGATTTATATATACATTTGAGTACTTTAGCCATCGATGCCTCACACCAAGTTTCCTTGAAATCAGTCTATTGGTTTCAGAGAAGATGATTTTTGATGGGTTTTTACCATATATGGGCATGGCGGCCATCTTGGTCATGTGACCTAGATTATTTATATATACATTGATTCCCCCATTCTATAGATGCTTCACTTAAAATTTGGCTTTGTTTGGCCAAGCGGTTTCAGAGGAGAAGACGTTTGAATATTATGGAAATATACATGTATATTGCCCCGGGGTGGGGGACACATGAGCCCCTGGGGTCCAATTTTTTTCAGAATCATTAATATCCAGTCCTACTGCCCATTTCCTGCAAGACTTTCACTTTAAATGACATTTTAAAAGTTTTCCCCATTCAAATGCATTGGTGACCTACGTTGACCTTCCCGTAAAATAGGTCAAGGTCATCACAGGGTCATGATTTATATACACATTGTAGTGCTTGAGCCATCGATGCTTCGTGCCAAGTTTCGTTGAAATCGGTCAACCGGTTCTGGAGAAGAAGATTTTTGAACGGTTTTTACCATATATGGGCATGGCGGCCATCTTGGTCATGTGACCTGGATTTTTTATATACATATTTGTTACCCCTTCCTATTGATGCTTCACATAAAATTTCGCTTTGATTGGCCAAGCGGTTTCAGAGGAGAAGATGTTTGAATATTATGGAGATATACATGTATATTGCCCCGGGGTGGGGGCGGATGAGCCCCTGGTGCCCAATTTTTTTCAGAATCATTAATATTCAGTCCTACTGCTCATTTTCTGCAAGATTTTTCCTTTAAATGACAATCTAACAATTTTTGCCATTCAAATGCATTCGCGACCTATGTTGACCTTGCCGTAAAATAGGTCAAGGTCATCATAGGGTCATGATTTATATACACATTGTAGTGCTTGAGCCATTAATGCTTCATGCCAAGTTTGGTTGAAATCGGTCCAGTGGTTCCGGAGAAGAAGATTTTTGAAGGGTTTTTACCATATATGGGCATGGCGGCCATCTTGGTCATGTGACCTGGATTATTTATATACACATTGGTTCCCCCTTCCCATAGATGCTTCATGTAAAATTTTGCTTTGATTGGCCAAGCGGTTTCAGAGGAGAAGATCTTTGAAAAGTGTGGACGACGGACGGACGGACGGACGACGGAGCATGGGTATACTATATGCTCACCTTGTGAGCCTGACGGCTCAGGTGAGCTAAAAATAGGCAGCGCTTCAATGGCAAAAATTGTCCCAAAGTGCATTAAAATCGTCTCTACGGACGTCCGGAAATATAAAATTTTATCAGGGGAGATCCCCCGAGCCCCCCTTACGGGAGGGGTCATGCCCCCTCTCGTGCTCTCCCCATTCGGCACTCACAAAACGTCTTTGACGTTTATGGCCGGACCACTTTTCAAAAGCCGACGACGGCCCTGGGTAGGAGTTCCTAATACCTGGAATATTTTACTGAATCAACTTACTGGCCAAGTGCCTTTGATAGGAGTTCCTAATACATGTACCTGGAATATTTTACTGAATCAACTTACTGCTGGCCAAGTGGCTTTGGTAGGAGTTCCTAATACCTGGAATATTTTACTGAATCAACTTTAAATACTGGCCAAGTGGCTTTGGTAGGAGTTCCTAATACCTGGAATATTTTACTGAATCAACTTACTGCTGGCCAAGTGGCTTTGGTAAGGGTTCCTAATACCTGGAAAATTTTACTGAATCAACTTACTGGCCAAGTGGCTTTGGTAGGAGTTCCTAATACCTGGAAAATTTCACTGAATCTACTTACTGGCAAAGTGGCTTTGGTAGGAGTTCCTAATACCTGGAATATTTCACTGAATCAACTTACTGGCCAAGTGGCTTTGGTAGGAGTTCCTAATACCTGGAATATTTCACTGAATCAACTTACTGACCAAGTGGCTTTGGTAGCAAGGCCGTCGTCGGCTGGCCGGACAACTTTTTTGACCGAAAATGGTTTCGGCCGGACCACAATTTTCGATTGTTCGGCCGAAAATGTGTTAGCCTTTTCGACTTTTTTTAAGTGTGATGGCCCAATTGTTTAAGCATACTCGGTCAACGGTCAATCTACCTGAGGGTGTGAAAGACGGTCGTTATAAAAACAATCATGAAAATGACACCTGTAATAAAGACAGACCTGTATTGTCATTATTGGATTGTGACGGATTATCATTTGAAGTGAAGGTGCATTAAAGTGTTCTCGTTAATTCATGGTGAATAAAACCGATTCTCTGTGATCTTAAAACAATTTAACTGTATTTCACAGTTGAAAATAATTTCACAATAACCTAATCACTGTTTATAACTATTGCATTAAATCAAACAACATGCCGAAAAATTGTTTCCGTATAAAATTTTCGTAAACACTATTCCTAAATTTGTTAAAACGTGCATGTTATTCTTCCATCATGGATATACCAACAACCTCTTTCAAATTCCCTCAGCGTTCCTTCGGCAGGGCCAATAGGAGCTTTTTCAACCAGGACATGGCTTCATCATAATGAAACCTTTAAAATAGGCAGCGCTTCAATGGCAAAAATTGTCCCAAAGTGCATTAAAATCGTCTCTACGGACGTCCGGAAATATAAAATTTTATCAGGGGAGATCCCCCGAGCCCCCCTTATGGGAGGGGTCATGCCCCCTCTCGTGCTCTCCCCATTCGGCACTCACAAAACGTCTTTGACGTTTATGGCCGGACCACTTTTCAAAAGCCGACGACGGCCCTGGGTAGGAGTTCCTAATACCTGGAATATTTTACTGAATCAACTTACTGGCCAAGTGCCTTTGATAGGAGTTCCTAATACATGTACCTGGAATATTTTACTGAATCAACTTACTGCTGGCCAAGTGGCTTTGGTAGGAGTTCCTAATACCTGGAATATTTTACTGAATCAACTTTAAATACTGGCCAAGTGGCTTTGGTAGGAGTTCCTAATACCTGGAATATTTTACTGAATCAACTTACTGCTGGCCAAGTGGCTTTGGTAAGGGTTCCTAATACCTGGAAAATTTTACTGAATCAACTTACTGGCCAAGTGGCTTTGGTAGGAGTTCCTAATACCTGGAAAATTTCACTGAATCTACTTACTGGCAAAGTGGCTTTGGTAGGAGTTCCTAATACCTGGAATATTTCACTGAATCAACTTACTGGTCAAGTGGCTTTGGTAGGAGTTCCTAATACCTGGAATATTTCACTGAATCAACTTACTGACCAAGTGGCTTTGGTAGCAAGGCCGTCGTCGGCGGTCCGGCCGGTCCGGCCATGGCCGGACAACTTTTTTGACCGAAAATGGTTTCGGCCGGACCACAATTTTCGATTGTTCGGCCGAAAATGTGTTAGCCTTTTCGACTTTTTTTAAGTGTGATGGCCCAATTGTTTAAGCATACTCGGTCAACGGTCAATCTACCTGAGGGTGTGAAAGACGGTCGTTATAAAAACAATCATGAAAATGACACCTGTAATAAAGACAGACCTGTATTGTCATTATTGGATTGTGACGGATTATCATTTGAAGTGAAGGTGCATTAAAGTGTTCTCGTTAATTCATGGTGAATAAAACCGATTCTCTGTGATCTTAAAACAATTTAACTGTATTTCACAGTTGAAAATAATTTCACAATAACCTAATCACTGTTTATAACTATTGCATTAAATCAAACAACATGCCGAAAAATTGTTTCCGTATAAAATTTTCGTAAACACTATTCCTAAATTTGTTAAAACGTGCATGTTATTCTTCCATCATGGATATACCAACAACCTCTTTCAAATTCCCTCAGCGTTCCTTCGGCAGGGCCAATAGGAGCTTTTTCAACCAGGACATGGCTTCATCATAATGAAACCTTTAAAATAGGCAGCGCTTCAATGGCAAAAATTGTCCCAAAGTGCATTAAAATCGTCTCTACGGACGTCCGGAAATATAAAATTTTATCAGGGGAGATCCCCCGAGCCCCCCTTACGGGAGGGGTCATGCCCCCTCTCGTGCTCTCCCCATTCGGCACTCAGAAAACGTCTTTGACGTTTATGGCCGGACCACTTTTCAAAAGCCGACGACGGCCCTGGGTAGGAGTTCCTAATACGTGGAATATTTTACTGAATCAACTTACTGGCCAAGTGCCTTTGATAGGAGTTCCTAATACATGTACCTGGAATATTTTACTGAATCAACTTACTGCTGGCCAAGTGGCTTTGGTAGGAGTTCCTAATACCTGGAATATTTTACTGAATCAACTTTAAATACTGGCCAAGTGGCTTTGGTAGGAGTTCCTAATACCTGGAATATTTTACTGAATCAACTTACTGCTGGCCAAGTGGCTTTGGTAAGGGTTCCTAATACCTGGAAAATTTTACTGAATCAACTTACTGGCCAAGTGGCTTTGGTAGGAGTTCCTAATACCTGGAATATTTCACTGAATCTACTTACTGGCAAAGTGGCTTTGGTAGGAGTTCCTAATACCTGGAATATTTCACTGAATCAACTTACTGGTCAAGTGGCTTTGGTAGGAGTTCCTAATACCTGGAATATTTCACTGAATCAACTTACTGACCAAGTGGCTTTGGTAGCAAGGCCGTCGTCAGCGGTCCGGCCGGTCCGGCCATGGCCGGACAACTTTTTTGACCGAAAATGGTTTCGGCCGGACCACAATTTTCGATTGTTCGGCCGAAAATGTGTTAGCCTTTTCGACTTTTTTTAAGTGTGATGGCCCAATTGTTTAAGCATACTCGGTCAACGGTCAATCTACCTGAGGGTGTGAAAGACGGTCGTTATAAAAACAATCATGAAAATGACACCTGTAATAAAGACAGACCTGTATTGTCATTATTGGATTGTGACGGATTATCATTTGAAGTGAAGGTGCATTAAAGTGTTCTCGTTAATTCATGGTGAATAAAACCGATTCTCTGTGATCTTAAAACAATTTAACTGTATTTCACAGTTGAAAATAATTTCACAATAACCTAATCACTGTTTATAACTATTGCATTAAATCAAACAACATGCCGAAAAATTGTTTCCGTATAAAATTTTCGTAAACACTATTCCTAAATTTGTTAAAACGTGCATGTTATTCTTCCATCATGGATATACCAACAACCTCTTTCAAATTCCCTCAGCGTTCCTTCGGCAGGGCCAATAGGAGCTTTTTCAACCAGGACATGGCTTCATCATAATGAAACCTTTAAAATAGGCAGCGCTTCAATGGCAAAAATTGTCCCAAAGTGCATTAAAATCGTCTCTACGGACGTCCGGAAATATAAAATTTTATCAGGGGAGATCCCCCGAGCCCCCCTTACGGGAGGGGTCATGCCCCCTCTCGTGCTCTCCCCATTCGGCACTCACAAAACGTCTTTGACGTTTATGGCCGGACCACTTTTCAAAAGCCGACGACTGCCCTGGGTAGGAGTTCCTAATACCTGGAATATTTTACTGAATCAACTTACTGGCCAAGTGCCTTTGATAGGAGTTCCTAATACATGTACCTGGAATATTTTACTGAATCAACTTACTGCTGGCCAAGTGGCTTTGGTAGGAGTTCCTAATACCTGGAATATTTTACTGAATCAACTTTAAATACTGGCCAAGTGGCTTTGGTAGGAGTTCCTAATACCTGGAATATTTTACTGAATCAACTTACTGCTGGCCAAGTGGCTTTGGTAAGGGTTCCTAATACCTGGAAAATTTTACTGAATCAACTTACTGGCCAAGTGGCTTTGGTAGGAGTTCCTAATACCTGGAAAATTTCACTGAATCTACTTACTGGCCAAGTGGCTTTGGTAGGAGTTCCTAATACCTGGAATATTTCACTGAATCAACTTACTGGCCAAGTGGCTTTGGTAGGAGTTCCTAATACCTGGAATATTTTACTGAATCAACTTACTGGCCAAGTGGCTTTGGTAGGGGTTCCTTATACCTGGAAAATTTTACTGAATCAACTTACTGGCCAAGTGGCTTTGGTAGGAGTTCCTAATACCTGGAAAATTTCACTGAATCTACTTACTGGCCAAGTGGCTTTGGTAGGAGTTCCTAATACCTGGAAAATTTTACTGAGTTGGTCTAGATCTGAATCACCTGGTAGAAATGGAATCTGAAAAAGTTACATTACACTTTTAAAAATAATTTTTGTAAACATACATGTTTACTGTGGTGTTTGGTTTAATTTTGTTTAATATTATTTTTCACATGCCCAGCTTAAAACCCTGATAAGATTTTTATTAATCTGCACATATAAATATGCAAAACAAACCATTACCAAAACAAGCCTTTGCAATATGCAGAGATTTTTTGTCAGCTGAAAAAATTGAAAATTTTACCAGACAAAATTTGATACTTTTGATATTTTTGCTCAAAACATAGATCATGGATACACATTAGAACCGCCTCACTAAGGCAGTTCTAATGTCAGAGTACCCACAATCTGTTTGATCAAAAATAAGAAAAATATAACAGAAAATTCTACTGAAAATCTTCAAATAAGAAAAATATGCATACCCCTGCATACCCCAGTTTCACTATATATAAAAGTGGGGTTTCAGGGGGTATTTATTACACGGACATGTTTTCCTGATGATTTACAGTATGTACAAGACAATATCAAACAATACAATCAATCCCTAAAGATGTAAGGACTTTGGAAAAAAACATGTGTTTGCCTGGCCATCCCACAATGAGACTGGCATAGTTAAACTTTGTGGAGCTTACAAGCATAATTTCCCATTAAGAAAATATGCCCATGTAATACACAGACTATTTTTTTAAGTTGTAAAAATTGAAAATTTTCGGTAGAATTTTTTTATTTTTCTAATTTTTGCTCGAAACATTGATTGTTGGTTCATGTTAGAACCGCCTCGCTGAAGCAGTTCTAACCAGTACCCACAATGTATGTTATACCCCTGCATACCCCAGCTTTGCTACATAAAAGAGGGGTATAAGGGGGGAAAAGTGGGGTATATATTACATGGAAATGTAATCCTGATGAGTAGCAAATATAAGACTTACTCTTAGTAAAAGTTCTGCTAGTATACATCCAACTGCCCACATATCCACACCTGTACCATAATTTCTAGCACCGAATAAAAGTTCTGGACACCTATACCACCTACACAGAAAAACAAACTACAATTGTCAGGGAATCTAACTATAGCCCAGCTTCAAAGCTCTTGACCAGGGGGGTGGGGGATGGGGGAGGAAGAATAAACATAAAAAATTCCAAGCTAGATCTTGTAAATGTTGATGTGCATACAAAATTTGCTCTTATTCTGTCAATTCATTCTCAAGATAGTGAGCGGAAACCAAATTGTGATAGAACCACAGAATAATGGAACTACAGAACCACTGATGGACAAGGTGAATAAAGTACAGCCCCATTTTTTCAAAGCGGGGCTGTAATAAATCAAATCCATACTGTCAGTCATGAAAAGAGCCGTGTCAAAATTTTTCACAGGCGAAAACAAAGCCACAAATCAGCTTCATAGTAACTGCGAATCTGATCTGCGCCTTTGTTTTTGCATATGCAAAATGTTGGTTTGGTCATGACGCAGCTCAAATTCAGTTTCAAAGTTTAATTGGTATAAAATCAACTAACCTTGTAACGACCTGATGTGTGTATATTCTATTTGGAGAACCATAAAATTTGGCAAGACCAAAGTCCCCTAGCTTCAGTACTCCTTCGTCATTGATTAACAAGTTGTTGGGCTTCATGTCCTGACAAGAGAAGGAACTACATCTGACAGGGATAATTTGGGAAGGGTACATGGGCAAAAATACCTTTTTATTTTCAAAATGGCCCCTCCATTTGGCAAGCATGGGCCAGTTTTACAATGTAAGGAGATAGGGAATGATGTTTCTATATGAGAGTTTTTCTTTTCGGCAAGTGCGTACTGGTTTTGATCAAATTTGAGCAGGTTTTTTTTTCCACAAATCGTCATACCAGTTCTGGTTCCATTCGGAACTCCTCAGTTTGTTGATTTCTAAAAAAATGAAAAATATTGCCATAATTTGCTTAAAATCCACACCATATGACTTTACAGAAATAGCTTATCAAAACAAAACTACCATGTTTAATTACAGCAGTATACAAACCAAGATTTCCCATTGTTCACATAATTTCACAAAGATACAATGTACTATGACCTACCCTATGTAATATCCAGTTGGCATGTAGATACTCTAAGCCTCTCAATGTCTGCATGATGTAAGATTTAATATGAGCCGGGGTGAAAATAATACTGGTATCTTTTATGATTATCTGAAAAAAAATATATCGGTAAATATTAGTGTTAGGGGTAAACAACTAAATATCCAAGATTATTTCCACGTTATTCATACCTGCAGCATGTATTGTTCTCACTCATCAGGTGTTTATTGAGCTATTATTACATAAATACCAGTGTCAAACAATATTAACAGGCGTATATTTCTGAAGAAAAAAGACATGTATTAATGTGGCGATTCTCATGCCCACAAGCTATTAATACACTGCTTTTATTTATGCTCGTTACTGGAGGCCATGCAAAGCACGTGTTAATAATGAGAAACCGAACTCCACCCACAACAAGCATAAGATTGAAAGCTTTTACTCCTGTGAAAATGTTACTAGGCTGTAAAATATAGTGCAACATCATTTCTTTTGTTTGTGCAGAATTTATGCAATAATAGTGACCAAATATGATTTTGTCAGCGATTAACATTCGCTAGGTCCCGAGGGGATTGTTGAAAACCTTGGGCTATGCCCTCGGTTTTCAACACTCTCCTTGGGACCTAGCAAATGTCAGTGAATGGAAAATCATGTTTGACCCCTATATTCAATATAGCAATCAAACATGATTTTGCCACAAATTTGCATTTTTTAGGTTCTAAGGGAAGTTTTGAAAACTGATAGATGTTGCAGCTGTAACTGAATGACAAAATCTTATCTGCAAGCAGAACTTGGCTTACATCAGTTCTCCATTGCAGTAAAAGTTTAATGGGCGTTTTTAAACAAGAAAGTTTGCTGAAGGCTTAAAAATGCTTTTTTTTCTCTATTCCAATAAGATTTAGTTATTCTTGAAATGCAAAAAATATAAACAATGTTTGAGTATGCATCAGGAAAACATATCCATGCAATATATACCCCTTAAACCCCACTTTTATATAGAAAAACTGGGGTATGCAAAGGTAAACTTATTTTTGCTCCAAAACATAGAATGTGGGCCTCGCTAAGGCGGTTCTAACATGTACCCACAATCTATTTTTTGAGCAAAAAGAAGAAAAATATCAAGATTTTTCTGATGAAATTTTCATTTTTTACAACTGAAAAAAATTCTCTGTATATTGCATGGGCAAGTTGTCTTAATGGTACTTACTTCAAGATCAGTTTCCATGAAATCAAAAACCAGACTAACATTGGACTTCTGACCAAACACATCTAAGAGCTGAAACAAAACCAGACTAACATTGGACTTCTGACCAAACACGTCTAAGAGCTGAAACAAAACCAGACTAACATTGGACTTCTGACCAAACACATCTAAGAGCTGAAACAAAACCAGACTAACATTGGACTTCTGACCAAACACATCTAAGAGCTGAAACAAAACCAGACACAAACTCACAATAGACCACATCAATAATAATTATAGTTGCTTGGTTGTTTTGTTTGGTTTAACTTCCCAGTCCACAATTCTCAAGTCATGTTGGGACGGAGCCAACACTTCCTGGGTATGCTATTTGCCAGTACTATGGGGAGTAAAGGACACAACCTGGTGCCCTAGCAGGATGCAAACCTAGTACCTCTCACTCTCTTCCACTAGGCCACAGTGCTACCCTCATTGTATTTGTTATTTCCATTTAATTTGTCTAAAAATTCAATATTTTTCCAGAACAAAATTTCTCTTGATGTTCTGTGATGTCTGTGTTAGTTGATGAAAGTGAATCAAGACAAGTTATTCTGAATAGACGGTATATCTGACGAATCTTGTGAACATTCCTTGACTTCAGCAGCAAAAGCCAAAATCTTTCTGTGGAGCTTCCAAAACTTGTGTTAAAAAAAAAAAACAAAAAAAAAAAAAAACAATGCAATTACAATACAAGTTTTATGTGTTCCCTTCAATACCAGAGGACCAATGGTCCTGTAAACGCTCACCTGAGATCTGTTGTATATACCAATTAACATGTTTGAATATTATGGAAAATAGCCCCAGTAAAGGGGCAGATGAAGCCCTGGGGCCATTTTTTTCATAATAATCAATATCCTGTCCATTTGCCAATTTCCTGCAAGTCTTTCCCTTCAACTGACATTTTAAGTTTTACCCATTATAAGGCATAGGCGACCTATGTTGACCTTGTTGTAAAATAGGTCATGGTCACCACAGGGTCATGATTTATATATACATTGTAGTATTTTAGACATTGATGCTTCATGCCAAGTTTCTTTGAAATCGGTCCACCGGTTCTTGAGAAGAAGATTTTTTAAGGGTTTTTACCATATATGGGCATGGCAGCCATCTTGGTCAAGTGACCTAGATTATTTATTTACACATTGGTTACCCCATCCTACAGATGCTTCACATAAAATTTGGCTTTGATTGGCCAAGTGGTTTCAGAGGAGAAGATGTTTGAATATTATGGAAATATAGATGTATACTGCCCCAGCGTGGGGGCATATGAGCTCCTGGGGACCATTTTTTTTTCAGAATCATTAATATTCAGTCCTACTGCACATTTCCTGCAAAACTTTCACTTTAAATGACATTTTAAAAGTTTTCCCCATTCAAATGCATTGGCGACCTACAGTTGACTGTGTCATAAAATAGGTCATGGTCATCGCAGGGTCATGATTTACATATGCATTGTAGTACTTGAGTCATCAATACTTCATGCTAAGTTTCGTTGAAATCGGTCCACCGGTTCCGGAGAAGAAGACTTTTGAAGGGTTTTTACCATATATGGGCATGGCGGCCATCTTGGTCATGTGACCTGAATTATTTATACACTTATTGATTCCCCCTTCCTATAGATGCTTCATATAAAATTTGGCTTTGATTGGCCAAGCAGTTTCAGAGAAGATGTTTGAATATTATGGTAATATACATGTATATTGCCCCAGGGTGGGGGCATCTGCAAGTCTTTCCCTTCAACTGACATTTTAAGTTTTACCCATTAAAAGGCATAGGCCACCTATGTTGACCTTGCAGTAAAATAGATCAAGGTCATCACAGGGTCATGATTTATATAAACATTGTAGTACTTTAGACATTGATGCTTCATGCCAAGTTTCTTTGAAATCGGTCCACCGGTTCCGGAGAAGAAGATTTTTGAAGGGTTTTTACCATATATGGGCATGGCGGCCATCTTGGTCATGTGACCTGGATTATTTATATACACATTGGTTCCCCGTTCCTATAGATGGTTGATATAAAATTTGGCTTTGATTGGCCAAGCGGTTTCAGAGTAGAAGATCTTTGAAATTGTGGACAGACAACGATGACGAACGACGACAACGGACGTACGACGGAGCATGGCCATCCTATAAGCTCACCTTGTGAGCCTTCGGCTTAGGTGAGCTAACAAGGATCCACAAAATACAGTCCGACCTGTCTTAAGCAAGCCCTGTATTAAGCAAGCACCTGTCTTTAGCAAGCACTTTCATTTCCCCCCCTATTGATTTTACATGTAAATGAACCTCTATCTTTAAGCAAGCACCTGTCTTATGTGGCCAGAGGCCACTAATTTCTGTCCCAATTTTGGGTTTAAGCAGCCACTCATTTCATCAGTTGCACAAAAAAAAAGAAATATTTTGACATGAATATTTTAACTCTGTCAGGTGTCAAAATTGTCTTAACACCTTCCAGATGTCATAATTCATTGTCTATTGTCTCAAAAGATAATCCTAGACAACCTGTCTGGGCATTTTGGAGAACTTAGTGACAATTACCACTGTCAGTGGCAGTGCTATTATTTATTTCTAGCTAACATGGTTTGGTTAGGACACCCACTCTAGTGTTAGAACGTACTGTAACCTCTATTATGCAAGCACCCGCCTTAAGCAAGCGATTTTAGTGTTTCCCTTGGCCGCTTGCTTAAGACAGGTTGGACTGTATTAACAAGAAAATATTACCATTTCACAACCAAAATCCGAACAAATGTTGAGGGGTTTCTGACCTGTGTCCCCACACTGAGTGTCTCGCTGCATGCATGTAATCATATTCCCTTTACACCATTCTTCACATCATGCAAACATGTCCGTGAAATGTATACCCCTTAAACCCCACTTTTGTAAAGCTGAACTGGGGTATAAAGGGGTATATCTATTTGACTTATTTTTGGTCCAAAACATAGATTGTGGGTACTCGATAGAACATGTAACCACAATCAATGTTTTGAGCAAAAACATTAAAAAAATCAAAATATTTCTGATGAAATTTTCACTTTTTTTCAGCTGTAATAATCTATGTATATTGCATGGGCGTATTATTGTAATGCCTACCCCTATAATGTTAGGATGACTGAGTTCTTGTAGCAACTTGATCTCCCTGAGGGCTGTTCTATTTATACCATCAGCTGCCTCCTGTCTGGTGCCCAGCTTGATCTGACAACATAAATCAGTGTAATCACAGTACTGTGTTCACGGAAACCATGATAAGGTTTTGCACAAACGAGGTCAGAAAAATTCCTTTGTTTTCCCTACACGGATAGTACAATTCCTCTTCTTCTTAAGTCCAAAATTTCAAGCTTCTAGCCATCTTCTGTGCTTGTACAGCTTGGTTTTTGTCAGACCTGTTTGGAAACCACATGTTGGTTTTCTAATGTCACAGCTCAAATAATGATGAGTTGTAACATTGTGTTTTACCGGTATTTGTAAAGTATATGTATATACTGAACACATAGGGTATCCCACCTTTTTTACAGCAACAATTCTGTCCCTGACAACATCTCTGGCCTTGTAAACTGTAGCAAACTGAAGACAGACAAAAAGCAATTCTTAGAAAACAAAAACAAATCCAAAGATTTCATGCCATATCATCAGAGATGACAAATAAGTCTTCAAGTAGATAGTAAAAAATGTTATTACGGCAGGCGGGCCTATCCATAATGTATGCTGACTGCTTCTGAAAGTTTAGTTTCTGTATGTGGTATTCTCCTCTGATAAAATCAACCAATCAGCAAAAAAGATCAAATCTTGTCAAGAAAATCCGAGGGAGCCTTCTCGCCATTTGATTGGTCAATACTGTTCATCTGTTTTTTTTCATTGCTAGTCCATTGAGGTTTTCCCGCGTGGGTTCGTATCCCATCCTCGTCGCCAATGAAGTATTTTAGGAGAAAGAGATTATGTCCCTAGCTGGGATCGAACCCGGATCTCTTGCGTGGCAAGAGACCACTCTAACCATGTCGCTAAAGAGCTAGCCCAACAGCCAGGCTGTTGGAAGTGGCCTTATTTCACAATAGCTATAGCCGTGGAAGTGCTTCTCACCCTGGTCTCAGCTATAGCTTGAGCCACAGGTGTTTGGGTGAGGCTATAGCCGGGCTATATCCAAAAACTAACTCAGCCACTAAATACCGCAAGGTGTATTATTGCACGACCACCGTGTCAATAGCTTCAATAAAATCGGTTTTGGGGGAAAATTTACCTGTCCTTCACCGAGAAATTCAATTTTCTCGTAGAGTTTTGTTTTTTCTTCCATTCTAAATGTCAGCTTCGCGATATCATTGGGATAAGTGTATTATTTAACCCAAAATTTCTAAATAAATACTCTCTGTATCTTGCTCGTTCTTGTAAGTTGCTCTGCGTCTTTCAGGTGCTTTGGTGATCAAGCGTTTGCAAGATCCCGATTTTGGTAGCACTATTCGCCGAAGAATAATTTATAAATTCCAGACCCACAAGACCAGACCGTTCACACAAAAACCGTGAAAACTACATGTGCAATACATACTCCCTTTAAATTAGTTTCATGATGACACAGCAATCACAGAAATGGGACTATAGTTAGATCCTCTGACAGTTCTAGCCCAACATGCCATATGAATGTGACTTGTTCAAGGCCACACCGAAAGGCGCCCCGGCTGAGGATTGAACCCGGGACCTCTGACCACTCTACCCCTGCGCCAGTCCGCTCCGTGTCTGTTGACTGTATGTCCAGTCTGATGACTGTGTGTCCAAGTTCGCATCTTTTGTGAGAGCCAGGGACTGATTTCCCTCCTGGCGCACCCCTGGTGAAGTATTGCAAATTTGGCGTGTACAACCATTCACATTCAGATTCAGAAGAAAAGGTTTAACTCAAACTTCCCAACAGTGACAACACCTCCGTTGCTCTCCGGTATTGTTTTCTGAGAGGACTTTCGTCCGGAAGTGAAACACCGCGGCTTGGAGTTTGGGTTTAACTTGAAAGTGCTTGATAACTCGGATCCAATAAAAAAACAACAACATGGGTACGAGTACATAAGTTAATCTTTATAGAGATCAGCGAAGTCATCTCACTCGCACTATATATCTCTACATATATAGCCGTGACTCTTGGAATTATTCTCTCAGGCGAGTCTTTTTTATCTGCAAATGTTGCCATACTCGAATCCGTCCAAAAGTCGAATTAACAGATACAAAGCGATTCGAGATTCCAAATCGGCTCACAATAGATACCAATGTACATAGACGGCTCATGCTTCATAACCTACAAACGTACACTGTGATGAATGATTTGATCGGATGGCACAGACGGCACTGCTTTCTATCTATCTTCTGATACCATGGACACTGAGTCGATCAATGTCTGATCATCACCTCAGGTGTGGGGTGGGTGGCTAAATTCAGAATTTAGACAAGGGAGAAAAACATTTGGGGTGGGCCATTAAAACTATTGCGGCTCCCCCTCCCACCAAGACTCCAGTCTCTCTCTCAGTCTCTCTCTCTCTCTCTCTCTCTCTCTCTCTCTCTCTCTCTCTCTCTCTCTCTCTCTCTCTCTCTCTCTCTCTCTCTCTCTCTCTCTCTCTCTTCTGATACCATGGATACTGAGTCGATCAATGTCTGATCATCACCTCAGGTGTGGGGTGGGTGGCTAAATTTAGAATTTAGACAAGGGAGAAAAACATTTGGGGTGTTGGGGTGGGCCATTAAAACTATTGCGGCTCCCCCTCCCACTAAGACTCCAGTCTCTCTCTCTCTCTCTCTCTCTCTCTCTCTCTCTCTCTCTCTCTCTCTCTCTCTCTCTCTCTCTCTCTCTCTCTCTCTCTCTCTCTCTCAATCATTCCCAGCAGGCACATGACGTCATAATGACGTCAGATCAACGTCGATGCGACGTTGATATCATGTGCCCGCTGGGTTATGTCTATTTAACTTTCAAGTTCTCGCCCTTTTTTAGTTCCAATTTGTACAATTATATGAGCCTGTGCATGAGAAAACCAACAATTTGGGTTCCGAACAGGTCTGACACAAACCGACCTGTACAAGCACAGAAAAGAGCTAGAAGCTTGAAATTTCGGATTTAAGCAGAAGAGGAATTGTACCATCCGAGTAGCGAAAACAAAGGTGCTGATCAGCTTCGCCGTTACCGCGAAGCTGATCTGCGTCTTTGTTTTCGCCTAAGGAGATTTTTGGTTTTTCCATGAGGCGGCTCATATATTTTCACTTTTACTTAATGAAACAACCATTTTATTACAGTAGACATTTTTGGAATAGACGTTTTGGCTCATTAGACGTTTTGGGAGTAAACGTTTGGGAGTAGACATTTTGGGAATAGACATCATAGCACTACCCCATTTAGTATATTTAAAACTTCTCAACAAAGATATCGGACACTACAACATGTAAATTTTATACATGGTCGCTTTCTATGATATTTCACGGTCCGTTTGTTTGAACATTGCCATCTTCTACATTTCATTACAGTAAGTAGGCCTACACGAGATAACTAAATAAGCTACAAGCTACCGTTAATAACGTCAACAGTAAGCAAGCCATTGGTGTGCTCGGTGGTGGTCTTCCCCTAAGTTATGAAGTCATACACTTCGGTATACACCAAACCACAACAAATCAACTTACAAGCATGTTTACAACAGCCTGGACCACAAACGACCAACAAAGATTTCGCAGTCCATGAGTTATGTCACAACTGCATGATCACGTCATTTGATTACGTCATTTACGCATTGGTTATGCAAATGCTGTAACGATTGCAGCAGATTGTACCTGTTGTCGTTGGATTAGTTAGAGAAACATTTTACGTCGACTTGCAGCAGTTGGTTCACGTCCACGTATGCCAAATCGTGGTCCTTTTCTTCAACGCAGCGTCACTTACGTCAACGCATACAATAAGGACTTTCTCAGGCGAAACAACAACGGTGTTTTTCCCGGTGTAACCCTAACAATACCTGTCGCCAAATATTCAAAGATGGAGCTGGGATCTTTGGATAGAAAGTTCCATAAACGTCAACAGAGGCCACAGACGCTGAATTACCTGCGAACTGCCTTAACGAAATATTCGTAGCGCAACCGTCGTAAACCCATAAATTTATCGTCGAAGTGTGGTGGTGATTGATAAAAGGGTGTTTTGACACTATTTGGATTATTGTGAAATGCGTTTTACGGGTAGCTTGACGTCGGACGCTATTGTACAAAATATGAAGGTGATGTCAACTTCAAATTCATGTTGTGAATTGCAGGGTTATCTCTTGTTAATTTAATCAAATTTGTTTTGAAATAAATAAGATAGATTACACGAATATCTTAAAGAAACACCTGTAGCGTTTCTTTTGTCCGTCAGTATATATGATTCAGGCCTGCTGATAACTGTGCAAGAGGAGGCAATTGATCCAAATTGTGATGTTTTGCTAATTGTCTGTCAAAATCTTCTTTACACATACAGATCATATTTCCAGCAATTTTTGCAAGCTCTCCTTGCCAGGGTGTCAAGTTGATGATGATAAATAACCCAGTACTTTACATAACTTATATACATGATTATACTTTACAGGATCTGGTTAAACTCCTGTTACTCAGAGACGACCTATTCATATAAGTTGCGATTTAACTCCATTTAGGCTTTTTACCTACATTAGATGTGTAAATTTCATGGTGATATACCAACAGCTCACATGATGTCAAAGGTCATAACTCATCAGTCCAGTCAACATAGTGTCCTTGAGTAAGACCCATTTACTAGGTGATGGCTACGTTCGGGGTTCTCCCAATGGTTAAATCTGCAAATCTACCAATGTTACTGTTGGTACCATTTTTACAAATGGTAACCAGAAAACCCTGAACGTTTTTCTGCTGCCAATGGTACCAATGGTACCACTGGTAGATCACATGGTGGAATTTTAATCATATTGATCAATACACCTCACTTGTTTTTGTCTTTCGTATTTACTTCATGTTTATTGTGTTAAGAAATGAATTTCATTTTTCTGGTGTTCATGGAGCTATGAACTGCAGTGGGTCGCGTGCAAAGTGAATGAACCCCGAAGGGGTTCATATAAGCTTTGCTAGCGACCCACTGCGGTTCATAGCTCCATGAACAACAGAAAAATTAAACTCATTGCTTATATTTACATTCATTTCTCTCTATCTCTTGTTGAAAAATCACCAAGGCGGTCACATTTACCAGCAAGCAGAGAATCTACACACAGTGTGTGTTCAAACAGCGGAACGGCGTCGACGTTTACAACGTCCAATCAGATTGGCGAGATTCATGTTTTTTTACGTCAAGTTTGGATTACGTCACGTCGCGTGACACAATGTTGTTCATGGAAGTATGAACACAGATGAACATCTAATGGTTCATCTAAGGAGGTTTTAGAAAAATGTAAATATTTATTTCCGCTGTTTCAACACACACTGTGTGTAGATTCTCTGTTTGCTGGTAAATGTGACCGCCTTGGTGATTTTTCAACAAACGACAGAGAGAAATGAATGTAAATACAAACAATGAGTTTAATTTTTCTGTTGTTCATGGAGCTATGAACCGCAGTGGGTCGCTAGCAAAGCTTACATGAACCCCTTCGGGGTTCATTCACTTTGCACGCGACCCACTGCGGTTCATAGCTCCATGAACACCAGAAAAATGAAATTCATTTCTTAAATAACATTTACATTTGCATGTATGACAAAAGTATTGCTTATTTACGAAATTCATGATATATTTTTAGGCTCGCCATATTGAATCACGTGACTTTTCCTGCGTTGGTAGAATTACCCACGCTGTATTCTGTCTGCAACATTTGCTGCCGTATGTTGGTAACATTGGTACCATTGGTACCAATGGCATTACCAATCGTACCATTGGTAAAACCTTGAACGAAATTTGTCTACCAATGGTACCAATTTTACCATTGGAAAAAAAAAAAACTACGAACGCACGCATTATTAACAGAGACGTCAAAAGTAAAAACAAGTAGCCTCGATCCCCATTATCGCTCACCTGAGAACCATCAATAGCACACTTTATATTGATTTTTCTAACACTCAAGGGCACATAATTCCACAGTCACAAGTGGGATGTTCAAATTTCAAACACCCATCCAAGGTACTACGACACTTTCTCCATTAGGGGCCTGGGGATTATCTCAGGTTGCAATGGAATCTCTACCAAAACCTAATTTAAAATTCTCCCCACCTCAGTGATGCTTCAGACCATATTTCCATCGGTGTTCCGTTAGACCTCTCCACGGAAGAGGAGCGAGGTCGCGAAGTGTATCGGAGTGCACGTTAGCCAGCTGATCTAATGAATTTTGATCAACTTCGGCCATTTTTGACGATGAATGGGAGGTAACTCCAAAGCCGATGGTATGATCTGGCCCGATTACATCAAACGCAACCGAGTTTTAAGCCTGTCCCCGTTATCTGCAAAAAATGAAGCAAAGCCGATGGAAAATGAAGGTGCTATTGTGTTGACGATATTTTCCCTATTATAAACCTATGGGAGCTATTTGTTGCCATGGAAACCAGAGTTCTCATCCGATCTTCTTCAAAACCTAATGCGGCAATCACCCGGTCACGAAGTGTATCGGAGTGCAGGTTAGCCAGCTGATTTAGGCCGTCCTATAATGCTTCATGTAAAATTTGATTGCATTTGGCCGATACATGTATTTGAAAGTGTGAACGGACGCGCTAAGGGACACAGACGCAAAGACAGGTGAGCTAATAAAACAGGGAAACTTTACATTACAAAGAATATACTAGAATCCCTCATGTGCTGCAGATGTTTACCTGTCTTTCATCCCATTGTTAATGAGGCGTAAGGTAGATTTAGAGTGAGTCGAGACAAAACAATATCTACCTAACGCAGTATGTCCTGGATGGCGACAACACCCAGCATGCATAGTTACGCTGTCTAATCATTGTTCTGTGGTTGCCTAGAAAAGCAATTCTAGAAAAATAAAGTACTTCACATTGAATCCTAGATTAAATGAACGATGGTTCTCGTATCGCAACAAGGTATCGTTTTGTTGCGTGGAAGTTCAATTCCTTTTATCTTGCCAATTATTACAATCATATTCTAAAGCACGTGCAAGTTATGGCTCCCAGATGCACACGGTTCTTGGCACTCTGCGAATAGCAGCAATCTGCCTGGAAACTATCGACAGCATGCTTTATCACTACAAACCAATGCACAAGTATGTTACGTATAGGCATCTATAAATCCATAGTTATTAATACAGAGATGGGCCACGTCATTTGGGCTGCCTCTGGCCTGTGTGAAATAGATGGACTGCATGTGCCTCCAGGCAAAGCCAATCACTTACTGACTGGTAATCTGAATACTTGTTTATCGTTTAGAAGGCCTGAGCCTGCCCAGGAAAGATGTTTTTCGTCGATTTACCCATACACGCACTTATAAGCTCAAATCAAATCAAATAGTTTATTTCCTCAGGTCACAATATTTATGACAACAAGAGGGGCAATAATAAACAATTGAAAAACATATACGGCGGCACATGCACGTTCGAAGATCGAACTCATATAGAGGGCAACAGGAAGAAAACTATTTACAAAAACTATAGAGATAAGGAGGGCGCGATCCTTACTGAGCTGCCGTATTAAAAAGCAATGGGTCTTGATTTTGGTCTTGAGTTGCTTACTTGGTTATTAAACAATTGTTGCCCTCGAGTGAGGGTGACATGACGAATTGTTTACCAGAGGCAGGTGATATTGCCCGAGGGCAATATTACCTGTCGAGGGTGAACAAATCGTCATGTCACCCTCACTCAAGGGCAACGATTGTTTTATTATACCGAACCCTTTTTGAAACAAATTAGCGACATACCACAGGACAAACACGTGTGGCTACAAGTGCAGCTGCACATTTAGGCGAATATGACGTCAGAGGGTAATATGATCATGCGACATGATAGAATAGCACCCTCCACGTGCACTGTAAACAAACGCATTTGACTACAATTGCAGCTGCACGTTTTAGGCAGATATGACGTCAGAGGGTAATATGATTATGCGACATGACAGAATTGCACCCTCCGCGTGACCTGCTCTGGACCAGTCAAAATCCTTACTCAGCCAATGAATATAAATGAGGTATAATAAATCATTTTGTAGCATCATTTTAAATGTCATTACACCCTGCCTTGTAGCGTACTTTTCCCTTATAAATTGGATGCAACGTCCCGACATGATTAAAGTTGCTGTGTTGACTGGGGCGTATTACCATTTGTTCTTCATATATACTTCAATATATTTGATGCCATACGAAAATGGTAACAATAATTATAATGCCGATTTGTACCGATGTAACAGTGATGTTCTAGACGCAAGTTTGGAACCGCTTTTGTACGGAGTTTTTACAGGGGTGTTATACGCAAGCTTGTGGTCTCTTTTAACCGGATGTTACAGTGATGTTAGGCGCAAGCTAAATGAGGTATAATAAATCATTTTGTAGCATCATTTTAAATGTCATTACACCCTGCCTTGTAGCGTACTTTTCCCTTATAAATTGGATGCAACGTCCCGACATGATTAAAGTTGCTGTGTTGACTGGGGCGTATTACCATTTGTTCTTCATATATACTTCAATATATTTGATGCCATACGAAAATGGTAACAATAATTATAATGCCGATTTGTACCGATGTAACAGTGATGTTCTAGACGCAAGTTTGGAACCGCTTTTGTACGGAGTTTTTACAGGGGTGTTATACGCAAGCTTGTGGTCTCTTTTAACCGGATGTTACAGTGATGTTAGGCGCAAGCTTGGAACCGCTTTTGTACTGAGATTTTACAGGGATGTATGGCGCAAGCTTAGAACCGCTTTTGCACGGAGCTGTTGCAGTGATGTAAGGCACAAGCTTGGAACTGCTTTTGTACAATTATCTTAGGCACAAGATTTTAACTTTTTTTTTTGAACGGATGTGTAACAGTGATGTGATGAGCAATCTTGGAACCGCTTTTGTACGGAGATGTTACAGTGATGTAAGGCGCAAGCTTTGAAACCTCTTTTATACGGAGATGTTACAGTGATGTAAGGCGCAAGATTTGGAACCGCTTTGATTCAGAGGTGTCACAGTGATGTTAGGCGCAAGCTTTTGAACCGCTTTGGTACAGAGGTGTTACAGTGATGTTAGGCGCAAGCTTTGGAACCGCTTTGGTACAGAGGTGTTACAGTGATGTTAGGCGCAAGCTTTGGAACCGCTTTGGTACAGAGGTGTTAGAGTGATGTTAGGCGCAAGCTTTGGAACCACTTTGGTACAGAGGTGTTACAGTGATGTTGGGCGAAGCTTTGGAACCGCTTTGGTACAGAGGTGTTACAGTGATGTTGGGCGAAGCTTTGGAACCGCTTTCGTAGGAGGATATTACAGTGATTTTAGGCACAGCTTTGGAATCGCTTTTGTACAGTGGTGTTACAGTGATGTTGGGCGCAAGTTTGGGTCCGCTTTTGCACAGAGGTGTTACAGTGATGTAAGGCGAAAGCTTTGGAATCGCTTTGGTATAGAGGTGTTACAGTGATGTTAGGCGCAAGCTTTGAAACCGTTTTGGTACGGAGCCACCTTTGTGCAGTAGTTTAACAGCGATGTAAGGCATAAGCTTGGAACCGCTTTGGTATAATATGTAAGGTGCAAGCTTGGAACCGCTTTTGTTCTTGGATGTTACACAGATAAAAGGCGAAAACTTGGAACCACTTTTGTGCAGTAGTTTAACAGCGATGTAAGGCGCAAGCTTAAAATCGCTTTTGTATGATTATGTAAGGCTCAAGCTTGGATCTGCTTTTGTGCGGGGATGTTTCAGTGATGTAAGGCGAAAGCTTGGAACCACTTTTGTGCGGAAGTGTAACAGCGATGTAAGGCGCAAGCTTAGAATCACTTTTGTATGATTATGTAAGGCGCAAGCTTAAACCTGACTTTGCAATTGTGCGGGGATGTTTCAGTGATGTACTTGGCGAAAGGTTGGAACCACTTTTGTTCAGTAGTTAAGTCGCCAGTTTTGGAACCGCTTTTGTACGGAGATGATACTAGATACAAATTACACCAAACGTATTTGGTTACTTATAAAGGTTTTTATATCTGGCAAAACTATTTACAGACGGACTGATCTCAGTCTTCGCAGGATGCACATTTCAGGAGAGTTGTTATGTCGTGATGTGGCTCAAATGCAAATGAGCCTTCGCATGGGTAAACCCAAAATTTTGGTTTCCGACCAGGTCTGACAGTCACGGGAGCAGGCTAGAATCTTGAAATTTCTGATTTAAGAAGACGAGGAATTATATCTGTGTAGCGAAAACAAAGGCACTGATCAGCTGTGCAGTATTTGCACAGCTGATCTGCGCCTTTGTTTTCGCCTATGCATGGTGTTGGTTTTCTTATACGGTGGCTCAAATTAGAATTCCTCGGTATGACAGCTTTGTGAGAAAATCAATCCGAGAAAAAAAATAATTAAGTCTGATATTGAGGATTTTCGGTGAAATATATGCATGAAAGATATTAGTGATTTAGCTAGCCATAACTAGTCTTGCGTCGCTTTCAAAACATGCGGGAATGCGGGGGGTTCTATTCGATCCCGCTCACCACGATGAGACAAGACAAAACTCGACACAAGGCCAAGTCGCCGACTACACTTAAACCTACACGACCAACAGCACGTGCCAGAAATATTCTTGGCCATCTTAAAAATATCAAACTGCGTTAATCTGCAAACTGACGTTTATCTGCCCCCCCCCCCCCCCTTCCGCACCCCGCATCGCACTCACACACCACACACTGAAATAAATTAGAGTTTCTTGTGAACAGCATAAAATCCTCAAAAAGATTACATATTGTTGTTTTACAAATCAAGCGAAAAAAGATGTAAATTTGAATTTGAAAATGAATACGTTGATCATTTACATGCTAACTCCAAACTGAATGTATGACATGTCGACGAAATAAGTATTAGACCAAGTCACCAAACGGATGCCTATTGCCCAGCGTTTTCAAATGTAATTTTCAATTTTTACAGCTGAAAAAAAGCTCTGTATATTGCATGAGTAAGTTTTCTAAGAGCACAGGCCCTGTGCTAAGAAAACTTACTCATGCAATATACAGAGATTTTTTTTCAGCTGTAAAAATTGAAAATTACATTGGAAAACGTTTGATGTTTTTAAACATTTTCGTTCAAACATACAAAAAGAGTGCACGTTAGAACCGCCTCAGTTCTTACGAGTACCCACAATGTATGTTTTGGATCAAAAATAAGAAAAACAGGTATACCTCTGCAAACCCCAGTTCAGTTCAATATAAAAGCGGGGTTTAAGGGGGTATGCATTTCTCGGACATGTTTTCGTGATATTATGATGGTCTTACATGTATGTGGTGGATGTAATGCCTATGACCATTACGATTTCTTGTGCAAAAACTCTCTCTCTCTCTCTCTCTCTCTCTCTCTCTCTCTCTCTCTCTCTCTCTCTCTCTCTCTCTCTCTCTCTCTCTCTCTCTCTCAGGATACACAATAAATAAATATCTCTATTTTATGCAGCATCTCTATTTAGATACTGAGCCTGTGCATGTGAAAACCAACAATTTGGGGTTCCGATCAGGTCTGACACAAGCCGGGTTGTACAGTCATAGAAGGTGGTTAGAGGCTGGAATGTTTGGATTTAGAAAGTAGAGGCATTGTACTATCCGTGTAGCGAAAACAAAGGCGGTGATCAGCTTGATCTGCGCCTTTGTTTTCGCCTATGCAGATTGCTGGTTGTCCCATGCGGTGGCTCATACTTTGATCAAGAAAATGTTGTACTTTCATGTATTTTTACAGGAATTTTCCCTTAAAGTTTAATATTGTTTTCCTTTGTATTTTTACAGAGAGGTTCCCTTTAAAACTGCAGTTAGGCTGTATGTACAAATGGTTTATATTGAACCAATGTAAACAAAACTGCGGGTTAAGGTATCATTTTCAACACGTGTTTTATGGTTTTATTGCAGGTATAGTACCGACCAGATGTGACACAAGTTTTTTACCGCCTTAATTATGCGAAACTTCTCGATTTCGTTGGATTAAGTTTCTTTTGCTAGTTCATGCGTTCCACAACTCTGGATACAGAGCGCCAAGATTAAGCCTCATTGAATTTCTAACCAGTGGTCTTGAATAATTTTAAAACATTTCATTTTATGAGATTAACTTGGATCATTCGTCAGCGCAAAGGAACTTCAATTAATGATAAAATTGGAATCATTCAGGATATACAATGCGTTAACAAGTTTGTGTATGTTAAACTTTAATATTAAATGATGATCAAGGAGTATCCTTATCTTCGAAAGAAAAATAAGTTGACATGTTAGGTGTCTTTCATTCTATCAAAGACATGCCGATAATAATGTTACAGTGATATATTCGACGATGGGGTAAGTCTTAAAGCATTAACTGAAATAAACACTCACTTTCATTCAGATGTCATGTGATCAAGTTGGCCGCCATGCCCATCAATGGTTCTTCTTGTCAACCAGGCCGAATCCACCCCGTCCATCGCTGCCGTCGGTGAAACGATCGAAACACCGGTAAAAAGTTACCGTAACGCCGGAGAAGCGTCGTTTCGGGAAATGTATACCCCCTTTATAAACCCCAATTTTATATAGAAAAAACTGATGGGGTTTGCAGGGGTATACCTTATTTTCTTATGTTTGATCCAAAACATACATTGTGGGAACACGTTAGAACCGGTTCTAACGTGTACCCACAACGTATGTTTTGAGCAAAAATATTAAAACTAATAATAAAAAATGGTGAAATTTTCATTTTTTACAGAAAAAAAATGTATTTTGCATGGGCAAGTTTTCGTAATGATTACCTTGATTGTCACATTTTCCCAGCTTTAATAGATGCATTCCCAGTGTATAATGATGAGAGTATTCTCGTAAAACATAAGGAAGATATTGACTGTGTCTCGGGATAAAAAAAAAAAAAAAAAAAAAAAAAAAAAAAAAAAAAAAAAAAAAAAACCGGTAGGCAATATCCCAAATCCCAAAATAAAACGTACAAAATATCCCACATCCCAAAATTAATTTAACTCGTATCCCAAAATAAATTCCAATATCCCAAATCCCAAAATTCCTGAATATCCCATATCCCACAATAAATATGGTCAATATCCCATATCCCAAAATAAAAATGGATGAATATCCCGTATCCCAAAATACCCTAAACAAGCCTCTATCATCAGCTTTGTAAGACAAAACCGGCCTTTTCCTGCGATTGATGACGCCGTTCTCATTATTGCTAAATAATTTTGAACACCTGTAAAGTTAACGAAATCATACTTACCAGAAATGCTTTTCTTCTTACCATTGCATGTACATGTTTTAAAATCTTATTATTCTCGGATTGAACAATGCAATCATTTTAAAGACTGATCAGTACATAAATATAATTTAGACCCGAATAGCAAAATCACTGAGTTTAAAAAAAAAAACTGAATCTTAACCTTTTTATAAAATATATTATTTCGGGAGTGCCCACGCCCTTTTCTTAAACCTACATGAAAAATAGATGAAGGCAGAAGCAGGGCAGAAATATATCTATATATAGCAAACACCGCATGCATTAAAGCTGACTGGTCATCTATCAAACAATCCAGGTAATTCTAATAGTCATATATTCCAAGTTCCGCCAAGCTTTTCACTCATAAGTGAGGATTGGCTGGATAGGAACGAATCTGCCCCTATCGATAGTGAGGAAAAGTAGACGGAACGTGGTGGGTGGGCGGGGGAAAAAATCACACCGAGAACAAGACTGTCAATCTGAAGCATCCTCGATAACAATTTCTATTATGCATGTCTTACAACATCGCTCCGCCCCACCGTCTATGAAACAAATGATAAGGAGACCATCTTGCTGGGGGATTTTATATCGCTTATTCGTGAGGCACCTTGGGGGACTAGGAATAGTCATATATTCCAAGTTCCGCCAAGCTTTTCACTCATAAGTGAGGATTGGCTGGATAGGAACGAATCTGACCACTTTAGATAACTCAGCTTCGTGTTACTATGGACAGCAAATAAAACACTAAGAACGTTCATTATCGAATTCCAATGTTTCTATTATGTACATGAGTCAACTACTAATATTCCATCTACAAATATTCTCCCAATACTTATCATAGAAACTCGGAATTTATCATTTTGCTTTGACGATACATGCAAACCTTAACGTGTGATTCTCACATTTGTCATGCACATCAACAATGCAAACATTATGGTGTATTGTTACTTCGAACGATAAATTCCTAGTTTCACAAGCAAAAACAACCTAATATGTAATTCTTAATTGGTTTGTATTCTGTAAAAAAGGATAGACGATTACCCATGTTGATGCAAAAATGCAAATCTGGCTTCGACCTTCAATGTAAAAATAACGAAATTTCTTATTGAAAATGGAACCTTTTTAGGCTATGCAAATTCGACATGTCCCTATCGATCCGTGCGAGTTCTGAAGAACCTAGAGTATTTTTCTGTGCCGCGTCAGATAATTGCCGCGCTGCCCCCCTCGGACCATACAGATCAGCGATGCCTGCATAATGATCAACCATTCTGCCACGCCCCCAACCAATATGTGCATTTATATTATCGTCATTAACACCTAGCATTCTAAGCGTAATGGCACAGCCTCTACGTGTGCTGTGGGAGGTCTCACCTTCATATAATCCTATTGCTGATAAGTGAGCACGCAGCCTGTCCGTAATCAGGCTCGAATCCATTGGCTTATTAATTATCAATTTGGTTTTCTTATCTCTAATGCGAAATAAACACCCCTCCTTTAGGTTGATCTGAATGCTCTCGGCAAACTCTATGTATTCTCTTAAATGTCTAATGGGGCAAATATCCGGGTCCTTTGAAGTATACAAAATGAAATTATTTGGATTGTCGATAGAAAATGTTTTGCCAATGGTTTGCGAAACAAATATCCCCTCCTCACGTGGCAAACTGTACAGTCTGTCGCTTGACAATAGACTCAAATCTCCTCCCCGGTCCCCTGAGTGACTCACTAAGGCAAAATATGCCCTATCGCGCAAAAGAATGAATTTTGAAACATTATCATTATTTCTCGATATCTTGTATGTTAAATATCGACACAGTTTGCCCAATTTATCAAACATTAACGGAACTGCTTGCTTTTTCGGCACACTGTGCGCTCTGCTCTAACGTTACTGATTGCAAATGCCGTTTGATGACGTGTGACGCTGCGGGATTTCCCGTCAAAAGAACTGGGTTCCAATCTCCCGATCTACCGGCATCTCTAAAAATTGCCCGTATCTTGCCAATTAAACTATCCACCGATTTTGCTGCTAACGTTAACGGACAATCGCAGCCTTTCTTTCCAACATGACCTTTAAATTCGCAATTCTCTTTATGCAAATGGGTTCTGCCTTTTCTCTCCTTAAATACCAAAAATTTCCTTATATCTTCAGGCAAAGCTGTGTCTAATGTTTTTGGAATATCTAAAATCTGTAAGAAATCGTTTAATTCCTTTTTTAAAGTACATTTTTGTTGGGAGTAATGTGATGCATCCAATAAACTTTCTAAACTGTTTATTCGTTCGTTAATGTTTTCCATCAGGTTAATACCTATGCCTGTTTTTGGTCTTTGTTTCGTTGCCTCACACCTTTCAAAACCACAATATTTACAGAACTTGTAATCTAACTCGTTAGCACCTTGGCAACTTGTACATGGAAGTCTATTGACACCCAGACTGATTATCTGCAAAGTAATGAAAAGGAACAATGTGCCATAAAGTACACTCTTAATTACTTCCTGCTGGGACGCATGCTTAATGATGCCTATCGACAAACGCACACATAAGGCAACTTTTGTTACATATGCGCGGAACCAATTCCCGGTTTATGTCGGTCTAACCTGGCCGAAAATCTTGCGTAAGCATCAATTTCCTAAACCCATTAACCTTTCCACACACAGCAATGCGCTTAGATTGTACATCTGTTACGTAATAAAACAGTGTAACTAAACAGAGTCACCTTTGATTTGCCATTCATTCAGTAAAATCTTTATCAAGTAACCTATTCAAACGTTTGATATACTATAATATTATACATATCTACACTACCGGTGGTTTCACAGATTCTGACAGTAATTTACCGCTGCACAAATTGCCGTAAATGATTGGAAGCCGGAAATACATGTGGTAGTAACTATTATTGTAAATGACTGGCTGAAATATTCCTGCATTTAGTTTCATTTAATATTTTTTATATTATTATTATTATTTTATTCAAACGGTAAAAGACTGTCACTGTCAATGAAGCCACCAAATACATGTAACAAACATTCAAAAAAGAAGCGAAAATTACACAATTATCCAAACAGAACAATATGATCTCTTATAAATAGTCCAACCACGAGAAAAACTGTTTATGTAAATCTACAAATCAAGTCTAAACAACTCGTCAGATTTGCTGTTTTTGAGGCTTGGACCCTCGACTTTGTTTCGCTAACGCCCTGCTAAAACTTGGACGGATGCAGCCTCAACAGCACTTACGCTACGAAAATACAAAACAGTTTCTCTGTGATTGACATTTATTAAGATAATGTTGTCCGTAGTGCCATTTGAATGTTGTCAACGAACATTTTCTCACCGGCATCGTTAAAATGCACCGTGTCCTTCAAATGCGAACCGTTTATGTCTCTATTGTTCATGAAAACCCACTGTTTCCGCGCACAGATGTCTTTCAATTGTTCATTCACAATTCTTGCTTTGGCATTAATACTACCGTCCTTTGTGGCCGTTATCGCGGATAAAATAACCTTAATGTCGGGAAATGATGCTGTGTAATCTGAAATCTTTAAAACCAAATCTTCTATTTCCCCTGCGACGGTACACAATTGATGGTGCTCATTGTGGTACAAATAATTTTTTGAGACATTATTCACCCCAGCATGGACCAGAATCACACCCGGTGTTGTCCGTTTTATTGCTTCTTGCATAAGTCGTGAAACCTGATGTACTAATGCCCCACCCTTAGACTCAACCGTTACCATTTGACCCATGAAAAAACGCACTTTGGACAAGAATCGTACCATTGAATCACCCACAACCAAAAACTGCATTCTCGCCCATTTGTTGGGACCGCACAGGTATCTGAACTTCCCGTAGCTTTCAAACTCGTTTTCATTGCTGTTTTCCTTAGTTAATCTTATTGCCCATAGGTTCCATGGGAGGCCAAACTTGTCAGGTACAAACCCTTTCTTTGAAGGATATCTTAAGATGCCTTTTTGCCCCTTCGTCCCGATTAATAACGCATCTCGTATTCCCTTAACGATGACTGGTTGCCATACTGGTGTTATGTCAAAAGCTGGAACAATGGCAGTGCAATTGAGACCGGACTCTCTGATAAAACTAATTACCGCACCAATTAGACCGAACGGTGGAAATACATAACAGTTCTCTTCCTGTCTAATTTGCTGTGAAAAGATATTTACCCCTGCCGAAGATGGGGTTCGGAAAGGGGTAAAATGTTTCAAGGGCTGACCTGAAAAATCGGTCATGCAGTTTGAGTCTAGCGACATAAGGTCAACGGTATGACCTGTCGGCCCACCGAATGTTTTTTGCAAAGCATACCAAACTTGATATGACAACGAAGCATCTGACTTGTTTAAAACGCGCGAGGGCTCGTCGGCGACGTTATCGCGCGACTTCACGTAAAACAAGTTTAAAACTAAATCCTGCTCCAAAACAAATTGAAACAGCTCCTTTAAGACAACATTAAGCTCCCTTGATTTGCAGCCTTCATTTTTTCATGAGTTTAACAATGCCATACTATCAACCCCGGCATCGACCCGATTGCCCTGAATGCGGTCGGTAATTGAACGTAGTACATTAAGCAAAGCCTTGGCTTCTAACACCATAATAGGCAATTTTCGTTCATCGATTTACCAAAAATCATAGATTTCGTGTTTCTCATTGGCCTGCCAAAAAATCACCCCTCCCCATTTAAATGTTGATGCGTCGGAAAAAATTTCTAAGTACAAATGGCGCTCTTGTTTCCAAACCATCTTGCCTTGCCAATTGTCTAAAAATTTCCATGCTTCTAATTCTTCCCTCAATTCTGCCGACATCAAGATTTTTCCCTTAGCTTTCATACCCATAGAAATAGCTTGATTCATTTCGCGCGTGTACATCTTTGCACCCGGAACAACTAATAAAAAAGATATACACCTTCCTGCAAGGCGTTGCAGCTCTAAAACCGACAGGTGTGTCTTAGCCAGATACGAATCTCGCAACACCGAGAACTTATTGCGCTTCTCACTAGTTAATCGGAAACATGTATTGACCGAATCGACAATAAAACCGAGAAAGATTGGTGTTTGAGTAGGTGTGAACAAAGATTTCTGCAAATTTATGCAATAACCTATAGCCTTATCAAAATCTCGCACACCAGATAATTGGCAACCAAGGCTCTGTCATAACCACAAATTAATTCACTCTGGCGTAATTCCTCAATTAACCTGTCATCAATGTACAAAAATATTGGAACGGAGAATTTCTCCCTTATGTAAGAAGTTGGCTGTAGATTCAAATTGTGATAAATATATGAGCTTAATTTGAAACCAAACGGAAGCGTTAAACATCTAAAATAGTACCCTGCCCACTGGAACGCCACAAGATCCACACTGCCACGATTTAATAGTAAATTATCAAAACCGGATTTATCGTCAATCAAAGTGAAATAAGATGCCTTATCGACTGCCCTAGGAACATCTTTTAGCGTATCCAAAGAAAAAGGCATGTCCTTAATCCAATTATTAAGATACATAAGGTTTATGCACAGTCTTGGTTTATTCGGCTCAACTACCAGCGGGGCTACTATGTAAGGCGGAACAACCTCTCCAATCTTGCCGACGCACTCAATCGACCCATTTGCAATGCGTTCCCGAATAGTATCATTTATGAACTGTACGAAATGTCTACATTTGTTAGAATTGTTGAATACTCGTCTTTGCGGGAATTCAGAATCATAATGCTCACCCCAAAAAATGCCCTTAAATGGACGTATATACTGAAAAATGTCGACACCACAACGCACCCAGTCACGTATTTCATCCGCCGATCCATTATAGTCAAAAATAGTTTGCCACTGTTCATAATTAGTGTGAATCTGTCCCGCTACAAAATGACCCGGATCATAGAAATGCAGATTTTCTACCTGCGGTTTCACTCCTGACTTAAGTTTTTCAAATGCTGACTCAGCAGCATCAAATTCTTGCTCGCGTGCTACCTGCCCCTCTATGTTTATTCTTCTTGCATGTCTCGCTGCCACGGCGTGGGGATCGAAATCTAATTTTACGTCGTTCTCCCAGCTTTTGAGCCGAAATGATTGCTGGAAAAATATAGAAAAGAAAATACCTGAATATCGTTTTTATGCACGATGGCCAATGATTTATGCATTTATTTAATTATTATGTTTATTGTTTAATTTGTCTGAATAATCCTCATATTTGAAGATCCTTAATACTTTGTTGAACGCAAAACTTTCAATTTAACGGGCAATCTTTTACAAGGTGGGTTGTTTTACGACAACGAAAACATTCTTTGGCGCCCCCATTGTACCGGCCTCTCGGTCTGTTGACCGCCGGTTGCCTTAAGGAAGGGGAGAATGGCTGCCAAGTTGCTGGCGGTACCGACGGGTTGGGCCCCTGCTGGGGAAATACATGCCATGGCGCTACAGGTCCCGGTGGGTAAACCCCATAACCCCAAGCCCCCGGGTAGTAATTGGCGATTGATTTTTGTTCCCCATTCACGTCCTTAAACATCTGCACCGAACCCTTTACTCCTTTATATTCAATACCCATCTGTTTCATAAGCTTTTGTTCTTTCATAAAAATTGACTCCTCATCTTTATTACTTATCAGGTTCAGAACCAAGCGTGCCACAAAGAACGGGTTTGCCTTATGAAAATGAAAACGCGTTAAAACTAGTGCCAGTTTATCTTTCTCTGCATGGTTGGATCTCCTAGCAACATTCTCAAGTGTGACCAGTTTCTCGTGGAGGATGTCGACATTTACCTCAGTTTTCTGCGCTTCCTCTCTCACTTCTTTTTTCGCCTTCTCAAATTCACTCTGCTCATCTGCCGATTTCTTGTCCCTCAAATCTTTTTCTAATTTCTCCACCTTCTCGGCCAGTGCCCTCATCTATAATTAAAACAGTAAAACAATGCCCTTACTCACGTGCAACACTATGCACACACGTGCAACTTCCTGCACATTTATTTAAATACACGTACAGCAATGTACACCATATCAACGCGTACTGTACTCAAAGAATATATATATCTATAATAATCTAATGAATATATACATGTATCATGTTGCTAACCGACTTAAACAAAATACATCTATACCAAAAACCATTCATATTTGCACGCATTACCCTCAATTTGCCGTAAAGCTTAATAATAATAATGAAAAATAATATAGAACAAACCTAATGAAATAACTTTCCCGAAACGGCACATTTTAGAATAGTGTCGCCTCCATAAAGCAAAATAACATAAATGTCACAACGACAATAAATGACAACTAAATTTTCTTTCATCCATAAAATATATTTTCTAGCTTTTCTCTCTCTCTCTCTCTCTCTCTCTCTCTCTCTCTCTCTCTCTCTGCGTATAATAAATTACATGCATTTCTAGTGTGGTCAACATTTAAATGTCCGACCCAAACGCACTACGACTACGGCATTTATGTAATTATATTTTCCTTTTCTGTTGATATTTTAAGCTATAAAACTTGAAGTATTAACATTGTCTACGTGGTACGGCTTAACAAATGAACTATGAAAACATAATATAAAACACATGCTCTAATGCACCCCATTTTGCCCCCTCATCATGCCTTAATTTTCTTATCATTTTATTTAATGACCAAGACGGCAGACATGAATATGCAAACCCCATCAAATTATGCACATCTGGCATCGTGCGATGCAAGAAAATTCTGCTGGGGACGCGAATTAAAAACATATTCATTTGCATCTTAACAACGTTTAAACCACCACCGGTGGTATGATGAGAAATACAGTTGAGTACATCGTATTCGTCACGCGTGCCGTTCGATGTGAGCCAGTTCTTATAATCACTACCACTTTTAAAGAGTAGCTGAATCTCACAAAACAATCAAAAAGACTAGTAGACCTGAACTTAACTTGATACGGTACATGCAAGTATCGTCATTACAAATGTTTATCTATTTATTTATTTATTGCAATCTGACGCATTTATTTATTTATTAATTGCAATCCTGACGCTTATCTATGATCATACAAGATTCACGATACACACTCCGTCACGCATACGCCGATAATTAAATTACAAAAATCTCTCCAGACTCGATTCGAACGGGCACAACCACCGCTAAAATAATTTGATAATTTGATGGTGCATGTCAAGTAACATAGAATTCATTGAAATTTTACATTCTCCTGCCAAAACCATACATGCGCACAATAACACAACAATAATGTCTAAATAAGCAGACAAAATGACTAAATACAATTAGCTATACCCAATTCAGTATTTTAACACAGGTCATTGCACTTCTCTTTTCGCTCAAAATACCCGCATCCTAGCCCAACTCAAAACCTTCATTATTGAAGTGAGGTCCACCGTACTATTAATTAAACTATGGCACAGAAACTATAAATCCTACAAGTCTCGCGCCTTCATAACTTGACATAACACGAATCCCAAAATACATAATACTGGCACATCACAACATTCAATATGCAGGACAGGTGCCTTCTTATGTGTCCTCATTTCAGAAGATTTTTTTTTTTTTTTTTTTTTTTTTTTTTTTTTTTTTGTACACTTTGCGTAAAATAACATCGACGCATCCACACGGTACTTTAAAGACAAACCCCTACGCTACCATAACAAGGAAAATTTGCGGACACCTCACTCGAAAACTCACGTACCCTGTTGCATCCATATGATTTGATAAACATTTAAAATATGTACAATCTAACATTCAGTTCAGAAACTCTCAATGTGCGAAACATATCTTGTGTCCTATTGACACAGAAAGAATAAAATGCGATTCAGGTAATACAAAGCACATGCACCCACTTAGTACACATGCGCCTTCATTGCATAGAAAAGAAAATGAGCATCACCATCAACCACTTCGTACACACGTGTCCTAAAAGGCACACAAAATGAGTTTCACGTCAACCTCGAATGCACATACTCACTCGGTGCACACATGCGCTTATTTCACAGAAACACGAGCATCACGCCAACTCCAGATACACATACCCACTTGGTACACCCCCTGCCCCAAATGCACATATTAAATTAAGCATCAAACATTTAGAATGCACGTACCCACTTGGTATATACGTGCCCCAAAATGCACAGAAAAAGAAGTAGCACGCCACTTAGAATACACGTACCCACTTGGTACACACGTGCCCCAAATGCACAGAAAAATAAGTATTACGCCACTTAGAACGCACGTACCCACTTTAACTTGGTACACACGTGCCCCAAATGCACAGAAAAAAATCAAGTATCACGCCACTTAGACTACACGTACCCACTTGGTACACACGTGCCCCAAATGCACAGAAAAATAAGTAGCACGCCACTTAGATTACACGTACCCACTTGGTACACACGTACGCTAATTGCTCACATAATACCTAAATAAAAATGAGCATCACGCCAACTCGAAATACACGTGCTCACTTGGTACACAAGCGCCTTAATTGCACAGAAAAAATGAGTGTCACGCCCCACTCAGAATACACGTACCCACCTGGTACACACGTGCCCTAAGTGCACAGACAAGAAGAAAAGGAGTATCGCGCAACTCAGAATTTGCGTACCCTATTGGTACACACGTGCTTCAATTGCACAAAAAAAAAAAAAAAAAAAAAAAAAAAAAAAAAAAAAAAAAAAAAGTCACGCCAAACTCAGAATACACGTACCCACTTGGTACACACGTGTTTGGTAAACACTTGCAAAAACAAAATTACAATCACGGCCGTCAAAACATACCATACGCGCGTACACTCATTGAACATGAGTAATTTAATCTTTTTTTTTTTTTTTTTTTTTTTTTTTTTTTTTTTTTTTTTTTTGTAAAGCTTGACACTCAAGAACCTCAATAATATTCAATATCATATACGCGCCGCAAATGCCTCGGTCTCACGCTCACCCATATGACACGGAAACAAATTGCGTTCAAATGCTGCCCTGACCGATCCTGCAGATGCATGTGTCGGCGCCGACGCAAAAACATAATGCAATAAATTCTATAACATAATGAGCAATCTGTGTAAAACTATTGCCACAGAGAGCAACTAAACATCATGTTAAAACTGATTTTGTCTATAAATAAATACATCTTAACCGTGCCGGTTAACCTCTCGTGACTAAGTTTTGTAAACAAGAGAATAGGGTCACAGTCCTGCCATAGAAATTTCTCCAGCGCCACGCCGAGCATGTGGGCATCTCCTATTTACCATTGTAGTATTTTATTTTTGAAAACACACCCACACAGTAGCCCGATCAACAAATGCAATTCCATGTCAAAATGCAAAACCGGCACGGTCGAAACAAAATCAATACACCAGCTCCAATTAATAGACATGACTACAGCATTCAAAATATATTATCATCAAAATGCATCTAAATGGAACTTGCATTTAAATGCAAAAATATGCATTATTTACTACATCAATTAGTTTCCTAATTCTCGTTTATTCATTGAAATCGCGCCACAGGAGCTAAAATGCCAGGTATCTGTGTATATACAGCACCCACAAAATGCATGCCTTAACAAATTACACTTACCGCCTCATTTTCTGGCGCCCTAGAAACTTTGGCTTTTTTAGACTCACTTGGGCCATCACCTTTGCCCGCACGCGTGTCTCCCTCGCCTTTACTTGTCCCCGGCTCACTGCTCAAGTTCAACACAATGGCGTAATGCGCCAAACGACACAGAAATTCCGGCACAGGTTTAATAGCGCCCACGCGACAAAGGGCTAACCCGTCCACACCTCTGTTTGATAATAGTTTTAGCAAATCTTCTTTTGACATTGTAGCTAATGGCTGGCCGTCATGCTCACAAAGTTCCGGGTCATCATTGTCCCGGAACTTGTCCAGAATTTTGAACATATTACTATCCATTATATTATGGAAACATGCACAGGTGAAGCCGTCTATGAAACAAATGATAAGGAGACCATCTTGCTGGGGGATTTTATATCGCTTATTCGTGAGGCACCTTGGGGGACTAGGAATAGCGTTTTAACCGGTGTTACTTTTTCCTCAGTTTGCTATGAAAATTCTTTCCTGTGCATTTCTTGGACTTTTTTTTATCGAAAATATGAAAACGTCTCACAAACTTGTCTAAAAGTCATTGCAAAATTGCTGGTACTTTTTGTGTGCTTTCGAAAGTACGATGCGCTTAAAATCCGCCGGATAGTCTTGGGCCGACCGTTTTTCCACCTTCAGGTCGAATGTTTGGAGAAATCAGACAAAAAATGAATAAATAAATAAAAATAAAATCAAGCAGAGAAATGAAAAGAAAAGACAATTATCCACCGAAAGTGCTTTTTAATACTTGATCACACGCATTTCTATTAACAGCCAGAAGAAGAAAAAAAGACATACTTAGCGGGTAAAGTAAAATCACTGACCGTGCCGCTTGAACACACGTGACAACTATTTTTACACTCATGATTAGCGGAAGAGTTTCTGCTCTCTTTATAGGTCTGATCAGAATGCCATTACTTAAAATTGTTATTTGAAGCAGTCTGATCAATTGTTTGTTATTAAAGGTCATAGCACTATATGGGCGCATCCATTACAATCGTGTAACGACCTGTCTCCGACGTTACGGTAACTTTTTACCGGTGTTTCGACCGTTTCACCGACCACAGTGTTGGACAGGGTGAGTTTTGTACTGAACTGAACATCCTACATTTTAAAAGGCATGTACATGTAATCTGATTGTTATATTATTCTACAAACATGCAATCCGTCGATTTAGCATTTTAAATATTTCTACAATTACGTGGAAAGCTCTTGGACATTCGTGTTATAGGACGAGCTTCAGTTTATGTAAATTATCTAGCTTCAGTGTCAAGACCGTCCTCTTCTAATATTACACTGGCGCAAGAGCAGCAACAATGTCAGCCTATACCCGCGAAATATGGCGGGACACATACCCAAATGGGCACATTCAAAAGGTAACCACAAGAATATTACCGTCAGTTGTTGGTGAAATTCCAAACAAGCCATCTGTTTGGGTGTTGTCGGATGATTATAACAGCCTTATCTTCCTGTTTTCGGTGCAAAGCGGACGTCTGGTAAAACCCCGAGATATCTGTAGTTGCAATCTGAAAACGCTTCAGGTGTTTCCTAGATAAAGATATGCATATTGCATGATTTTCCTGGGTCATTTGCACTGCACTTGTTGATACACTTATATCTCTATACCGGCATATAATTTCTAAATATAGTGAAAACCGGGGCTTGGTTTCCTCCACCATGAAAACAGCAGCTGTGCATTCAATAATGCATATATATACATGTTTTTTGTTGTTGTTGTTGTTGTTGTTTTTAGTGATGCAACATAAAAATGCCTGAATGATGACTGAACAATTCCCTTGCAACTAAATCAAGAACTTTTCAGGATGACGACCGAACAATGCCCTTGCAACTAAATCAAGAACTTTTCAGGATGACGACCGAACAATTCCCTTGCAACTGATAGTTCGTCTCTCACTAATGAGAAAGACCATCATTATTTCTTGAATAGTGCTGATGTGTGTTGGTGAGTTCTTTGATGGCTGACTAGGCCAGTTCTGGCTCTAAACTGTCGGTTGCAAGTAGAGCAAGTCAATGTCATAGAGTCTGCTGGTGGCACATTTGTTTTGGCTTTGCGCTCTCTTCGCTTTCTTTCAGCTTCACAGATTCTCTTCTTTTCATAGAGAGCTGCTCCATTGTTGATGAGACCTCGCCACTTTGATCGCTCCTGTGCAGTCTGTTCCCAGGACCCCATTGGTATTTCGAAATCCTTCAGAGAGGCTTTGAGGGTGTCTTTGTAGCGTTTCTTCTGGCCACCTTGAGAGCGCTTTCCCTCCTGTAGTTCTCCATAGAAAACTTTCTTTGAAAGTCGCGCATCAGGCATTCTTATAACATGGCCAGTCCATCTTAGCTGTGCTAGCTTTAAGACTGTATGCATGCTTTGCATCCCTGTTTTCCTCAGGACCTCTGTGTCTGGAATCTTGTCCTGCCACTTGATTTTTAACAACTTTCTCAAACAGCTTAAGTGGAAATGGTTAAGTCTCTTTGCATGGCGTTGGTATACTGTCCAGGCCTCACATGCATACAAGAGGGTTGGCAGTACCACAGCCTTGTAGACTCAGCTTGGTGTCAAGCTTGATTCCATTTCGCTCCCAGACATTTGAACGGAGTCTTCCGAATGCCACACTAGCTTTTGCAATTCTGGCAGTGATCTCATCACCAATATGCACTGCTCTGGAGAGAGTGCTTCCCAGGTAGGTGAACTTGTCAACAACTTTCAGTTTTTGCCCATTCACAGTGATGGTTGGTTCATTATATGGTTTTCCGGGGGCTGGTTGGTGTACAACCTCTGTCTTTTTTGTGCTGATTGTGAGATCATAGTTATCACATGACTGTGAGACTTGATCCATGGCTCTTTGCATTTTTGCCTCTGTGTTGGCATTCTTATCCATATCATCTGCATAGAGGAGCTCATCTAGCACATCAGTCTGGACCTTAGTTTTGGCTTGCAGCCTTCTGAGGTTGAATATGTTGCCATCAAAACGGTACCTGATTGGAAAACCAGTGTCACTGTCCTGAAAAGCATCCATAAGCATGGCAGAAAACATCATGCTGAACAGTGTTGGTGCCAGAACACAGCCTTGTTTAACCCCATTTGTTACTTCAAATGGTTCAGAGAACTCTCCATCATTTTGCACACGTGCCTGCATGCCATCATGAAACTGCCGCACCATAGCTATGAATCTGGGTGGACAGCCAAACTTGGCCATGATTTTCCAGAGTCCATCACGACTAACAGTGTCAAAAGCTTTGGTGAGGTCAACAAACGTCATGTATAGATCTACATTCTGTTCTTGGCATTTCTCCTGAAGCTGTCTTGCTGTGAAGATCATGTCTATTGTCCCTCTGTCTTTTCTGAATCCACATTGACTTTCTGGGATAAGTCCCGTCTGATCAAGATGAGCATTCAGACGATTTAACAGAATTTTTGCAAGTATCTTCCCAGCAATTGATAGGAGGGAGATGCCTCTGTGATTGTCACAGACTTGAGGATTTCCTTTCCGCTTGTATAGGTGGATTATGGATGCATCCTTAAATTCTTGTGGGATAGCCTCCTTCCTCCACATACAGTGAAACAACTCTGTCAGTTTCTCTGCCATGGGTAGCCCCCCAGCCTTGTAAACTTCGGCAGGAATTGCATCTGCACCTGGGGCTTTGCCAGATGATAGTTGTTGAACTGCTTTTCTTGTTTCCGTAACGGTAGGAAATTCATCTAACAGAACATTGCACTCTATCTGTGGAAGTCTGTCGATTGCATCCTGATTGATGCTTGATGGTCGATTAAGCACACTATTGAAGTGTTCTGCCCACCTTTCCAAGATAGCTTCTTTATCTGTGAGAAGAGTGTTTCCATCTGCACTGAGCAATGTGGTGGCTCCAGAACTCTTTGGACCATAAATGGTTTTCAGTGCATCATGAAATTTCTTCATGTCCTTTCTATCCGCAAAAGACTGAATTTCTTCTGTTTTCTTCCTCAGCCAGGAATCTTGCATGTCCCTAAGCTTGGTCTGGACTGTCTTACAAATGTTGCTGTAGGCTGCTTTCTTTGATACTGAGCTAGTATCATCTTGATGTGCCTTGAGCAAACGGTGCTTTTCTTCAAGAAGCCTCTGAATTTCATCATCATTCTCATCAAACCAGTCTTGATGTTTGCGAGATGGATGGCCTAAGGTGCTTGCAGCTGAAGAAAGAACTGTTTTATGGAAAACTGTCCAGTTTTCTTCGGGGTCCTCTGAACTGAGATTCATTGCATCCAGTTGGTTGCAAATGTCTGTTAAGAAATCTTGTCTCATGCTGTCTTTATTCAGCTTTGAGACATCCAGTCTCTTAGGAGCTTTCTTGCTTTGAGGTCGCCTCGCAGGCTGTATTCTTAGGTTGAGTTTGCTGACAACCAGTCTATGATCTGTCCAGCAGTCTGCACCACACATAGTCTTTGTCACTTTAACATCCTGCCTGTCTGTTCTCCGCACTATGACATAGTCTATGAGATGCCAGTGTTTGGAACGGGGATGCATCCAGGATGTTTTGTTCCTATTAGGTAGACGGAAGACTGTGTTGTTGATTAGAAGATCATGTTCAGCACACTTCCTGAGAAGCAAGAGACCATTGCTGTTGCACTTTCCAACCCCTTCTGGACCTATAACTCCTTCCCAGGTCTGGTGGTCTGTACCCACTCTGGCATTAAAGTCGCCAAGAAGGATAAGCTTGTCTGTGCGGGGTGTTGCAGAAATAACATTGTCTAGGTCATCATAGAACTTGTCCTTGACCTCATCTGGGTTGGTCATTGTGGGTGCATAAGCACTGACAATAGTTGCATGTTTATTGCCTGACAGAGGAAGTCTCAATGTCATTAGACGGTCATTAATGCCTTTTGGCAATCCTGACAGCTTACCAACAAGTTCTGTTTTGATGGCAAAGCCAACTCCTGCTTCACGCCTCTCTTCACTTTTGCGTCCACTCCAGAAGAAGGTGTATCCAGCACCAACTTCTTTGATCTCCCCAACATCTGCGAACCGAGTCTCACTCAATGCAGCTCTGTATATCATACCTCCCAAGTTCTCTGCCCACAAGGGCCGTTCTACGCTGTGGTCTATCTGACCCAGCACTATCCATTAAAGTGCGCACATTCCATGCGCCAATCCGTAAGGGGATTACTCTAGCTTTTTTCTTTGTATTTCGACCGCTTAAGGGGATCCCCGCTGATCGCGGTTAACCAGCCAGGGGGTTTGAAGCAGGCAATTGTTTAGGGCACCTTTTCTAGCCCCTTCCCCATGCTACGGGGGTGAGCAGTGCGGTCCTAAATAAGTCTGCTCAGTCACTCAGCCGACTGCCGAATTCTGCTTACTGCTTCTCCTCACAGAAAGCGACCATTAGAACTGAGCCGCCTGTGTGCAGGTCTGCAACGTGTCCTACACCTGCTGCTTCGCCACTCGCCCATCGCCACAGGACTTTGTAGGTATGTGGGTGCAAGTGTGATGAAATTGTTGTGTATGCAAGTGCTTGTGTGTTGAGAAATAAGATGACATGCGCTATGAAATTGGATTATAGTGAGGAAGAGGTGCGCAACGTCAACCTCACTCTCTAGTCCTCGCCCAGCTGCGCCCAGAGGCAAGACACAGGTCAAGACGTCTGGAGTTGGGTTTGGATGCAGTGGATGACCGTAACATCTTTAGTGCCTTGTCACGCTCTGCATGTTCCACAACATGTTGCTGTATCGCTTTCTGAACCGTTGAATCAGATGATTTCTTCCGCTCCATCTACCGAAACAGTCTTTGCATATCTGGACTAGGCATATCCAGACACACAGGTTTGATTTTGGAGTTTCCTTCTCCTAGATGAATTGCTGGCCACAGCTGAAGAGCTCCATCTACCCTTTCTTAGGTTTTGTTTAGAGACCTGTAAACTCCTAGGAGGGCTGTCAACCAAGACTAATGAGTTCCCCCTGCCCAGCTAGATTTTTGTGTAGAGAACTAGCTTAACTCCTAGATGAGTTGCCTTCCAAGGCTAACGAGCCCCATCTGCACCGCCTGACAACAGGTAGTACTGATTACATGTTACAGTAGCAGTTAAACTGACCTGACCCTTGCAACTAAATCAAATGTAACAAACAGCCGAGCCAAGCAACAGCAAACAGCGTCGGTGGAAAAGCATGCTCATCCACCAAGAATGGTTTACTGTGGTTTACTATATAGTCAACACTTACTCGATTCACAAAGTTTCGAGCTTCTAATTTACATATTACAAGCACTCAATATGCCGCTAATACGTTGCACCAACGTATTGTTCCAAGGGAAGCTATCCCGTCACATTACTTCCTCCTACATTAGTTTTAATTGATGACTCCTGCATGAAACTCTATTTATTTTACTGCACGGCCTCCGCGCAAAGGAAAACCATCACGGTATGATGAATGCGCTTTTGTAATATGCCCGTATGTAGTAGCATCGGGTATTCTGATCCATCATAGTTCGTTTAAATAACCTTGACCTTCTTTATGGCAAGGTAAAATTGATCACATACGCTTTTCAATGGAAAAAAAAGTATAAACATGAGATTTTCAGAAAGACCTAAAAGTTGCCAGATACAGACACCTTATAAAATTATGAACTTACGAGTATATGTATATGAGTATTCATGGCCGAAGGTCATTTACATATTAAAATTGAAACAATTTTCTTAGAAACCTTTTGGTCAATCGAAGCCAAGCATCCCCCAATTCGTGCCATGATCATTTTTTTTTTTTTTTTTTTTTTTTTTTTTTTTGTCATTCTAAATATATTTTCGGAAATGTAGCCTGCTAGACACAATGTGTTGAAATATATATAAATTAATTTCTGCAAAAGATGTAATTTTGCTCTATATTTATTTATTTTTAGCTTTCAATTTTGTTATTTGACAAGTATTTTGTGGATACATATGTAGTTTCAAACACATTCTGTTGCATAAAACTCTGTTAAGGATGTTCGCTGCTAATGAAAAAGTATTCAAACTTTTTTTTCTAACCACTCTTTTTTTATTCCAAAATACAACACGAGACATTTGACAACAAAATAAATATAGGGTAGTGTGCATTTTTTCAAGCTACAGGCCTCTGAATGAGACCTCTGAGCACCATGTTTTAAATTGAGTAAAATCAATTTAATTTTTAAATCTTTGAAATATACCTGTCTTGAACAAAAATACACCTAGAATGCTTCCAAAAGTCATAATATTTACGTAACGCAGACTGTTTTGGACCAAAAGCATAGAAATAATTGCAACTTGAAGTGGATGACAAAATTTTACGATTCCTTTTCCAACCCTACCCCCATACTTGAAAAGTCGAAAAAATCAATATTTTGAAATGTGCAAAACCCATATATGTTGATTCAAACTTTTCTTGTATTTTAACACAACATAGAACTTGGTAATATTGTTCGAATGAAGGAAAGAAATATATAGGGTAGTGTGCATATAAGAGAGAACCAACAACTTGAAAATCGCCATTTTCATCCTTTTTTCGACTGTTTTGTTTCTTAAAGCCCATTTCATAAAACCACCTAAAAGACTAGCACACCACATGTACACATATACTGCAGCTAAAACTAGAAATACGTGTGTGTAAAACACTATGCCCCCAACTGTATGCTTGTCCCTAAACTGGCAGTTTGTATGATTCATTTATTTCATTCGAATGCAGTCAAATTTAATTTCCTGAAGAAGCTGTTCGGTTGCGTCTGTTTTGACCTCTATCCAGAAACAGAATGTAAGCTATTTTGCAGGCGAGTTAGAAATGAAGTAAAAATTTAAAAATGGAGTAATTTTGTCAAAATTTGACAGAGAGTCCTCAAAAGTTAATCAGGTGATCTTCTTCTCAGCCCCAACCAGCATACCAAATATGAAGGCTCTAGCTAGTTAGCTCAAATACGTTTTGAGATATCTTGCACACAAGATTTTCAAAATTTGTTTTCAAAGGGACATTATTCCAACAAGGGGCATAACATGTACATGAAAAAAATACAGGCCAACTATTTTTTCATGAGGAATCTGTATATGAAATTTCAAAACCCTATCATTCACCGTTCAAAGGTTTCAAATTTCACCGAAAAGTGGAAAAATCAATCAAAATTTCAAAATTCTGTATTTTTGTAAAAAAAATTGACGGAAAGTTCTCAAAAGTTAATCAGGTCATCTACTTCTCAGCCCCAACAAGTGTACGAAATATGAAGGCTCTAGCTTCAATACTTTTTTTTAGATATCTTGCACACTAGATTTTCAAATTTTGTTTTCAAAGGGACATAACTCAAAAAAGGGACATAACTCAAAAAAGGGGCATAACTTGGCCATACAAAAAAATACGGGTCAATTATTTTATCATGAGGAATGTGTATATGAAATTTCAAAACCCTAGCATTCACCGTTCAAAAGTTTCAAATTTCACCGAAAAGTGGAAAAATCAATCAAAATTTCAAAATTCCGTATTTTTGTAAAAATTTGACAGAAAGTTCACAAAAGTTAATCAGGTCATCTACTTCTCAGCCCCGACAAGTGTACCAAATATGAAGGCTCTAGCTTCAATACTTTTTGAGATATCTTGCACACAAGATTTTCAAATTTTGTTTTTCAAATTTTGTTTTCAAAGGGACATAACTCAGAAAAGGGGAGTAACTCGGACATGAAAAAAAATACGGGTCAACTATTTTTTCATGAGGAATGTGCATATGAAATTTCAAAACCCTAGCATTCACCAATCAAAAGTTAACACACACACACACACACACACACACACACACACACACACACACACACAGACAAGCCGAAAGCAATATGCCCTTCCAACTTTTTCAAAGTTGGGGGCATAATAAACACCGGACTAGTGCAATTAATTTGAAGATGGGTAATATTTAAGTTTAATCTGCCCTACCCCCTAAATTTTACTGGCGACTAAAATTTTCTGAAAAGTTGCAGAAAATGGGGTGAAAAAATGAAATTTCTTAGTTTCAAGTTTCAAGTTTATTTGGTAATGCATTAAGCCTTTCGGCCCATGAGCATATAAACATACAAACAATTATAATACAAAAATAGATTGACAATTTTCATGGTTCATTCAATGCATATTATCAATATGTATCCAAATATAAAATATTAGGAAAATATCTGCAACCGTTTACGAGATTTTCAACAAAAGAAAAACCGGAAGTTCCGAAATGTCATATGTTAGCAGCGAACATCCTTAACTCTTAATGACAGGTTAAAATTCCAGTTAACTTAACGACACCTTTAGGTTAAAATTCCAGTTAACTTAATGACAGCTTAATGACAGCTTTACTCCTGTTGCATTATTTTCTATGAATATCGACATTAGCGCCTTCTTAACACTGTCATTAGCTAATGTAGCTCTGGATGTACTTTAAAACTGTTTATGCAGCAGAAAATTAATGCCATCTTCACTATAGAGAGATCTTGAACTTAATGGCAGCTTAAAGTTTAATGACAGCTTAAGTTTATGCAACAGACTGAAAATATTTCGAACTGTTACAGTGGATTTTTCTCATTTTTGAAAATCAGTAACGTTTGAAAAGTGTGGACACCTCACAATTTTTCACCTATTTTGTAGCTTTTCATCTATTTTTACAAGATGCCTTATTTATCAACAACATTATCTAATGGTATGGTTTGCGTGAGCATTTAGAACACGAACTATGCCAGACGTTCACTCGAACGCTCTTCTTCTTCGTCGTCTTCTTCTTCTTCTTCTTCTTCTTCTTCTTCTTCTTCTTCTTCCTTATGGTACAATATCACAGTGTCATCCAGTATCGGTAATTCAATCCATAAACACATGCGCTTGTCAAATGTACATGTGTAAGAATGTGACACCGATCTGTTAACAATTTGCATGATTTGCAACTTTAGGTAGCGACCATTTGGTTTTTATGGGGGTGGCCGGAAGATTTTTTGAAGAAAAAAAAATGCAGGATGCAGGACCAAATTTTGTCCGAAAAAATATCTAGGACAGGGTAAATTCTATTGTACGTGTTGTATTATATAATATACACGTATACAAATAAAAAGACAGGACCACGTCGCTCCCTTACAGGCACTGGAAAACCGCGCGCTCCCTTACAGGCATTGCTGGTACACGATTTTACAAATACAGTGCTATAATGCTTATCAGTAATTTATACGCGAGGGTCTATGGAATTGCATATAAATGCTACTAGTTTTCTGAAAAATAAATTATGGCTAATCAATGTTTTGTTTGATCGTCAAATTTTCCGTTTGATCCTAGTTTTTTGCTATACCTTTGAGAGCAGAAAAACGAACACGCCTAAGCAGAGTCTCAGCTGTGAGCAACAAAAACATGTCTTTGTGTTTTTCGTATGATGTCTGGAGGTTTGTTTCGTCGTTAATATCAAAATGTGGTCGGCATAATATTAACAGCAAGCTAATTTTTTGACATTTGGTCCTTGCGTCCGTCGCATCCCGACAACGCCGTGCCTACAGGTAGCGAGGACATGGGTAGCAGGCTGATTTGAATAATCAGGCTCATTGCGATAACACGCCCATATAGTATACTGATTTTTCGTAAGTTGCAAAAATTGAAAAGTTTCAGTTGAAATGCTTTGATATTTTTGCTCAAAACATTGATTGTGGGTACACGATAGAACCGCCTCGGCGAGTACCCACAATCTATATTTTGGATCAGAAATAAGAAAAATAGGTATACCCTGAAAACCCCAGTTTTGCTTGATAAAAGTGGGGCTCAAGGGGGTATACATTGCATGGACATGTTTTCCTGATGTTTTGCTTAATATTACCTCGTAAAATTTTGTTCGGGGCCGACTCACAGATCTGATGCTTTCATCGTGAAAATGACACTGATGAGCTTACAATACATCCTGTAAGACTGAGAAATTCCAGGAGAAAACCAAACCCACCTGTTTAGAACTGCGACCGTGTGATCACTTAAAGAATAAATCTGTTTGTCGTGAAGTTCCAACAGGGTGTCACTCTTCTGCTTTGAGCAACAACTTGGGCTGGCCGCAGATTGTCAGGGTGCACATAACACACAATGCTGCTTGTACTCTACGCTGATTTGATGAGGTCGCATGGCATATATAAGTTACTTTATAATAAGCTTCATCTAGAGAAACTCACATTTGAACCTTCGCATGAGAAAACCAACAATTTGTGTTTCAGTCCAGGTCTGACACAAACCGTGCTGTGTAGCTACAGAATATGTCTAGAAGCTTGAAATTTTGTATTTAGGAAGAAGAAGTATTGTACTATCTGTGTAGCGAAAACAAAGACGCAGATCAGCTTTGCAGTAACTGCGAAGCTGATCTGCGTCTTTGTTTTCGCAAAGGCAAAAACCCGGTTTTCCCATGATGCGGCACATATGATAGGTATCAAACAGAATGTATTTTCATCTGAGAATAACACCAGGGAGAGAAAGAAAACAGAAATCTGGATTCCCTGAAAGGTCATACCGAATGACTTATCAATCAGAGAACTTAATTGCCTTTCCACGTGTAAAAATCGTTTCTTCAGAGGAACAATACGACCACTTACGTTGGCATTGCGATTATTATAGCCTCCCTTGAAATTGTCTATAGCCTCCATTGAAATTGCCCCCCTTTTTAAACTGACTTACAACAGACTGACAAACCAGACGCACATCATGATATACCCGTGCTCAGTTGGCTCCGAGGTTATAAACTTTTTTCTCAGCTCAGCTGAGACTAAAATTTATCCTACTCATAAACGTTAAAAAACCAACAAATTTTGTTGGCATTTTACCATTTATTAGCAGGATAAAGTACAGGCTTTGGTGATATAAACCTGGATTTTCAATTTATTTGGGCTATTTTGTCATTTATGAGCAGTTTAAACTTTATGCTCAGCTGAGTTGAGCATGAAAAATGTTTTATAACCTCAGGGCCACGTCAGCTTTAATATGGTGGCTTAATGCTGGGACAAACGGTATACATATGAGCCGCCCCATGGGAAAACCAACAATCTGCATAGGCGAAAACAAAGACGCAGATCAGCTTCGCGGTAACCGCGAAGCTGATCAGCGCCTTTGTTTTCGCTACTCGGATAGTACAGTTCCTCTTCTTTCTAAATCCGAAATTTCAAGCTTCTAGCCTGCTTCTGTGCTTGTACAGGCCGGTTTGTGTCAGACCTGGTCGGAAACCACATTGTTGATTTTCCCACGAGGCGGCTCTTATTCAACGTAAGCGCATTCGCAGACTGAAATTTGCTTTGAACATTTTCTTTTCTCGCTTGTTTGACAGAACTGATGAAAAACTGCTTTTCAAACACGTATGATTGATTATATCCCAAATCATCGTCTTGAGAAAACCTGTTTACAGAATAACGTCGAGAGAGGGGACAGATATTGAGCCTGTGCGTGAGAAAACCAACAATTTGAGTTTCCGACCAGGTCCGACACAAACCGGGCTGTACAATCACAGAAGAAGGCTAGATGCTTGAAATTTTGTGTATAAGTAGAAGAGGAATTGTACTATCCATGTAGCGAAAACAAACGCGCTGATCAGCTTCGCAGTTACCGCGAAGCTGGTCTGCGCCTTTGTTTTCGCCCAAGCATTTTGTTGGTTTTACGAGGTCTGTCCCGGGAAATATAAAGATGTCTGATATAACGTGAACGGTTCGTTGAAATTTAAAGATGTGTTCTTGCTTTTAAACTACATTTGTACTGAGCAATCTGTTCAATCACTTACATGGAGATTTATATAATGGTATATCGGCGTTTACGGCGCACGTTGAACATTATTTTGCTACGTCTTTGTGGAGGGCAGGTTGAATGTTTTGTGTGCAGTCTCTTTATTAGAGCCGTAATGGTGATGAATATTGTCATCTAAGCATTGATTAAGTCTTCTTAGTTAAAATTATAGTCAATAATTTGAGTTATAAACGATAAGTAGAAAAAATAGCATGATCAGTTTCATTTTATATGAGGGAACACTAATTTTATTTTATACTGAAATAAAACAAAAAGATGTCGCATATTTAAAATGACAACAAGAAGCGAGCATTTAGAATATTTAAAGAAAAAAACCATTCAGAATCATCACAGGATTATTAATGACACAATAGAAGGTTGATTTTATAAATTTATTTTGTTAAATATACTTAACTAGAAAGCAAAGCTTCGGGAAGGTCTAATTTTGCACCGCAAAACTTACATTACGTCACTATTTTCCAATTAAATAATTGCAGTAGGTTTAAGAAAATTTCTATAAAATCAACGCTGATGGTGGAAATTTTTTCAATCTTTCAAAACCTTATCTTACATAATTACTCGTGCAACTGATAGTTAGAATTGCGTAATATCACCTCAACTCGCAATTACAGTAACTGTTGAATTTAATCTTGATGAATTTCAAAACAGTGTTTCTGACGTGCGCCGTAGACACCTACCCCTCTTTGAATAAATCTGTTGTGTAAGGGGTGAATTCATCCATATTTGTACGAAATGTTTATTAGATGTATGCTAACAGATCATATAAATTTCATGAAATTCTGCCGACAAATTACTACAAGTTTTATCACAAATGTCTACGTATTTCTTTTTTTTTTTTTTTTTTTTTTTTTTTTTTTTTTTTTTTTTTTGAACTTCCGGTACTGTAATGGCGGGCGGTTAATTTTTCGAGGAGCCAGATTTATTCCATTTTGATCAATAACATGTGAACCTGTATGAGATCATCATCACTGACATTACCTATAGATGAGATTAAGTTGGTAAAGGAAAATAACCATACTGATTGTCTAACCAAAGCCAGAATCTATTCACAAACTTTTCACAAACTGTGCATACTCAAGGGAGGTAACTGTGGTAGATCCCTATATAAACAAAGAGACTATAAACAAGTCAAGAAATTTAGAACCAGAACCAGAACCAGAACCATCTGTCGCAGATATGTCTGATGTAGAGACTGATCCAAAGGGAAGGGGCAGGGGTAAAGATCGTGGTCGCAGTAGAGTACGGCGTGAAGCACAATTAGGGGCTGCTGCCAGTAGGTCAGGCAGCAAGAGAGCTCGACACAGCAGTGCTGACGAAGAGGAGATAGACACCGATGTTGTTCTCGACACCCTGCTAGGCTGCTTTAGACGCGATGACTCCTTGCTCGACAAATTTATGAATCGCTTACTCTTACTCCCTGAAGTTGAGTCCAGAATGGCTGGGTACACATCTAAATCAGCATCAGCTGGACATGAGCCAATAGATCCTGAAACTGTAAAATGCTTAAATGACTCAGTACAAAAACTTACCTCAGCAGTAAACAAACTTCAAACAGAACTGGCCAAATCTACAGAAAAATGTACTAGTGTGATGACCTAGAACAATACTCTAGAAGGACAAACATTATAATATCAAATGTACCTGTCAATAACTCTGTAACACTGGAAACACAAGTGTGTAACATACTAAATGCCTATGTCATTCCGCCAGTGGAGCCTACCGATATAGACAGAACTCATAGAATCTACCGCAAGGCTAGCCGGACGACAAGTGACAAGCCACCAGACATTATTGTGAAATTCCTTAGTTACAGGACAAAAGCCAGAATCCTAATAGTGGAGCAAATATGGTTCAAAAAGTAGCTTAGAAATAGGAGTAGGTGGTCTACGGAGTACCACATTTGTTTCTATATACCAAAATGTTCGTCTTGGTCTGTAGTTTTGAAATCCAGCGTTTGCCACCTTGGCAAACCTTGCATAACTCCAGTATTCAAGATGGCGTCCAAGATGGCTGCCGTTTCCTAAAACTAACCCCTACTCCAAAAATGCTTCATATTTTTCATGTGTTTGCATTGTAATGGTATTTTACGGTCCCATTTCATGTCAGAATGATATATTTGTATATTTCAAGTAAAACACCTGACAATTTAGGTAAAACAGTTGTAAAAATCATGTTTAAATTCACAAATGCACGTGCCCAAGGTTTTTCACCTACGAATGTTTGTTTAATGGCTCATAATTTATGATCAGATAGTTATGGCTGCTTTTTTACTTCTTTTCTATCAAATATAATATCTGTAAAGATTTTAGAGAAACAGAAATTGTTTCTATATATAAGCTTCATGCTTGAAAACAGGTTTTAGACATCCAATCCAACACGACAAAAACAACAAAAAGTACATATTTTCTTATATAAAATATGCTCTTCAATCGTATTTGTTTTTGATTCTATATACCATAGTGTTTGTCTCAGTCCTAGTTTGTAGCATAAAATCCAGTGTTTGCCACCTTAGCAAAGCACAGGATAGCTCCAGTATTGAAGATGGCATCCAGGAAGGCCGTCAAAATATAGAATTTTAAAAAATGAGCCAGATATGTCCCTTGACTTTCATTAAGTAATAAAAAGCTAAAATCAAGTTGTAAAACACTCAGAACATTTTCTTAATGTTATCTCCATGTGTGTTTTTCCTTGTTAAAACAAAGTTATTCAGACACCATAACCTTTTTATAACACTATTGTTGGGGTTCAAACCAATCTTTGTGTTAGCTATATTCATTTTTTGTTATAACGAGAGTAAAGTATATAGACATATACCAAAGGTAGTATGAAATGACCATTTGGAGTCCAGCTATGATCAGTGCTATATCCAAAACTATGTTTCTTGAATCGAGTTATAGGAAGGTCCAGATGTATTTATTCTAGAAATGCGTGGAATTTTCTTGACCGGCAAGAAAAAGATCAACAAAGAAAGCATATTTTCTTGTACATCATTAGCTCCGCAATCTTATTACAAATGTTATTCACAATTCTGGTTCTGCAATTCTTAATATAACTTTGGTGCAGTATTAATCTTACAATTAATAAAACCTTGGTGCAGACATGGATGTACGATATGGCACTATATAAAACAAAATAATACCAAACCATGTTTTGTTTCGACACTATAATCATATATAGGTTCTAATTCTTCATTTACTGATTATGCTTTGAGTATTTATGTACAAGGTTTATGCAAACTGTGGTGCCATAAGAACTGTAAATCCACTTATCAGAGAATTAAAGCAAAAACAGTAGAGAGGTAAAGTCAAACATAAGAAATGATTAGACTAACCCTAGAAGTACCATATCATTTACAAAGTATTTTTATGGGAAGAATAATTGCTTATTTGTGGCGAGATTTGTGACCTGTTAGAAATGAAAGTAAAGTAAGTGGAAGCTGGTCGATGTTAGCATGCGCAATTGGTGATTGTAACATTGATGTATTTATAAGAGTTGTTGAAGCAACAGGGAAAGGCAATTACTTCAAAGTGCTATACATACATGTACTAATGGACCTTACAAATGGTGACTTAGTTGCAGCTGGAGCAATATATTGTGCAGTAAAAAGAGCTGTTTGCTCAATGGCACTGAGTATGAAAGTTCAATAATGATCGAAAATTAAGTTGTAGAGTTATCCAATTAATAGACAAATTTAAACACCTGGAGTTAGAAAGCTGGGTTATATAACATAGAATGTTATAAAAACAATCCATATAAAGAGCCTTTTTATTTAATTATGGTCAGAATTATCATTTACATAGTTATCCACTTAATAGAAAGCTGGATTATGTGACATAGAATGTAATAAAACAAACAATATATAAAAGGTACAAGTAGCCAATGATCAGGAAAATGAGCAATCAGAAAGAAATTTCCTCTCCGAAAGCCGAGTTGGGAAAACTAAATTGACAATTAGGTACTTATAAAAAGAGCCTTTTTATTGGAAAAGGTCCCTCAGGACCTTTTCCACAGTGTTTACTTTGAATATGAAGAAAATTGTACCCATGATCGACTGCTCTCCCTCAATTACGCCTTTTGTCACATAAAGCGCTTACTAAAAACTAGTGAACCCGTCTATAGGGACTAGACAGTTCACCACAATCAATTTAATTTATCAATTGTTGACACTCCCCGTCAAATAGCGGTAAATATCTAGCAAGCAATCTCGGTCGTGGTGACTGCTTATCATAGCGCATCTAGGATTACATCGTATATACCCTGACGAGGGGTACAGAAACTACAGAAACTCTATATGGCTGACTTTTAGTCCATCACATCGCACTATGGGTCTGTTTCTGGTAGTGTGGCACAGGTCAAAATTCAGAATTCTGTCACAAATTGATTGCACTGCAAAATGATTTTCTACAAATCGACATATTGATTGTATCGGCTTTGATTCCATAACATCAAAAAATTTTGACATTGCCTTGAGCAACAGATACACACAATGGTCAAGCTTCATTACAAGAAACGACATTCATGTATAGGAAACGAAACTGAAATGTATGAGAATCGAAATTAATGACGAACCAGAGAATCAACAACACTGAAATTTAGAGCAAAAGGGAATATGTCTTATAACAAACGGCTGCTGACCTTTTCATTGGTTTCTTTTTAAAGAAGCCAACTTGTTTAGTTATGGTCCAAATTATCATTTACGTATTGAGATTGATTTGGTACGAATCAGTGTGGCTGAAGCGCTGAATATGTTTGATCAACTATGAAAATTAAACCAAACCATTTCGGCTGATTATACACACAGGCTTATATTTGGTAAATAATAGCAGAAGATACGATAAATCATAAAACTATCGGTATGTTTATAAATGGTATTCTTAGAAACATTGAAATTGTAATGGATCAATATGCCACCATTGCAAGCCTTTCAAGATATTTTACTGTACATAGACAAATGGTCGGCTTCAAGTGTAAGGAATGAAAGATTTGCTAATGCTTCAGACATATAGGCTGAGCTTCAGTAGACTTGCACTGTCTTTAAGTTGCTTGTAATATTACAAAGCAGCAATTTCTATTGCATACCCAAAACATGTAGGTCTTGTTGTTCATGATCAAATCTGGAGTAGACTCTTTGATAGCTTATCTTCGATATACGATTACATACCCTGAAATGAGGCGAATTTTATCATCAGCACACAAGCTAACACTCCCTCAGTGGAACCGTCCCCTCAGAAATTACGTCAGAAATCAGGGGGTATGCTTATACTGGGAGTTACCGATAACTTTGACGATAACGAAAAGGCAGTAGGTGTAAATTTACCAAACATGCAATGACCTCTATCGTTCTGATTGCGCCATTTCCTGATTGTTATTTTCATTTAGCTTTGTTATCACATTATGCAGGGTCCTGAAACGAATATAGATCTGCACAATCTAGGTGAAGATTTAGAACACTGGGAGGATCATAGGTGGTCTAAGTTCGTAACAAAAACATTTTGTCTTTAAACTCACTGTGCGCAGAGAAGGCAATATTGTTGATGGCTAAAAAGCTACCTCGACAGATAAAAGTTTCGGGTTTCATTGCCTGAGGTGTGCCTATCAACTGCATATTTGGCGGAATGGGTTGCACTATGTTCAAGAACTGAAATCACCATCAGACTTTAGATTTGAATAGGACAATGAATGATAAAATAAAATGCTTAGTATTATTGGTAACACTATCAGTTGCAGCTCCAGAGCTATTTGCTAACGTAAAGAAATGAGTGATGAATACTGCACAAGCTCTATGTGTCGACAACCATACACTGTGGAAATTAATGTGCATATAGTTATATACACAAATGTGCATACTATCTTTTCAGGCATGTTGACAAGAGGAAAATTGCAGTGATTCAGATTATTAAAAGGAATTTAAGTAGCATCTTTTCAAACATACATGTACTCCAGCCCTTACCCCATGCATTTCTAGATTTGTATGCATAATGTAATATTGAAAAAGAAATATATACATGAAAATATTTTTAAAAAGATAGATCTAAGTGTTTTAGCTTGATTTTTTTAACTGTTTTGTTAGTAAACAAAGGTTAAAGGACACATGCGGCTTATTTTTCGAAATGTTTTGTTTTGACGGCCTTCTTGGATGCCCTTTTGAAAACAGGAATTATGCTGGGTTTGCAGAGGCGGCCAACGCTGGATTTAAAACCTTCCAACCTTAAGCTTGCAAGACAAAATATTTGGTATATAGAATCAATAACAATCACGATTCCAGAGCCTATTATGTATAGGAAAATATGTATTTTTTGTTCTTTTTTGCCTTGTCAGTGAGACCTTACTCCATTCATATCTAGAATATATATGCATAATGTAGTTTTAACAATGGAAAACACATGAAAATAACAATAATAAGATAACTCTAAGTGTTTATAGCTCAATTTAAGCATATTTGTTTCTAAACAAAAGTCAAGGGACATATGTGTCTCATTTTTTTTCAGAATTGTAAATTTTGACGGCCTTCTTGGATGCCATCTTGAATACTGGAGCTATCTTGTGTTTTACAGAGGTGGCAGACACTGTATTTTTATGCTACAAACTAAGATCAACACAAACACTATGGTATATAGAATCAGTAACTAATTAGATTTTAGAACGTACTTTGTATAGGAAAACATGTACTTTTTGTTGTTTTTTCCGTGTTGGGTTGGATGTCTAAAACCTGTTTTTAAGCATGAATATTATATATAGAAACAATTTCTGTTTCTATAAAATCTTTACAGATATTATATTTGATAGAAAAGAAGTAAAATAGCAGCCATAACTATCTGATCATAAATAATGAGCCATTAAACAAACATTCCGAGGTGAAAAACCTTGGGCACATGCATTTGTGAATTTAAATATGATTTTTACAACTGTTTTACCTAAACTGTCAGGTTTTTTACTTGAAATAGACAAATACATCATTCTTACATGATATGGGGCATTAAAATACCATTACAATGCAAACACATGAAAATTATGATGCATTTTTGTATAGGGGTTGATTTTAAGAAACGGCAGCCATCTTGGACGCCATCTTGAATACTGGAGTTATGCAAGGTTTGCCAAGGTGGCAAACGCTGGATTTTTAAACTACAGACCAAGACGAACATTTTGGTATATAGAAACAAATGTGGTACTCCGTAGACCACCCCCTTGAAAGATAGCCCCTGATATTTGCTCCACTATAACACAAGACCCAATGGAAAAACTAAGAGCTGACAATGACAAGGTTGAAGATAAACATAAGATTTACATAAGTGAAGATCTCACCAAGACCCGTAAAAGTATCTTCTTTAGTACACGTCAACTAAAGAAAAAGAAGCTTATTAAGGACACCTTTCCGCGTGATGGACGAATAGTTGTGAAAATAAAAGTCTCCGGTGATATCAAAACATGGCACATCACTAAGGACAGTGACCTAAAGGCTATGTGTAACAAATATAAACTACCCCTCATAAAACCTAAGTCAAATGAAACCACAAGAGCAGATATTGGGGAAGCTGATCATTCAGCTTCAATGGATACAGATCCTCCACCATCACAGCCGACGTCGCCAAGCCTACTTGGCTCTGGTGACCCATTCCGAGCTCACCCCGGTGCTAGTAATTGGTAACTGACTGTTCGGGACATTGTTTTCCAGTGAAGAATCCAAACTCACTAATACAACTCTATCTTCACATGAAGGAATGAACTAAACTTTCTCCATGTGTGTTGATCTTCTGTGATGAATGTATCTTATTCTGTACAAGAAAACTGTGACTGATAACTGCCAAATTAATATTAATTTATCCATACAACCATTCTATGGTGACTAAAGCTAAGAAAATAAATTATACCAGTGCAATATTTACAATATAAGCTCTAGATTAAATGCAGGGTAATAATAAATAAAAAACAAATGAGTTATACAATATATTTAATTGCTTGTTCTCAAAAAAGCTTCATCATACCAAGTCTGAGTATTAACCTCTCATATGATTCAGACTATCACATCCTTTAACCTGGAATGTAAAACAAACAGAAATATTTAACTATACATAAATTATTGAGTATATAGCATGTTAAGTACAATTTTCACTTTCATTAGTTGCATGTAAATAAGGTCACTTATTGTATTGCAATGTTAATGTCAAATGATCTTATATTATATATTTTCATAATTCTTAAAATAATGGAAATTTATTTGGGAATCTTTGATTTTGAATTAGTAGTTTTGTATTCTATAAATATGTGTATCATGGTTGTTGAATATACTTTTGTCGTCTACTCACTCTTTCTTTTACTCCTTCTCTGGAAATTCACATTTCTATTCTTATGCTGTCTTCAATCATCTCATAGACTATTAGAAATCTACTCGCTGCTTGATGGTTCCGCACAGGAGATACTGACTGACAAGTTCCAATGGCTGAAAATATAACATTTGGCGTGGGGAATAGATCAGCCCATATAAACCAAAATGCACAAGCAAACAATACAATACAAATGTCATCAATGAAAATTGCTCACTCGAATATAAATAGTATCAGGAATAAAATAGATGATATTACTGTTGAACTTTCGGACTATGACATTATCTGTATATCTGAAACGAAGCTAAATGCCTCAATACCAAGCTCAAATCTGATGATTAATTCATATCATATACCCATTAGAAAAGACAGGGACTATAATAATGGAGGAGGACTTATTGTCTATATTAAAAACAACATCTTTTTTAAGAGAAGGGATGACCTAGAATCAAACAGTATTGAAAATATCTGGGTGGAAATTCAATCTACAAAGAATAAGTATCTACTTGGCCTCTTTTATAGGCCCCCTGAATCCAAATCTGATTATTGGAATGAATTTGAAAATGTTATTGAAAAAGCTTCGGAGGAAAGCCTTGACATTATTATAACTGGCGACTTAAATTATGATATTTTAAAAGCAAACATAAATAACCCCCTTTCTAGGATTTTAAATAAATTTAACATGCAAAATGTAATTACACAGCCTACAAGGGTTACAAATACTTCATCAAGATGTATAGACTTAATAATCACAAACCACCATGCAATAATAGCAGACACAAATGTCTTGCCCCCTTTTCATAGTGATCACTGTACAGTTACAGCTGAAATCACTTTTAAAACCTATAAGACACAAGCATATAAGAAAACAATATGGAAATACGAACAAGCAAATTTACATTCAATTCAAACTAAAATGGATTCTTTTGACTGGTCTTTTATTAGTGATGACGACAATATGAATCTAATAAATGAGAAGTTCAATGATATTTTAATTTCAACAGCTGAAGAATTCATTCCCAAAGTTACATTTACAGTAAGACCTAATGACAAACCCTGGATGGATGGTGTTATACGTAAAAACATGAGACAAAGGGACAGATTATATCATAAAGCCAAAAATAAGAAAACTGAGCATCATTGGCAACGATATAGAGACAAAAGAAACGAAGTTATTCAAATGATAAGGGATGCTAAAAAATCATACATGCAAAAATTACAAGATAAACTAGCAGATCCAAATTTACCTTCTAAAAACTGGTATAAAATTGCAAATGATGTAACAAAAATGAAAAACAGAAGTAATCCTCCTCCACCCCTAATACAAAATGGTAAGCCAAATATTCATCCTATTGATAAGGCCCATGTCCTAAATAATCACTTTGCTAATATTTCTACAACTGAAACTGATAAGGATATTAATGAAAATCTTAATATACCAGATTTTTCACTAAACTCAATAACTGTTACTGAGCAAGATGTTAAGGATCAATTGACTAACTTAAATTCAAACAAGCCAGGAGGACCTAACGAGATTATGCCAAGATCATTAATTAAAACATTTAATACAAGTCTTATCAAACCACTTACCTTATTATTTAACAGATCCCTCCAGTTAGGCCAAGTCCCAAATCAATGGAAAATGTCGAATGTTTCTGCTATTTTCAAGGGCAAAGGCAGTGAGAATGACCCATCAAATTATAGACCCATCTCTATAACTAGTTGTATAGGAAAAATCCTGGAAAAAATAATTTTTAAATATCTGTACAATTATCTACAAGAAAACAACATATTAACTAAATATCAGTCAGGTTTTCGTCCAAAAGATTCTACAGTAAATCAACTCTTAGAAATTTACCATACCATAATAGAAAATCTTGACAATCAGAAAGATATTAAATTCATATTCTGCGATGTTAGCAAAGCTTTTGACAAAGTCTGGCACAAGGGTCTACTTCACAAATTAAGAAAATATGGAATTTGTGGTAACATGCTGAACTGGCTAAATAGTTATCTTTCTGGAAGGCAACAACGAGTAAAGAATGAAGGTTTTTATTCAACATGGCTTAGTACAAATGCTGGGGTACCACAAGGATCTGTCTTGGGCCCCTACCTATTTTTATTATATATAAATGATATTACAGAGAACATAAAGACTAATATAAGGTTATTTGCAGACGATACATCTCTTTACACTGTTATAGAAAATGAAGACTCAATACATCTTTTAAATGAAGACTTGCGTGAGATTGCTAGATGGGCAGATGATTGGCAAATTATTTTAAACCCGACTAAAACAAAATCAATGACATTTACTAGGAAACATGAAAACAATTGGCCCGAAGCAGTATTCAATAATATCATTATTAAAGACGAAAAATCACATACACATCTAGGCATTACACTTTCATCCGATGCAACTTGGGGTGAGCACATTCAGAATATTTATAATAAAGCAGCATACCGTCTCATCATTATGAGAATGCTGAAGTATGATCTTGATCGTAAATCACTCAATAGATTTTATATATCTTTTATAAGACCTATGTTAGAATATGGAAATATCTTATGGGATAACTGTACTAAACAGCAATCAGATTTACTTGAATCAATTCAGTTAGATGCAGCAAGAATTATCACAGGTCTAAGGAAAGGTACAAACCATGACGTGCTTTATGCAGAATTAGGTATATCAAGCTTAGCCTCAAGAAGACAAGATGCAAAACTTATTCAATTTTTTAAAATACTAAACAATGAAGCACCATCATATATTGATGAAATTATTAGGAACTTTAACACTCACAATACTGAATACAATCTTAGAAATACAAACCTAAGACATCCAACACCAAGTACCACTTCATACCAAAAAAGTTTTTTCATATCAACAATTGACCTGTGGAATAATATTGACCCTGAACTAAAAAACTGTACATCACTTTATTCTTTTAAAAGTACATTAAAAAAGAGAACAATAAAACCTCCAAAGTATTTCTTTGATGGTGAAAGGCAATCAAATATACTTCTATGTCAACTAAGAAATAATAAAAGCCAACTTAACTTTGACCTAAAAAATGACAAGCTGAAAGATTCACCTGACTGTATTCACTGTCAAGCACCAGAAACAAAGAAACATTTTTTACTTGAATGTCCTCAATACCAAATTCAACGAAATGATTTAATGAACTGGCTGATATCTAAACCCCATATATATGCCTACATTTCAATAACAGACAACGATCTCTTGTGCGGAAACCAAGCAATCTCAGATCAAAACAATGCAGAATTACTAGCAGCAGTTTCTAGATATATTAAAAACACAAATAGATTTTCATAACCTACACAAATAGACTTTTTATAACTTAGTTTAAAAATTACTGCGAATATCAATTTAATTATCTATCAGTATCATACCAAATCTAAAACTGTTTTCGTGAACTTTATACTTACCTTATTCTAAACACATCCTATAGATACTGGTGCCATCATGATCTCCAAACTTCCAACTTTGAGTTTGGCCAGATGTACTGCACTACCTAGAATTATTGTAGCACTCCCAGGCCCTGCAAATAAATTGGAAAGATAAACAAACTAAGAACGAGTACATGTTCTTGGTTGCAATTTATTAAAATCAATTACAATATCATCTGTTCAAGTAAAACCATATTTAATCTATTGATCTAAAAGATCGTCTTTTCAAAAAGCCTTAATTGTATACAATACACGATATTTGGAGAATCGAAAATAATAAACCTAGCGGTTTCTTTGTTCGATATGTCGGCTGCCCATTTACCGCAAGTATGAAAAGTAACAGTTAATTATGCATACCTACCTCTAATCCTCTTAAGAAGTGTCACACGCTGAAAATATTCTACTTGTTGGCTTTATCGGTAAACGGCAACTTCCAACACGCCTTCTGGTCACGTGATCAATTTATGGCTTTCTTAATTGAAGTCACGAATAATAATTTTGGATCGCTTAAACATTATTATTATTATTATTATTATTATTATTATTATTATTATTATTATTCAAAAATACGAATATCTTGTGCTGCTAGTGATTTGATTATTGGTTTAGAACTGATCTCTCGATCTCTCAATCTCTCTCTCTCTCTCTCTCTCTCTGTGTTTGTCTGTTTCTATTCCTCTCTCTCTCAAGCTTCCATGTAAAATATGCTTAAAATGAAATGTTGTATATAAAGACATATTACACTACGCGTGAAAATGTCTGTATTATAATATACTCATTACTGTACCGTCCTAGGAAAGGATAAATACAGGCTTGCCTACATCCGATCCTATGACGCCTATATATGCTTAGAAATGTTATAATATTACTTATCTGAATCTTTATAATATGTGTATATATGTTGTCATGAAATTTCTAATAAATAAATAAATAAATTTCTGGGACAGACCCCGTATTATGCAGTGGCTCAATAATGTATTATATTTCCGCAGCAGACAACAACTGCACTGATGAATGGGGCTCAAACCCACTCCAGCCGACTCTAATATTGTAATGTCGTTACTGTTAGTCAGAACCTCACCCACCCTAGACCATTCCATATCTTCAATAAAATAGAAGCTGTTGTCTTATGACTATGCAGTGAAGCAGCTTACACCCATCTCCGATCCGAGGATGATCGGCAAACCCTGCTAAAAGCTCGGGTTTATAGTACTATTAATGATGTATTTTAAGTGTTCAATAATGTATTTTAAAAGTCTGTACTTGTACAGATTAAAAAAATATAGTGAACAAGGGAGACAACAAAACGAATTATTGGTTTGTGAAACTTAGACGAATACGACTGAACAATATATTGGAATCCCTCTATGATGAAATGCATCCAGTTTTATCGATATTTCTTCATTTTCTAAGACCAGTTGTCATCCCAATATTTCTGACTCACTCGTTTTTTGGCAGTGGATTCTTCGTGGATTTGGATTATCAAAAATCATTAAACCCGATTGAAGGAAAGTGAAACAAATTAACTCTAGTCTATGATTACATGGACAGGAAAAGTGACTATTCCATTTTATGAGGGCGTGTTTTTGGTGTGTTTTATACCATTAAAAGTCACTCAAAAACATTTTGTATCCCTTTTTCGTTAACAACTGATTTGAATTTCATTGACCATTACTTGCTGCACTGTCGTCTCTGACCTGTAACGCAGGAATAATAAATTCCAGCGTTCTCTTTGAATTTCAAAGATAACAATATAAAGTGTATCATTATGTCGTCGAAAGTTTTTCGATAATTTAATAACGAAAATGCAAAATCATTTTCGACCAATAGAAACTTTGCCCTACCTGTTGAGATATTTGCCATCCATACTCGTACATTAACTGCAACATGTGGTCGTCCAGCACCACCTTATGTACTAATAGATGCAGGGCGGATATGTGAAATGATTGTGCACTTTTTGATAAAAGCATGAAACTTGGTACAATACTATATCTATAATTATAAGAATTTTTGAGGGTCAGTGCCACGTGAAATTCGCCCTGTGACAGCCGCCATCTTGAATTTCAAAATGGCGGCTTTTTCCCATTTACAGCCTTTACAGTTAGTTATCAGTTTACAGTGTTGCTTTCTTTAAAAGTATTAAAAGCCCCAAATTCAATAAATGAAAATTTCAAGATATCAAATTATGAAAATAAACTCGTAATTTTCACAGATGGTGGCTATTTTCAAAATGGCCGCCATTAAATTACCTGAAATTAAGTACACACAGTACTGAAAGTGTGATAAAAAATACAATTTTGATCAGAATGAAGGATTTTGCATTGTTAAAATGTTCTCAAGCACATAACATCACAAATGCAAGTTACATTTTAGTTTGTATTAGGCAAATTATCTTTTTACTGATTAATGATGGCATCCAAAATGGCTACCAAAGTAGGAAAGTATTAACATATTCTTTTTTTTTCTTTCATTTTAACGTTTTGTTTTTCAAAGTTCTTATGATTAAAATTTTTTAACATGTATTTGTTTAGTGTATCTAAGTTTTAGTCAATCATCATCATCATCATCATCATCATCATCATCATCATCATGTCCATTTTTGTCGTCCTTTGTCCTCTACTGATGATTGTACTTGTCTGACAAGTTATCTTCTTAGACGACTTCTACACTATGAATGATTCTGAGGATCAGCATTGCATCAAGAAAACATGTCTATGAAAAGTATACATATCAAAGTGTTATAAAGCAAAACTGGGGTTTACAGGGGTATACCTATTTTTCTTTTTTTGTGTTCCAAAACAAAGATTGTGGGTACTCATTAGAACCGCCTCGGCGAGGCGGTTTTAATGTGTACCCATAAATGTTTTGAGCAAACATTTTAAAATTATCAGAACTCTCCCAATGATTTTTTTTTAAATTTAATGCTGACAAAATCCTATGTATATTGTATGGACAAGTTTTCGTAATGGCCCTTTCTAAGGTCCATTCTCATATCAAACAACATTTTATCCCATGGTTTCCTTACCAGTCTCTTTTGTGCAACTACGTTTAGCTTGTTTAGCAATCTGGTCATTGTTGTGCTCTACATGCTGCATTTAGCATTATACGGGTAATTAAATTCATTTTACCGTTTGTCAGAAGCAGCAGAAAATGTTGGTGAAGAGGGTAAGCAATTGGCGAAACTTGCCAAAAGCTTATTGTAACAGCCAGTGATGGCAAATGGGTCATAATCACAACAAACAGAAAAGATGTCCACTAGATAACAGACTTTTGGAACTACCTCAATAATTTAATTATCAACGTCAAGCTTCTTCACCATTCGTCTATCAATAGGACGTTTCTTTCCTAGATATCAGGTCCTAGATATAACCTCTAGCAAAATGATGCATCATGCTATTAGCAGAGCCATTGTGAACATCCACTAAGACACCAAACTCCTCAGTGTACCCAATACCAACTCTAACCTTGCTTCTCACATCCCAATACATGTACATGGATTGGACAAGAGGCACTAGCCTCTCGTCATTTCATATTTTTCACACTGTCTACCAGATGAAATCCAATTGGACGCAATCAAATGTGTTCTGCAGGTCAAATGAGGCCATGCAGAGAAGCTTATTAGCAGCCGAGTGATTCTCTAAAAATAAAAACTGCATCTGTAGAGCCTCAACCTGACATCAAATCACAATGCATCTCATCAAGCTCAGATCTTTTCCCTTTATGCTCCAACACCTTCACCACTTGTTCAATCAGCATCAAGCCATTGTTGCCTCTGTTCAGAATGTGCCGTTTTCCCTTAAACTGGTAGACAATGAAGCTCTACTGTCAGTGACTTGGAATGCAACTGTCTGAGGCGATGTCCACAAGATCAGGCACTTTGGGTGTTCCAGTTTTCCCGAGTGACTTCAGAATTTTAGTGATGGTACCTGAAGGCCCGGCTGCTTTGCCAGATGCTATATTGCATATGGCCTTTGTGTTCGACTCACTTCGGTTTTCGACATGGGTTTTCTCAGATTGGTCCTCCAGATTCCAAGGAAATTCAACAGGAGATTTTCATAATGCTCTTTTTCTGCTTTCTAGTTTAACAACAGTTGGTCTTCATTATTCCTGACAGGTTTATCTACCAAGATATCCTGATTGCCACATCATATTTACTTAGTAAGACAAAATACATTTACTGATTTAGGATATAAAGTCCCCCCATTCTATTCTACTGGATGAACTCTTACCAGTTGTATGCAGTCTGCCTGACACATGCCTTTCACAGTTTGAAGGACCTTACCTCCTCCCTTACTGCTTCCTCTACCAGCGTGTTCAAATACCACTTCTGCTTTCTCCGTGGTTAATTTGCATGCTTCTTTTGTAGCATGCAGAGGGCTGTACTTAGAGAAGACAAATGCTCATTTACTGTGCTTTTCTGTTGTAGCTCAATGTCTTATGTCTCAGGAAGTAAAATACTTCAGGAAGTGGAACTATGCTTGTTTCTCTTGACCCTTCAGCTCCTGCAGTTTGATGTTAGGCACAAACTCGCACTTGAGCTAATAGGGATAGAAACTTTGAAGTCTCCAACCATCACCCTATGCAATGGGAAGTCCTAACGTAGATGTCATTGATGCCAAAAACTCATTAAAAGGTTGCAATTAGTATGGCACTTGCCAGAAAGCAGGCATGAGATGACCTGTTACTCTAGTAATAAATGTAGATATGTAGAATCACTGACCTTTAGAGGAATATATACTCATCAAAAGAAGTTTTGCACCAGTTAATATTTTTCTCATTTTAAAATAATTTCTAGAATAGATATTTTTCAAATAAACTTTAAAAACTTAATACCATCTTAAAGGGCTGGACTTCCTGAATGACAAATCAATATTTCTTCTTAAAAAGATTAAATAAAAATGTGCAAAAATGCATGTTTTTGAAAACACCCAAATTTGGGATGCAGCAAAAAGCCCACATCTTTATTTCTGGGCTTCTAAACCCGAATTCGTTTCACATCCTCATTCGAGGTACTGAAAGCAATCATTTAAAGCAAAAAACTAAAAATTGATTTTTTTTTTACAAAAACACTATTTTTGACCAAAAATAACGATTTTTGAGATTTTGTTTAATTCTAAGATAAAGCTTAGTAACTCATCTCTCCAATAAAATGGGTTATTTTTCTTTCAAACACAGCATGCAGCACCCATTAATGTTTAACTGAAGATAGAGGTTTTCAACCCATCCAAATTCAGAATTTTTAAAAAGCTGCATATCAAAAAAGTACTCATGCAACATCTTTGACATGAGATTGCCTTTAACAGAAAGAAAACAGGCGGCAGGTTTTGGTGTCAAAACATCTCATAGTGATCCAAAATTGAAATGAATTTCGATTTTACTTATTTTTTCCAATATTTATCATTTTTTCTCAAAAATTGCAATTTTGTCAAAAAATGAATTTTCACTAAAATTTTGAGATTTTTTAAATTGTTTTTGGGCTTAATCATTAGCTTTGGAGCTCTTGTATGTAAATTTGGAAACAAAAATGTGTTCTTGATGCTGTGGCATTTTTTGTGGAATTTTTTCGATTTTCTAATTTTCAGCAATTACAGAAAATGGGAATTTTCAATTTTTCCTAAAATCGTTTCCGCAACAATTTTTGGTCTTATCACACACATAATCATACTCTTTCAGACTGTGCAAATTCAAAAAGCTGGGTTTAAAATTTGTTTGTTAAAATGTCACTTAAAAATATGAAAAAATCAAAATGGTGCAAAACTTCTTTTGATGAGTATATATATATTTGCTAAATTTGTTTCAATGATAACTTGTTTGCTGGATGTAAGCACATGTCTTTACAGGATTTAGTAAAATCTTAAACGTGGAATAGTTTGCATCAAGGATTTGAATGTGCTGCAAGACTGGCAGTAGTGTATATTACAAAACAAAAATCACAACTGATGACCATATATGATTTTGACAGCCATTTTGAATGTCAAATATAATGTCATTGCTTTCATTTAAGGATAGTTAACAGCAACATACTAGAAAATTAATAAGATCTTCAGCAGTTCAAACTGTTCAATCAACATTTTCCAAAAATATGACTTTTTTTTTCTTTTGGCAGCCATCTTGAATACCATACTGATTTTAATATGCAACTGAAACAATACAGATAGGTAAGATTTTGGTGAAAGTAGAATGTTTCTATTCATTAGAACAGATTAAGAGATTTCCATCCAAAATCATAATTTATAGTATCCATATGTAACATACCAATATACGCTGTTCAAGAAGCTAAATATGGCGACCATCTTGAGAATTAGCATCATTCGTGATATTTCTAATCAGCAGTATGAGTTTAAGGTGTATGAGAATGTTTATGACTGCAATTTATGTAACATTAAACGAAGAAAGTATGATTTCGGCAATTATATATTAAATGGAATATTGATAAAGAAGCTGCAAATAGGTGGCCACTTTGCAAAAAATAATAAATTGCGGCCATTACATGACATTTGTGGCACTAAATCTATTTTTGTTTTGATATTATGTACTTGTAACTTGTATTTGTGGCATGTTATGTGCTTGAAACATTTTATAATAAATAATTCTTCTTTTTATTAACTGCGTCATATTTTCGTCTCGCTAACTTGATGTTTAGTAAATTAATGGCAGCCATCTTTGAAAATAGTCGCCATCTTGAAAACTTTTAAGGTTAAAATGCATTAAAATATATCTTGAAATGGATAAGCATTAGAACTTTGGCTTTTGATACTTTTGACGAAAGCAGCAGTGGAACTGATATCAATCTGTATAATGCTTTTAATGAAAATGTCGCCATCTTGAATTTCAAAATGGCGGCCGTCACAGGCCAAATTTCACGTGGCACTGACCCTCAAAAATTCTTATAATTATAAGTCTACACCTGTGCCAAGTTTCATGCTTTTATCAAAAAGTGCACAATCCACAAAAAAATTGTTACATATCCGCCCTGCTAATCTGCCTAGGTTACATTTGCCCTATCATCGTACGATTTTTTTATCTGCGATTTTCACTACGATCTTTTAGACATCGTATGTGATCATGGGCTACGACGTATGTGTTTACAATTCACACTGGCATCGTATGATTTCTTGCTCTGGGTTTCGTTGACGTTCTGAGTCTAAACCGTACGGAGATCGTAGAGAGGATCGTAGGGAGATCACACGGAAATCGTAGGGTCTCCGCAGAGTTTAAGTGGAAATCGTAAGGAGCCCGTGCGATGTCCGTGAGGAGTCCCTGCGATTTCTGACTAAGCCCTTGCGGTCTCCCTACGATCACCGTACGTTTTTATGTCCCCAGATTATCATAAAAAATCGTGCGGTGACGCACGATCATCGCAGGGTGTCCGTAGAATCATGCTACCTACGACGTGTCTATGGGCTACGGCCACAGACTATTACAAAACCGTAGAGGCTACGGAGATCGTAGGGGGCCGTAGAATCGAAGGCATCCTAGGGTCACCCTGCGCGGAGACCGCACGAAAAAAAAAAAAAAAAACACAAAAAAAAAACAGCATCGTAAGGTCATCGTGCCAAATGTAACCACGCTTTGAGCGTGATTATAACTTAAATGAAGTACAACTGCGGTGACATCTTGTAGTTAGTTCCCTTTGATTATATTTTCCAACTCCATGTTTCGATATATTTTGGATCCGAGTCTATGCCAAGATGCTTTCCCGCATATAGGGTGTGTGTTGGGGATAGGGTGAGGCTAGTTACCTGTGGGCTACATTAAAGAAACAACCCTAAGGCGTGAACTCTGATAATGCTATATACAATATATTGAACTGCAGTGTAGCTTTTTGGGAGATGTAGGGGATATAAAATACGTTTCATGGAAAACTATATGATGCTTATCGTCTTTTTTCTTTCCTTCTTTCTTTCTTCTCACTATCTTGTCTATGAACGTTTAATATCCTCGAATCATGAATAACAATTAAGCGAGCACCTGCTCAGCGCTAATTGGCCCACTAATTGTTTCTAACGGCATGCGATAGCCACGAGACCAAAATCGAGAAACAGCTCAATTATGACTCAATAATTGAATTATCTAATTCCTCTGATTGAAAGATAATTACGATCGTTTTCTGCCTGTGTTATCTTGATAGAAACCGCTACTCAAAAAGTGTGAAAATTATTTCTCTAATCGCCCAATGAAATCGGTAGCGGCTGTGTTGCTTTGCACCCTACTTTGACAGCTTCTGTTGAAATCTGATACGAAGCGTCTTATCTTTAGCCAATCAGCGCGCAGCTTTGCGGTCAAAGGTGCGAGATTGTACGATAAGCTCCGCCCTCTGACCTAAATCTCTAGATCAATGTTGTTGCGAGTTACACTACATACAGTACACATTTATAACCCAACCTGTGTTTTGTGATCTAGGATATGTTGCATGGCTGTAAACTTGTGAATTTTGGATTTGTTTTGTACGATTATTCATTTTAGCTACTATAAATATGTTGAAAGGTTATAGAGGAATTATGAAAATGTCTTAAAATGATTCATGGCTTATGGATTAGATTATTTCCTCTGCAGGCCAAGAGCTCGGCGAAAAAAAGGTCCCAAAAAACTTCAACACGAAACATTTGGACATCGATGGCTTGTTATGGGCGTGAAATGTAGCCCTGGTGTATTCGAGACCAGAACTCTGATCGGACTGTGTCTTATTATTTTGGGACTTTTCAGTGACACAGGTTTGTTTTAATAAGTTCTTTTCATCCCAATTAAAAGCACAATGGCCAAAATTCGGCATGTTCTAGTAACCGACAGAAATGCTACAACATTGTGACAACAACCTTTCCTAGACAACATGAACAAGCTATATACACAGTAGCACTGATATAGTTAGCAATAAAGACCAACAGTAACTCAAGTTTTAAAATGCCATTCTAACTGATTTCATATTAGTGGCATTTTGTAGTCAAGTTTTACATGTACATGTAGTTTTCATTATTGTTCCATTTATGTATGTATGATATACACATTATACCGAATGAACAAAATAACTAAAACTCTACAGTATTAAAATCATAATAATTCAGCGAATTCTATGAATTGATAAGTCTCCATCTAAGAAACGACTTGACTTCCACATTTGACCATATATAGCTGTTGTCTTGTTGACCATACATGTATAAGATTGGCCAAGAATATCTACCGTAATCATTCTAATTAGCGCACATACTTTTACAGGAAAATACCTTGAGGATGCATATTTCAACCCTGTTGACAACTTCATAGCAAGAGTAAAAACATACTTGTACATGTATAATTAATTTTTGCAATGAATCTTTAGGTTTAAACTGGGTTTAAGAAGGTCTCAAATGTGTGCATATTTACAAGATATTTTGCTACCTTTTATTTATTATGAAAACTTAATTAAGTGACCTTTAAGTTGATTTTGTAAAGTTGAATGCACTGCACGCCTATTAGAATGAATACATAAATGATAATAAATGTCTTACATTTTGGTGTTTCAGTTTATTCATGTGCAGTAGATATGTGTTGGGAAAAGTATGAAAGGGCTTCAGATTCCCTAGGGTTGGGGCACTCAGACAAATCAGTGGACAGCGAAGTTAGATGTATACCTTATCGGACGTATTATCAGTGTTTGGAAAATTTACATGGTTGTAAAGGAAATATTAAATTCCACAGTGTCAAAAAGGTGGTTCGTAACCAGATGACGCATAATAAATGTTCCTCCTCCGGACCAGTGTATACCTCGTCTAGCGGGGAAGAGATTCCAATCTTACCACCAGACGCTTTGTGCCAGTATCAGGGAAAAAAGGTGTATCGCCATTGTGAACTTTTTGGTGATCCTCATATACGGACGTTTCAGGGAGAGTTTCAAACGTGTAGGATAAAAGGAGCCTGGCCATTGGTTAATAATGATTACCTGACAGTGCAGGTCACTAACGATCCTGTGTCTGAATCTGTCGCGGCCACAGCACCAAGCAAAGTAAGTATTTGGGAAAAATAGATACAAATTACATGTCTAATCAAATACAGACATAGATATCATATATATCTGAAATCAGGAGCTCCTGCTGAAATATAATATGCTGCAAATATGTGTATACGTAAACTATGTATGGTTTTAGTATACAACTTCGATAGAGAAATACTCAAAGGGACCCGCCAGCTACATGTATAGAAGGCGAAAATTGTCTAAAATATTTTTTTTTAAACATTTTTGGTTGTTTTAGACAATGTCAACCTCCTAATCCTATTCCCTGGGTCTCTTTGGAGATACAAACATTGGTCTCTGAAACTTTAAATTGTATTTTGATTTTCAAGCATCCTTTCCTATTCCATGTTAATACATGACTGTATCTGTCATGAAAAAAAAAAAATACAAGGAGATTCAATGGTACATCACCATTCATGTAATTAGGATGGACAGGATCTGCAGAAAATTACCAGTTTATAGTTTTATCCTGAACTTCTAGTTTGAGTACTCTGCCTCCTGTTTATTTTTTCTCTCTCACAAAGAACTTCTAGCACATTTTGCAAAGATAAGTGAGAAAACGTCTTTGATGGTGTTTGCGTCTCAGGAGCTTGACAAGGCCTCATATTTGATCATAATTCGGAAACTTTTTTGTATTTCTGTGGTGCATAATATTCCTTTCTTGTTAGCTGTGAAAATTGCCCTTAATGCCTCTTTAGCCAGTAGCCAATGTTAAATTTTACATAAAAACTTGATATGTATAATTGAAAGCGAAATTTGTTATCCAGTCTCTTTGCAAGTTCTATAAATTGGTGTTACTAACACAAAACAGAACTTATGGTCTAGATTACATACCGGTGTGCCAAAATGTTGCATCTCAAGAAAAGATGAATGATGCCAAATGCCACCTAGAATGAAACCTATGGCAGAACAAAAAGTATCCTAAATAATAACAACTTTGCTGTAATTACTGAGATATGCACAGAAAAGGAAAGTTTAAAAATATAAAAATATAGAGATCTGCAAACATTTTTTGTATTATGATTTAATGACCTAGGCAACATTTTTACTCACCTGAGACGTCAAGGTGAGCTTATAGTATACTCCGTTGTCATCCTTATTGTCGTCCTCGTTGTTCACAATGTTCAAACATCTACTCATCTGAAACCCCTGGGCCAATCAAAGCCAAACTTCATATGGAGCATCCTTAGGAAGGGGGAACCAAAGTTTGTATAAATGGTCCAGGTTACATGACCAAGATGGCCACCATGCCCATATATGTTAAAAACCTTAAAAAATCTTCATCTCTGGAACTGGTGGACTGATTTCAATGAAACTTGTTCTAGTATGGGATCGAGGGTGGGTACCTCCTAGAGGCTGATTTTGTCACCTAGCTGGCTTAGAAAGTTGGACTTTGTAGAATCAGTAGTTCTTTTTTTTTTTTTCTCTCTATTTTTTTTTTTCTCAAATTTTTATACATACATGTACGTAACATTATTTTCAGTTTCAATACAATTTGTAACACAATCAGATAGGTAAAAGTTGAGGTGTGTACGTGAATTTTGGGAGCATGTGAAGCTATTTGTCTGCACAACTGCATCTAATTATGCCAGCTACTGATATTTGAGCCGCATCATGAGAAAACCGGATTTTTACCTATGCGAAAACAAAGGCGCAGATCAGCTTCACAGTAACTGCGAAGCTGATCAGCGCCTTTATTTTCTCTACACGGATAGTACAATTTCTTGTCTTCTTAAATCCGAAATTTAAAGCTTCTAGCCTGCTTCTGAGACTGTACCGACCGGTTTGTGTCAAACCTGGTCGGAAACCCCGAAGACAGGTTTTCTCGCGTCATGGCCCATTTCTTATATCTCAGTTTTATGTGTTACTCTGAATTTTTTTCAAAAGAGCCAATAAATCCCAGCTGGCATTCATTTCCTGGTTAATCTGTATATTATTTCACAAAATTGGTGAATATTATTTTTTGGTCAGCCTTCTTTTATAATTTCACATTTTCATTAGCAGCACTGCATTTTAACCCATATTTGACGAATGGATTCACCCATCGTTATCATTTGGGTTAGTCCACTTTCATTTTTAGGGGCTTTAGGTGTGATTTTTAAATTTTGTTCAATTTTTCGATGAAAATTCTACAAGCAAACAGAATTAGCCCCAGATGGGACGCCACGTTCTGCGGTGTCACATCTAGGGCTATTCTGTTTGCCTATGTCCCATAAAAGGGACACCAGGCTTAAAGTTAAGATGGCACCATGTATTTTATGGGTTGGAGTCATGGATTGGAGTCTTATTAGAGAGTAAAGAGTGGAGTCATGGACTGGTTTATTGGAGTGAAACCCTGGAGGGAAATTTTGGAGTGGAACAGAAAGCTCAAATAAAGCAAAACCAGTTTATACGTAATAGAATACAACAATATTTTGGATACAGGCGTTAATGTTTTAAATAGCATATTATGAATTTATTTATATACATTTTGGTATTCCCTGAACTTAGATCAGTCAAGGGATGTTACACCCATCAGAAAATATCTTCGTATTTTATTGGCTTTGTCTGAAGTTTTTTGTTGCTCTTCAAAATTTCCCTCCAAGGTTTCAGTCCAAGAATGCACTCCAGTACTCTAGTTCATGACTCCAATCCAAGACTCCAATCCAAAAAATACACTGCCTTTCAAGTCCGGTGGCGGATCAAGAGGATCGAGCATTATTTTATTTTCATTTGGAAGGTGGAGAAAGTTTTGAGTATTTATAGCAATTTGAAAATTCAGACAGCGGTGGGTTAGTACTGTATAGACCTTAAATTTTATTCAAAAATGTCCGAAATGGTTTGTCAGAATGTATAAATCAACATGCATGCAAAGAGCACAGGTGTTTGTTTCATTAATTTTGTGTTAGATGAATATACAGTATTGTCCTTTCAAATTAAAACATAAAAAGCTTGAAAGAAATTTATGTAAATTGGATTTTATGCATGAATGTTAATATGAAAATTAATTTATTCCAACACTGCTTTAGATTTTATGAAAGGCATACCTTTGACTTGAAAGCCAGACATTGCATGTAAATGGAAAAGCCAAACTCGTGATTTCTTGTCAGAGGCGGAGGCCTTATAAAAATTTAATTTGTGTGTGTGTGCCATTTATCCCAGTGCAATCATGTTTGGTAGAATTTCCATGGAAAAAGTACACACACACACACACACACACACACACACATATGAGCCGCATCATGAGAAAACCAGCATTTTGCATATGCGAAAACAAATACCGGTACGCAGATTTTGACCTTTGTTTTCGTCACACGGATGTACCATTCCTTTATTTTCCAGTCTTGGACGTGGTCAGAAACCACATTGTTGGTTTTCTCAGGGTCGTTTAAAGGTGTTTCCATACATTTCAAATTCAATTTGAGCCATGTTAAGATATAAAGTTCTGATTTATTAGATTTTCTGAAGATTATGGGAAGCCTTTATAAATCCTTATAAATGGAAGTATAATATCGCTGACCTAAATTGGGCTCTGTTTTCAAATATTGACTATACAGTTTATTTGTTCAATAAATTTATCTTAATATGAGGGATAGGTCAGAAAAGGCTAAAGCAGTGTTTAATAATGATTTAAAGTTGAATTTTCATGAGTACTAAATATAAGTTAGTACAGTACAACCTCATTATAACGCTATGTTTGGGGTCCAAAGAAACAGACTGTGTTATATGTGAGCCGTGTTATAATGAGGTTATTTACTATAATAATATGCATTATAGGAAAATAGTAATTTGGGAGCCATGTCATGACCGTGTTATATTGGAAACCGTGTTATAACGATGAGGTTGGACTGTATGCATTCAGCAACGACTCTTATCAGTCCAGTACAGTCAACCCAGCCTAATTTGAGAGGTTTCCTCCAGAAGGACCAAAAGAAAAAATATAATTCAATTTAATTTTTCAATTTAATTATATGTTTTTGTTTTTTTTTCAGTTTAATTATATGTTTTTCCCAATTTTATCGGTATCAATGCTTTCCCCATAAAGTGAAAACAAGCCCTGAGGCCCCTGACTCGAACATGGTCTAACTTCAAAATACAAAACCTCTTTTACCAACCATGACTCACTCTCCTTCACTAAATTTGAGCCGCCTCATGAGAAAACCAACAATCTGCATAGGCGAAAACAAAGACGCAGATCAGCTTCGCGGTAACCACGAAGCTGATCAGCGCCTTTGTTTTCGCTACTCGGATAGTACAATTCCTCTTCTACTTAAATCCGAAATTTCAAGCTTCTAGCTCTTTTCTCTGCTTATACAGGCCAGTTTGTGTCAGACCTGTTCGAAAACCACATTGTTGGTTTTCCCACGAGGCGGCTCGTTTTATCAATAAGAGCTTCCTTGCTTTCCTATTGAATTTCTAAACTATACTTTATCGATTCAGCGAACATGGTTGCTTTAAGGTGCTGAATTTGTGCGTGCTTAGATCATTTTTCCCCCACAAAGTTTATCAATTGAATATCGATAAAAAACGAGGCAAAATAGTTGTGCCTGTTCTCCACGAAACTATCTGTAAAACTATAAGACTGACATAGATCTCTGTGTATGTGCTGTTTTGTACAAGTGACACGGTTATATTCTGTACTCGTAAAAGTTGCCAAGACATACAAGACAAAATTTAGAAGCATCCATGATATAGTGGTTTGATATCATGACTTTAAAGTCTAGCTGCCCGCTTTTTTTTAACCAAGGTGACAGTTCCTGTCTCTATATGACATAAACTGTTTGAGATTTTCAGTCGGAACACAAGACAACAACAATAAAATGTTTAAATGTGAGCCGCATCATGAGAAAACCAGATTTTTGCCTGTGCGAAAATAAAGGTGCAGATCAGCTGTGCAGTGACTGCACAGCTGATCAGCGCCTCTGTTTTCGCTGTGCATCCCTTTTCATTTTAAATCCGAAGCTTCTAGCCTTTTTCTTTGACTATACAGGCCGGTTTATGTTGAACCTGCAGGGTTCCCATTTATCCTCTATTGAGGGTTTTTTACCCCCAAAATTTGCCATATACCACCAAAATTTGCATAACTTCTTATATAGGCCTATACATAGGGGGTATAAAACTAAGAAAATTAAGCCAGTGTACCCTCAAATTCAAAATTCAGTGGGAAACCTCAACCCTGACCTGGTCGGAACCCCCCGAAGACCGGTTTTCTCGCATCGCAGCTCATGTAGATAAATAGAAACATGGACAGATCATTCTAAAACTAGTTGAAACTGCTGATTCTAAATTCTGTTTAACTCTTTCTCTGGTATTTTCAGTTGACAGTTCTTATAAAGAAGAACGAGGATTGTGCTTCCCGACGTTACCTCACGTACCAGGCCCAGTCAGACTCGGCCATCTTGCCGAGTACGTTTGAAGACGGCCAGAAATATTACGGGGCTTCCAGAAGTGTAGAGCTCAAAGAAGTAGACCCAGGGAAACACATTGAGATTTATATTAAATATATTAATACAACTATATTGGTGCGGCATATCGGTAGTTATCTGTCCTTCGCAATAAGCATGCCGGAGGAGTTGTTAAATTCCACGGAACAAAGTGCTTTAGAACTCTGTGTACGTGGGTGTCCGCGTAGTGAATTAATAAATTATCAGGAATATCTAGCTTTAAAAGAAAAATCAACTTTTGGTGGTGAAATCGTGATGCCTCGCATCGAGGCAGAAAAAGTGTGCCGAAATTCCGGATTAGTGGATTTTTATTTCGACTCTTGCGTTTTTGATTTAATGACGACGGGTGACAAGAATTTCACCCTGGCAGCTGTAGCATCCTTTCAGGATCTCATTCGATTGTCGCCGGAAGAGCGAAAAACACGGAAAAATCGGACGTCGTTGGAAGAATATGATAAGTTATATAGTGGTAGTAATTCTTTAAGAACTAGTAACCCAGTTTCATGTAGGATCTTAACAGTGACGCTTATAGCTTGTATTTTATCAGCGTACGCATCATTATAACCCAGGAGAACGGGTGACCGGACACATCTTCATCCAGGTTCCCGTATGTGCCAGGTCATCTGTGAAAGCCATCGTCATTATTATTTTTATTTTTTTTAACGTCCCCTTTCAAGATTATTTAAGCTCATATGAGATGGGCCAGTCAGTAGGTGGGGCGAAAACGGGAGTACCCCGAGAAAAACCACCTGGCACACCCGCAAGCAGAACTTGGCTTGTCTCACGTGGGCAGTGCGGGGCTCGAACCTACACCAGACACAGTGGTGAGACGATCGAGTTATTAAGAGACAGGGCTCTTAACCGCTCGGCCACGGGGGCCGCCTCAACGTCAGTATAGCTGCAACAGGAGAAAGTCTGTCGACAACTCGAGGCTTCAAACCTTTGCTACAGGGATTATACTAAATAATTGCATATATAGCTTAATCATTGGTGTTGATCAGCCCAGCTGATGCAGGCCTTTGTTTTCATATGTACGGAAACAGACTTCTTCATGTTGCAGCCTAATCATGCTTAAGTCTAGTTTGGGTGGGTGTTGAATCTGTTGATGTTTTTTGCTGTTTTTGAAGATTAAAGACCACAAAAAAGCATTTATTGTGGATCCTGCTCTCAAATAACTACATGTATCAGCAATTTATATTTTTGTGAAAAAAAAAAAAACACAGATTTATCCATTCATTAACACAAAAACACCTAAATTAGACTTCTCAATTCATTAAATTGTGCCATCACTTTGGCATGAACATATTTGAGCCGCATCTTGAGAAAACCGAATTTTGGCCTGTACGAAAACAAAGGCGCAGATCAGCTTCGCAGGAACTGCGAAGGTGATCAGCACCTTTGTTTTCACTACACGGATAGTACAATTTCTCGTCTTCTTAAATTCGAAATTTCAAACTTCTAGCCTGCATCTGTGACTGTACAGGCCGGTTTGTGTCAGACCTGGATGGAAACCCCGAAGACCGGTTTTCTTGCGTCGCGGCTCATTTGTTCATCATCTAATACTGCCATAATGTATGTACTTGTGTTTTTCTTCATGTACATGTATGTAACTTGTTTCTGTTTAAGTATCTAGTTAAATTAATGAATGCTTTTTTAATGTTTACAAATTTGTTTCTCATTTTGTTCATTAACTTAATAATTTGAAAGATAACTATTAGCTAAGATAAAAGTTTAACAGAAGAAAATTATATAATTTGGGATGAATTCTTTGACTGAATCATTAATTCAGTAAATTTTAACAACATGATGTGTGCAAAGAAACAGAATACTGTATCATTCACATTTTTACATGGATGTGTGATGGCCTAGTTGTTAGTGTGTCAAATTCAGAAGTTAGGGGTTTTTACCACACTAGCACTGCATAATGTGTCCTTGTGCAAGAGACTCGGAAAATCCCCATTATACTCTCAATACCCAGAAAGCTTTCCAACATGACTGAAAAATTGTTGACTGGTATGTAAAGCCACAAAGCAAGCAAACTTTTTGTACCATACCTCATCAGACCTCCTCTTTTATCAAAACATGAAAATATTTACAATGTAGGTTCAATATTGGAATCGCGTTGTGAGCAAACCATGATGTGAGCAGGTCAGACACAAACTGAGCTGTACAAGCACAGAAGATGGCTAGTGGCTGGAACTTTTTGGATTAAGAAAGTAGAGGAATTATACTATCCTTGTGGTGAAAACATAGGTGCTGATCAGCTTCGCAGTTATTGCGAAGCTGATCTGCGCCTTTGTTTTCGCATATGCAAAATGTAGCAAAATCGGGTCATTTATAAAGTATTGCTGTATGTCAAGTATTATTTTTCTGGCATTTTGAAAATGATGATTTTTGTCATATTATGTAATTATTATGCATTGTGCAGAAGAGGAAAAATCGCAGTGGCATTTAAACCTTCGGATAGGCAAGAAGTGAAAACGCTTATAAAACTATAGTTTCATACTGACAACTGTGCACACCATCAGGAAAACAATCCGTGAAAGGTTAACCCCTTAAAGCCCAAATTTATATAGTAAAAGTGGGGTATGCAGGGGTATACCTATGCTCCAAAACATAGACTGTGGGTACTCGTTAGAACTGCCTCCGTGGTTTCAAGCAAAAATAACGAAAATATGAAAGAAAAAATCTTCTACTGAAAATTTTCAATTTTTACAACTTTAACTTATAAAAATGTGTATATTACATGGGCGTGTTTTCGTAATGCTGTGACAGCAAATTGTAACTCTTTTTCTCTGTAAATTGATTATCATTCACTATAGTCCAATTCGCATGCGCAAAAAATACACGTGTGTAAATATACTCCGGTGTGTATTTATACTCCGGTGTGCAAATCAACCTGAGAGTAAATTTAAATTGCGTTCACATGGGTTTTATCGCCGGGAGTATTTTTGTATGTAAATTTATCATTTCTGGATTAAAACCTGTTCATTTAAGTTTTCTGTATTTGCAAAAAAAGAAGAGACTGCTTCAAGGTGTTCATGTAGACTTTGGCAGCAGACGGGAATCATGTAATGGTCAGGCATAACCTTAGCAGTTATACAGTTTCCTTTTTTCATCCTTTTACAAGGAATTACTGTTAAAATGCCCCAAGAATCCTAACCAAGAATGATGAAGAAATAGTGTGGCTGTGTGCACTTTATATGATCTAAAATGTTATGAATGGCAATAAACTCTTATTTAGCAACAATGTCCACAGTTTCAGCAACTGTCATATAATCAGTTAGGAACAAAAAATGTGAAAATTCGTTATCTAAAAGCAGAATATTGACTTGAAATAAAAATACTCATGGGTAAATTTTACTTTGGGTTCGCATGGCACATAATAGTAAATTTACACCTGTGTATTTGTAAAAATAAAATTTGCATCTGGTCAGACCCAGGAGTAAATTTACCCATATGTAAATATACTCCGGTGTGTATTTGCGTTCACATGCGCCATTTACTTACCCCGAGTAAAATTTGCACACCGGAGTATATTTACACGTGTGTATTTTTGGCGCATGCGAATTGGACTTATGTTACCCTTTTCTTAGCCTGATTTTTAAGGCTTCTAGATTTTCACTGATTTTTTTTTTCACATGACAAGATGTAGTAACATAATACAATCGTTTGATGAAAGGCTGGTTGTATTGACATTCAGTGTTTGCCCAACTTGTTGAGAACCCCTGCTTTTGTTCGATCACCCTTTGATTTTTGTTTGGATGACTAATTGAGTTTCTTTGGATAATGGCTTCATTTGAGCCGCATCGTGAGAAAACCGGATTTTTGCCTATGCGAAAACAAAGGCGCAGATCAGCTTCGCGGTAACCGCGAAGCTGATCAGCGCCTTTGTTTTCGCTACACGGATAGTACATTTCCTCTTCTTCTTATATCCGAAATTTCAAGCTTCTAGCCCGCTACTGTGACTATACAGGTCAGTTTGTGTCAGACCTTGTCGGAAACCCCGAAGACCGGTTTTCTCGCGTCGCGGCTCATTTGTACTGGGCTTGCAAAGAATTGGAGCTCATGGTTCCTAATATTTGATCAAACTGAAAATCTCGTTCACTGGTTTGATCTGTTAACATATGAGCCGCGACGCAAGAAAACCGATCATCGGGGTATCTGACCAGGCCCTATGCAGTCTCAGAAGAAAGCTAGATGCTTGAAATTTTGGATTTAGAAGAGGGGCTGTATTATCTGTGAAGCGAAAACAAAGGCGCTGATCAGCTGTGCAGTTACTGCACAGCTGATCTGCGGCTTTGTTTTCGCAAAGGCAAAATTCTGGTTTTCTCATGATGCGGCTCATATTTGAGTTTGGTTCCCAATGGGCTTGTTGTTTGCATCTTCAAAATTTATCCAACAATGCATAACTTTCCCAAGTTGTTATGGTGTTAACTTATACTTCCATATGCAGTTACAGTAACTTATACTTCCATATGCAGTTACAGTAACTTATACTTCCATATGCAGTTACAGTAACTTAAATTTCCATATGCAGTTACAGTGTTGGGTTTTCAGCCTATTTTATGGGCATTCTATGATTTCATACAATTGTTTGAGCCAGGTGTGCTGTTTTTTTGCAAAAATTAATATATTCGTGCACTTAGTTGATCTAAATTGTGTCTCAAAATGAATACCTTTAGATATAATTGCCTGATTATGTTATTTCTTTGTAATTGTTGTTATAAAATGAGCCATCTTCAATATATGAGCCACCGCACCAGAAAACCAACAGTCTGCTTAGGCGAAAACAAAGACGCAGAGTCGCAGATCGGCTTCGCAGTAACTGCGAAGCTGATCAGCGCCTTTGTTTTCGCTACACGGATTGTACAATTCCTCTACCTTCTAAATCCGAAATTTGCAGCCTCTAGCCTCCTTCTGTGACTGTACAGGCTTGTTTGTGTCAAACTTGTTAGGAAACACATTGTTGGTTTTCTCACATAGTGGCTCATATACTGTCTGTGCCATAGTGGAGAAAGTGGGGAGGGGCACCTAGGCATAAGACACTAATACATGTAATATATTCTATGTGTACATACTGTGTAAGTGATAAATGAATAGCCGCTTGTCTAAACCTCTGGCATAACACACAAAGGACATTTTTCACTTGATGTCATGTCATTTTAATACATTTAGGTATAATTAACCTGCCCTGTAGCAAATGTATGCATATGGTTGTAGTAAACCTGTTATAATGAGCCGTTGCATGGGAAAACCAACAATCTGCATATGCGAAAACAAAGACGCAGATCAGCTTCGTGGTAACCACGAAGCTGATCAGCGCCTTTGTTTTCGCTACACGGATAGTACAATTCCTCTTCTTCTTAAATCCAAAATTTCAAGCTTCTAGCCTGCTTCTGTGACTGTACTGCCCGCTTTGTGTCTGACCTGCTCGGAACCCGAATTGTTGGTTTTCACACTCACGCACAGGCTCGTATGGTATACAATAGCCTAACTTGATCATCAGACTTGATTTGAAATCTTTCATTTTGATACAGTTTGATAATTTAACATAATTTCAAATCTTTGACTTTTATCTAAGGCCATTTCACCATTTCGAAACAGCTGAGCAAATTTGAAAAGAGAATTTTGAATACATACAACTCGGATGTCAACATATTTGACCTATATACGAGATAAGAATAGATAAAAAATACAGTAGCGAAATCTGTTTGTGTTTAAACTCTGTGTACATGCTTGCTATCTCGCATGACTTGCAAAATCGAAAACAATTAATACGATTGAACTTGAATTATTTAACAACTGAAGTAAGAAAAACTTTTTTCTTTTGTAAGGCGAGACAACAATGATTAAAGGTATTCTGGGCCTGAGGTTATGAAACTTTTTTCATGCTCAGCTCAGCTGAGATTAAAATTTATCCTGCTCATAAATGTTAAAATGTTGTTGGCATTTTAACATTTATGAGCAGGATAAATCATAGTCTTTGGAGTTCTGAACCGTCAATTTCTGTATATTTGGGCTATTTCGGTATCTATGAGCATTCAAAATTTAATGCTCAGCTGAGTTGAACATGAAAAAAGTTTTATAACCACGGGACTAGGGTTGGTCAATGGTGTTGTTCACTGTCCTGGGCAGTTCTTATTGACATAGTAACACACGTTTGTTGAACTTCATGTTTGCTGCTCTAGAATTACCATGTATTCTCATACAAAATGTTTAGCTTGCATGTGGATTGGGTCAAAAAGGATTTTCCTTAAACAGTATGGTATATAAAGGCAAGAAATTGAACAAAATTTGTTCAGCCAGCTTCATAGGTTATCTTGGTTTTTAATCTCTATCAAAACATATCTCTGCAGCATTGCAGGGTCATGTTTATATGTTCTCTGGACAGTTCCAAATTAACATAAGCATTGTATATACTAGAAGCTAAGCCTCTCTATGTTGAAGTTACAACTTGCTTTCAAAGTGTATGTGTGACTACTTTTAATATCTAAAACTTGCACATACATTTGTTGTAACAAATATAAAAGGACTAAGCGTTACTGAAACAAAAATGCTTCCATTTGTTGAATTTGATGGGTATGCGCTATAACACAGGAAGATAGCATTATGTTAGCTTTTTATCAGTTTCGTCCAATTTTGTTAGTATAAATGATCTTTCACTTGAAATGCTTTCATAAACTTGTCAGGAAAATGCTTGGCAATACAGATACAGTTAGAAAAATAATCACATGAAGTGGTTGTTTTTGAGCAAATTTTCTGAAATCGGACTTATATTCCTCACTGTAAATGTTCAAGTGATATCAAGCGTATTCTTATAAGTTAAAAATTAAATGCTAGAATTACATTACATCACTGTTTCTCCCAACTTAACAATTGAAATAATTTAAAGATTTAATTAAGAAGATGTTTACCATGAATTCTACATACATGTAGAGGAATAGAAATGAAGATTAACATGGATAAAGATCTATTCTAACACAAAAACAGAGATTTTTGTTAGGTAGCCAAGTTATAATTTATTACGAACTAATCTCCTTTAATATTTTGCTTGCCCTGTTTTAGTTGTGGGTTCAGAAATGTCATTTGTTACAAATATATGTCTTATAGTATTTTAAAACCTTTGTTTTTGCCGATTTTGTCTGATTTTCTGATTTTGTCTGATTTTCTGCGGGCTGGCCATTTAGCAATTTGTATCTTATCACCTTGATTATCTATAGAGCACACCTGGCTAATACAAACTAAAGCCAGAGCATGAGTTTACAAGTCAGTCCATTACGAAAACACGCGCATGCAATGTACCGGTTACAGGGGTTTTCTTGGCTGTAAAAATTGAGAAATTTCGTAAAAAAAATTTTTGATATTTTAATATTCACCCTCAAAATATCGATTGTGGGTACACGTTAGAACCGCCTATGCAAAAGCATTTATGATAGGACTCAAATGTACACCAAAACACCAAGTAAAACAAAGTTTCTATGTTTGGCATTCTGTTACTACATGTACATGTATAAAAGTCTTATGCTAGTTAACACACATGGGCAGATCCAGAGGGGGGGCAGGGGTCCGGACCCCCCCTGGAATTGCCAGATTATTAATTTTTGCCATGTTGAAATTTTACGGCAGACCCCGTCTGGGAATTTGGACCCCCTCTGAGAAAATTTTCTGGATCCGTGCATGACACACACAGAGGCACACATGTATGTACACAGTTTTTTCAGACAAGGCTGTTTTTCTTTTTCAATGATGGGGACATGAAAGGTTCATGAAAGTATTTCAGTGATATGAATAATTTGAACATGCGACCTTGTTTTCTGTTGTGTAAGGTCTCATTTGCATGTTTTAGTCTAAAGTTGATTGTATTTCATGGGTAATTTAGATCAAGTACACAATTTCTACAGCTAACTCTTAAAGGTCCAATAAAGTAGCTTGTGAAGGGTTTACATTCCATTATGAAAACATGCCCATGCAATACCGGTATATAGAGATTTTTAAAATTGTAAAAAATGAAAATTTTCAGTAGAAAAATTTTGATATTTTTCTTATTTTTGCTCAAAACATAGATTGTGGGTATACTCGTTAGAACCGCCTCGCCGAGGCGGTTCTAACGAGTACCCACAATCTATGTTTTGGAGCAGAAATAAGAAAAATAGGTATACCCCGGCGTACCCCAGTTTTGCTATATAAATGTGGGGTATAAGGGGGTATACAATACACGGACAATGTTTTCCTGATGAAAGTTTAATAAAAATTAGGTTCGATAAGGAGGGATTTAGGTGTTGTCAGGAGCGAATGGTTTTATCTGATCATGTCGTAAATAAAGATCAACTTTTTGGCACAACCTCACACCACTTTACCTCATATCCAGACATGACTGAAAAACTGTTTACTGGGTTGTTTATAAACTGCAAAACAAACAAACTAGATCTGAGACAAAAGATGAAAGCTGTAGATTACTAGAATTGCCTTTTTATGGATCTGTTAGAAGTCTCTGGCTGTTAGAAGAGTCTAGGGTTGGCAAATGTATTTTGTATTGTAAATTACATGTTTATGGAACAAAATTTATACATGTAGTAACAGCGGAGGAAGAATAAGAATGGCCAATATAACACATAGGTTATATTCAATGTTGTTGAAATATCAAACAATTTATACAAATGCATTATGGACTGATAATTTCTTTGGGAATCAACTTGCCAATGTAAAAATAATCTTCCTATAAATCTTCATGTGGTGATTGGTTTACAAAGTAAGTGAGATAGGTGCACAGTAGGAATCAGTAGGTTTGGACACTGTGATTTAGGATCATTGTAAACTGACAGAGCAATTTGCAAAAAGAATTGAATTGTGGAAAAGTAGGAAGAATAAAATAATGAAACTGACTAAGAAGTTCACAAAGAGCCAAATCAGTGTTTTTTTTTTTTTGTTTTTTTTTTTTTTTTTTTTTTTTTTTGCCATACTTAGCCTTCCTCTGCTGTAAGATGTACATGTATACATTATAGAGGTTCTGAATAGATAAGTCTTAGAAACATTGTATTTCTGAAAACAAGCTTTAATTGTGTAATTCTCAGACTGTTGTTGAAAGTGTTTTTGTTGCTTTTGTCACTTGTTATATCTTTTCCCAAATTTGTTGCTTATGAAAGCAATGCAGTTTTATGTATTTCACAAAGTTTAACATTATCTGTGTATTTGTTTTGCTTTTTACAATGAAAACCACTCCACTAAATGTCTGTTCGTTTATAGCATAATTTTAAGTCACCATTATGCAGTTATGAAAATCGTATCCCAAGCTTGAAATTTGTTTTCACATTATTTGGCAATATACTTATTGTAAGATTGAACACACTGAAAATTGACTCTGTATCTTAATTACATGTTTGCATCTAAAATATTGCCTTTTGTACCGCCATACAATTATTGCTCTATTTTAAATTTCTCAACCGAGTTCACTTTAAGAATACGTAAACAAAGACCTATCCACGTGCACTCCCATAAAACTGTAACCCAGCACCAAATGTAGTTTGAAGCTTGATTGTTCGCTGTACGATTAAAACAAAATGTTAACCAGACCAGGTGTATTAAAATGTTGCGATTAGGTTTGAGACTTCCCGTAAGAAAATGGTGTCCAGGTGAGACACACACCGGCAGGCTCAGTAACACTGGTGATGCGATGGTTGTCAGGATCAGCATGATGTCATGGTAGACGAGGATAGTCTTGATCTGCCATGATGTCATGAGGAATAAGTCGTCGTGAACCTTTGTTATTCGCATATACGAAAAGGATGGTTTCTTATATCTAGTCTCATTTAAAATGTTTAATCATAGGATCATGGCCTTGATAGTAGCTTTATTTAAGGAAACATGCTTCATTTGAAGCCCTATCAGCTTCTTTGTTCACCACAATACACTGACTACAATCTTTGTACTTTCTGAGTAAATTCTGACCACCTAATTTGCAATCTCTCTCTGTGTACAGGACTTTTTTCTGTGGATCTGTGGATAGGTTATCACATGAGATGGCTCAAAAGAGTGTCTTTCTTTTGTCTTTCATGTCGGCTCAAGCTTTTACAAATATATAACCCTCAATGTTTTGGGTGACTTAAAGTTACAAATGATCTTTAAAGTTACAAACTTGAAACAAAGCTTACTGATTAGGGCGTACACTTTTCTGTACACTTGCCTGTCAGTTATTGCATATGAGCCGTGTCATGAGAAAATCAACAATGTAGTTTTTGAACAGGTCTGTCACAGAATATGGCTTGAAGCTTGAAATTTTGGATTTAGAAAGTAGAGGAATTGTTCTATAAGTGTAGTGAAAACAAAGGCGCTGATCTGCTTCGCGGTTACCGAAAATACACATTCTAAGGTGAACGCACAATCAATGTTTTGAGCATGCATAGTAAAAAAATAAAACATTTCCCTCTGAATTTTTCCATTTTTGCAGCTGAAAAAATTTCTGAATAATGTTTGCGAGACCTTTAATTTTCGCTAATATTCGCAAATTTGCTGCCTATCAAATTCAAAGTTCTCCCTAATAAAGGGTTACTCTAAGCTTTATAGACAAGTGCCCGCTCGTGAATTCAAGAACTCGCTAATAATTCAGAAATAGAAAATTCGCTAAATAAAAGTCACATGAAAATTTCAGAATTTACAGTATTACATGGGCATGTTTTCGTATTGGCATATTTTACGGCAGCTGCAGCTGTTGGTAGGCGGTGGATGGGTATGTTTCACATTTGTTGAAGTTTTTTCAGGCGTACACAACCTAGGAATATCAAATTTTGTTATTTTATATCCTAATGTTATAGCTTCACAATTTTATTGCCATATTTCTGGTACTTAACTTCCCTTTGCAAATGGCTGTGGAAACCATAAAAACATGAGCAGCTGAAACCCAAATTTTTTTATTATAATTTTATTAGATCGTTTAGAAGGTATCTAAAACCTGTACTATTAGAATGTGTTAAAATGGAGCAGCATGATTTTTTCCAGGCCACTATGTGTAGACAGGGATTTTTTTTCTCGGGTGTCTTAGGGACCGAAATAAGGCCCCATTTCCATTGGAATTTAGGTGCTTTTTTCCTTATCTGTAGGAGAAAAATTCCCAGTCACAGCTGAAAATAATTTTCATCAATTCCCTACACTTCCATACAGTTTTAAATTTTCAATTCCATACAGTTTTGAATTTTGCTTGCTTGCATAAGAATTGAAAAAAAAAAAACCTGGCTGTTATAATTTTCCTTAAAATACAAACAGCTTTTAATGTATGAACTTCATAAAGGAATAACACATAATAAATTTCTATCAAAGCCCCAATGAAGGCACATTAATTTTCATATGGATATATGAATATAAACGAGAGACCTCATAAACAATATTTCCACGCTGCGATATATCATGACGCAGGTGAAATGCTACATAAACTATTTGTTTGGGAAGAAAATACATCAAGTTAATGTTTTGAAAGATTTGAATTTGAGCAGACCTCAAACAGTGTGGATTTCAACCCCAGTACATATTAAATACTCATAATGGCGGAAAGGGGACATTACTGTTCAAGGTACACTGAACAAATACAAATGGCAGCATTCTCATTTTGTGGTGGTTCATAAATATTTGAAATTTACTCATGAAAATTATAGCTAGATATGAGCCGCAATGTGTGAAAACAGGGCTTCGGGGTTTCCGACCAGGTCTGACACAAACCGGCCTGTACAGTGTCGGAAAAAGGCCAGACGCTTGAAATCTTGGCTATAACTAGAAGAGGAATTGTACTATCCGTGTAGCGAAAACAAAGCCGCTGATCAGCTGTGCAGTTACTGCACAGCTGATCTGCGCTTTTGTTTTCGCATAGGCAAAAATCTGATTTTCTCGTGACGAGGCTCATATAAAACTGATGGGAAAAGGCAGTCAAGAACATTTTAAAAATGCAAAATTATATTTTCCAACTGAAAACATGATGAAGCGTTTTTGTGACTCTTAAATTTTCAAAACAAGCCATAGTGCAGCATAACGGAGGACATCTCATTAAAGATGGCCACTACATATGATTTGATAGAGAACTGTTTAAGGGTAAACGGTCAACAGTATGACTAGATTTAAGGGAGCAATCACTTCATTCTCTTTATGCACCAGTCATTTGTAACCATTGACCCCACTTACGGGGAAGGGTGGGGGCTATGACTTTTCAGCTTTTAGTGCCCTGCTATAAGCCACTGATGACCAGGGGACAGACTGAAGATAAAAACTTTGCTCTTTGTCCCGCCCCTCACAATAGAAAATCTCCCTGGGGTAAGGATCTTAATGTCAAAACCCTGTCATTTCCCCTGCTCTGCGGGGACATTCAAAAAATTATTGTCCTACACTTAAGCCCGGCCATACCCCACCCTTCCCCATTAGTGGTGGTGGTGGTGGTGTGTGTGTGTGGGGGGGGGGGGGTTTCAAGCCTCTAGCCTTCTTCTGTGACTGTGCAGGCCGGTTTGTGTTGGACCTGGTCAGAGACCCCACTAGCAGGTTTTCTTGTGACGTGGCTCAATGAAGGGGATGGTGTCATTTGTAGGTTAGGAGCAGACGGTCCACTGACAGACTTTCTCAAGGGGAAGCTTCTATTCAAATAAGTGTAGTAACCTGATGCTGTTTACGAGCCAAACTAAACAGTTTTATCATAAATAACTGGCTGAATGCACAGGCACAGGTGTGGAAGTGGGTTAGAACATAAAACAGTTGGAACATACATTTCAACCTTAACATCACACAGTTGTACCCAGTCACCTGGTGGTAATAGATGAGCGAGAGATTATTTTTGTCATTTCTTCATAAAAAGGGCTGAGCACCCTTACATTTTACTCCACTTTCTGAAAATTTTGCCTTGGTTCCTAGCACAGCTGGTGTTGATTTAATGATGCTGGCCAGTGTTTATGTTTGTGATCGAATAACTGATAAAATTATTTTTCTACAACCAACAGTAAGTGCTTTAGACAGTGAATATACCACTTAAGAAATACATATCATACTGCATCTGTGATGTTTAGTTGTTGGATTTTTTTTTTAACTCAAGCATAATGAGAAAATGTTTTTAGATGCAAGATCAAGAAAATTACTCTGACAAAAGAGTCATCAGGAAAACATGTCCACGAAAGGTTTACCCCCTTAAACCCCAGTTTTATATAGTAAAACAGGGTAAATCTACTTTTCTTATTTTCGATCCAGAACATAGATTCTTTCCTGGGCAGACTCAAACCAGAGCGATTAACCAGTAATCAGATGGTCAGTCAGTAGCGTATAAGCTTTACCTGGAGGCACAAGCACCTTAAGGTTAAACGTACAATAAAATGGATACAACGTCCCGACGTGACCATAACTGTTGACTAGGACGTAAAGCATCAATTCAAACAAACGATCAAATTATTTTTTCACTTCTGTGACCTTACTCTATTAGACTTGAAAAGAATAGCATCTAGTATGAGTAGCATACACTGTCTAGATGTTAAGTAAGTAAAAAGTAAAACATTAGGTTAACTTAATATCACAATGTTTTGCATGCAACAACGAATTAGTGCATTTCGTTAAAAAGGTCCTACATGTATAAAATGCTTATATAGGTTTTGACCTTTCTACAAGAGTGCCTCTGAAATTGCTGATAATCATCTGTCTGACATGTTCCCCTGATTTTTGTATACAATGTAAACATTTATTTAACTGTATGCCTCCGAGAAAGCTTCCCTGAGATTTCAGTGTGTTTGGTGGAGTAAAATGTAAGGGTGCTGAGGGGTTGCCTTGAACCTTTGTTTCACATCTTGTTATTGTTGCAAAGTTACCCCCTCCCCCCCCCCCCCCCCCCCCCCCCAGTAAAAACAATTGCAAACACCCTTTTCTCATAATCAAGGAGAATGAATTACTCATTTGATGGAATTTCAGCTGTCTGTTCCTTTGGTCTGTAGAAAAAGTCAATATCAGGCAAGTAATTTAGCCAAATTATTGCATTATTGATTGTGAGGAAATGCATGTTTTCTTGATATCTCATCTTTTCGATAAGACAAAGTATTTTCAAAACTTGGTGAAACAGCTATGGCCTCTGCAGTACCGTATTTAGTCTAAAAACTTGTGCTAGGCGTAAAATTCAAGTAAAATGCATTTTTTTGTTTTGTTCTTAAACCCTGCAATTATAATAGCAAGTAAAGCAACAATATTTGTATGTCTGTTCATATAATTCCACATGTAAAATGGGGCTGGTTCTGACAACATAAAATATCAAAAAAGTACATGTTTATATCTCAAAATGATTTTAAATGTGTGAAATTTTAAAATCCATAAACATGACAATATGTTGCTTTTTGAAAAGTTATGAAAAATCTTTCTGTTTAAAGCCGCGAGACACCAAAATTGTTACAAAACTATTTATGTGAAGTTAGAATTATTCTGATACATGTATTTAGTGGTTGTTAAACCTTATTTTTGTGATTCCCCCAGCAAAGTGAATGTCCTTAAAAGTGCCTCTGCGAGGAATTTCTAAGAAGTATGTTCATCTGGTGTTTATATGTCAAAATATGGAAAATTCTGGTGTAGATTATTTCTGTATATTTTTGTTATGCACTAGTCATTAGTACCCCCCCCCAGGCCCAGAGAATAGCGGGGACTTTGACTTTTGGTCCAGCAAATCCCCGCTAAAAGCCCCACCCTGAGGGGACTGCTCGTTGGTAAAACTACTGCTGTTTTCCCCAGCAGCCTGCTATCTTTTCATTCACGGCCCTTTTTGCATATATTAAGCAAACTCACGTGTATTTCCCCCGCTCTGCCATGGCAAAACTTTGGTCAAATTTAAGCACCGCTCATTTCCACGGCTATCCCCCACCCTCCCCCGGACCTGGGGGGGGGGGCGTGGTTACAAATGACTAGTGCATTACATAGGCTATTTTACAGTGTAGTTGTTGAAGTCTGTCTCAGGTGTAAGTGTTACCAGAGTGTTGACAATGAATTGAGCCGCGACGTGAGAAAACCGGTCTTCGGGGTTTCCGAACAGGTCCGACACAAACCGGCCTGTACAAGCTCAGAAAAGAGCTAGAAGCTTGAAATTTCGGATTTAAGTAGAAGAGGAATTGTACTATCCGAGTAGCGAAAACAAAGGCGCTGATCAGCTTCGCGGTTACCGCGAAGCTGATCTGCGCCTTTGTTTTCGCCTAGGCAAAAATCCGGTTTTCTCACGATGACAGTCACAAACTGACAGGCCTATACTTTATTGCAAACCAAGAATAATCATGCACAGTAGCAGTTGTAGTCTATATTTGAGCCACCGCATGAGAAAACTAACAATCTGCTTATGCGAAAACAAAGACGCAGATCATCTTCGCAGTAACTGCGAAGCTGATCAGTGCCTTTGTTTTCGCTACACGGATAGTACTCCTCTACATATACCCAGAATTTCGTGATTCTAGCTTTCATCCGAGACTGTAAAGGCTGGTTTGTGTCTGACCTGTTCGGAAACCCAAATTGTTGGTTTTCTCATGTGAAGTCTCATTTTATTTCTTTGATGAAGCTTTATATTAACTTTAAATGAATGAAAGAGAAGACTTTTTTTTTTTTTTCAAGAAAAAAAATTGAGACAAATGTTTAGTAGAATGGTTTTCATTGTATTATACATGTATTAATGTATTATATTGTTAATACGGCCAAAGAGTCATTTAAAGCCTAAAGAGAAAATTCATTTTTATGAAAAGTTGGAATCAGTTTCCCAAAGGCTAGCTGGTGACCTGCCTATATACAATGTTATTTTCTGAAATGAGCATGTATGTACATACCCTAGCGTTGAGAAATTTTGATATTGCGAGGCAATACTTTGTACATGTTTCTGCTTACCATAAAATGGGTTTTCTCTTTGGTTGAAACATGTAACATGTTGTGACATGCTAGTCTGCATCTTTCTTTGATCCGAGCTAAAGTGGCTGGGAGAGTTATCTCTAAGTTAAGTTCAGTTAACTCTAAGTTGTCCTAAGTTCAGTATAATCCTTTATATTCTTGTGTGCTAGCTGGGTATGTACTAGGCATCAGGATATAGCAAAACTGGGATACGCAGGGGTATACCTGTTTTTCTCGACGAGGCGACACAATCTATGTTTTGAGCAAAAATAAGAAAAATATCAAAATTTTTCTACTGAAAATTTTCATTTTTTACAACTTAAATTTTTTTGTATATTGCATGGGCGTGTTTTCTTAATGGCTCAGGATGACTGGGAAAGTTGCAGACAAGTTTGTTACTAAACCAATCCAAATAATAGTATTCTCTGCTAAATGCATTCAGGATACATTTCAATATTATAGTTTGTTGTTAAAATTGTTTTCAAAACAAAGAAAAAAATATGAAGATAAAAGATTGTTGTTGTTGTTTCAAGACCATTTGCTTCACAGCCTACCTACACACACCAGCAAGGAGATACACCAGCTAGGAGGGGTGGGTGGTGGCCTATATATATATAAAGTTCAGCTGAGTTGAGCATGAAAAAATGTTTTATAACCTCAGGACAGGTTAATATCCAGAAAGCAGTCACTTTGTCCTGATATGACGGAGAAATTGTTGACTGGGATGTTACACCGTAGTAGAGAGCTGGTTGATGTTGAAATTCTGTTTCAGCAGACAGGTTTGTTTCAAGATTGGGGAAGAGGTGGTTGCCAAGGCATAAAATTGAGGTTCACGAACATCAAAGAAAAACTAAACTCAGCCAAGTGATATCAATAAAATCCTTCATGTAAATGCATGGTAAAAGCAACTTGTTACCAAATCGGTGGTTCCAGTTCCATAAGTAAACAAACTTTGTTATACAGGCTGGTTGCACTGCTTACAAAAACAATGATAATGCAATGCAGTGCACAGTTAGGTCTGAATCCATGCCTTGGGCACTCACAGGGTATGTTTAATATTGAATGGCTCAGGTTTTTATTGCACCCTCCTTAAACTGAAGGCTTTTAAGTGACTTTTTCACCCATATTTTCAGTCTTTATCTCTTGATTTTCAAATTTTATGATATCTCAGATTTGATGGTTTATGATAGTTGTGTTAGACCATTAAACACCATAGTAAATGAATGTGTCAGAAAAATTAAATGAGCCGCCACATGGGAAAACCAACAATCTGCCTACGCGAAAACAAAGGCGCAGATCAGCTTCGCAGTAACTGCGAAGCTGATCAGCGCCTTTGTTTTCGCTACTCGGATAGTACAGTTCCTCTTCTACTTAAATCCGAAATTTTAAGATTCTAGCTCTTTTCTGTGACTGTACAGGCCAGTTTGTGTCGGACCTGGTCGGAAACCACAACATTGGTTTTCCCACGAGCCGGCTCAAATACTTAGCAAGAGTATGACAGTGCTGCTTTTACATTTTTAGCTCACCTGAGCCACAAGGCTCAACAGGTGAGCTTACTGTATTAAGGCATTATCTAGGTCACATGCCAAGATGGCCGCCACACCCATAATTATATGGTAAAACACTTTAAAAAAGAACTGAGAGTCCTTTTATCTTAAAACTTTGCATGAAACTCAGTCTTTTATACTGATGATCTCAGTGTGACCCTGACCTATTTTGTGTCAAGGTCAGGGTGAGAAGGAGCAATTTTCAACTTTATCAGTACATGTATTTCATTTAACTTATTCAGTGGCGGATTTAGTGGGGGGGGGGGTTCGCTTGAACCCCCATCTTTGACTAAATTATTTCATTTTCATGGGGAAATTTGAGAAAATATTGGTAAAAGTATGAAAACGAACACCCTCTCCAGAGTTCCTGGATCCGCCCCTGTTGTTGGTGTTGAACAAAATCATTTTTTCTGAAAACAGGACTAATGTAAGCATATTTTCCAGTGATACAAGGTTAATGTTACACATAAAGCAACACAAAAGGACCATAAATCTCCAGGTGTGAAAGTTTTACCCTCCAGCAACTTATTATGTCCATATTTTTCTTTTAAAGGTCAATCTCCTAAAGCTATGTGTAATCTATTAAATGAAATTTGTCCTAAGAAAACCTAGTCTGTAGGGGTTGTGCACCAATCATTTGTAACCCCACCCCCCACCTACGGAAAAAGGGTGGGGGATAGCCGGGCTAAAATGCGGGGCTGGGGAAATGACAGGTTTTTAACCCCAGGGAGATTTTCTATTGCAAAGGGTGGGGCAAAGAGCAAAGTTTTGACCTCCAGTTTGCCCCCTTGAAGTGGGGCTCATAGGCGGTTCTAACGTGTACCCACAATCAATGTTTTGAACAAAATTATTAAAAATATCAATTTTTTTCCAATGAAATCTTCAATTTTTACAGCTTAAAAGAATCTCTGGCAAGTTTTCATAATGATTTAGCCCTGTTTTTGGGACTGGCCCAGTTTGTGAGCCCTACATATATATCGAACAAAACAATCATCAGGAAAACATGTCCGTGAAATGTACACCCCCTTGAACCCCACTTTTATATAGAAAAACTGGGGTTTGCAGGGGTTCACCTATTTTTCTTATTTTTTGCTCCAAAACATAGATTGTGGGTACTCGTTAGTACCGAGGCGGTTCTAACGTGTACCCACAATCTATGTTTGGAGCAAAAATAAGAAAAATATCAAAAATTTTCTGATGATTTTTTTTCCTTTTTTACAACTTAAAAAATCTCTGTATATTGCATGGGCAAGTTTTCGTAATGAATGGTCTGCAAATGACCAAGGCTAGGGTTTTAACAGAAATGGCTTCATAGAAATCTTCCACACAAAACCTGTGTTTTCAGACATATTTCCACATTGGGTTTGGACAAAACCTGTGTTTTCAGACATATTTCCACATTGGGCTTGGTATCAGTTCCAACAATTTAACAAAAGAATTAGCCATTTTTTTTTTTTTTTTTTTATTTCCCTGTGGTTCACTGACCAGTGAGAAAAGCATTTATTCTATAATTGGTTGTATATCCAAATTATTAGAGACTTGTATTAATCTGAGATTCCATTATTTTCTTAGAAACTTCTTTTCAGCCATCGCATGGTCATGATGAGACAAGCTATACTATGGTAGGTGCGATAATGGCTGCTATGTCATCATGACAGGTTGAGACTGTGATCAGGCTGACTGGACACCAAGGATGGTCAGAGTCTTAACTCAGCGCGCAGGTCCATAGGAGTGTGCATGTGTAATGTTTCCTTTATTCACAATGTGGCCACTTTTTGAGGAAGTTCATTTATTAAATCACAAATTACAACATGTCATGGAAGAGAATAATCAATAAGATTCTGAGAGATTTTCCAGCGAAATGAAATTAGGGCTTTATTCATTCATTCAACACGGACCACAGCAAGGCCAATCAAATTATCTGGCACAGTTTCCTCTTTCAAATAGTTGTCTTCTCTATGCTCTACCAAGCCATGATTCACAAATCAATGCTTTCCTAAAAGGGGTTCTGGAACTAAATAGTGCATAGGTCAGCTGTCAATGATAAGTCAGCTACCAATACCATAGAATATGCAGTTACCAATGACAAAACAAAAGTCAGCCAGCAGTGAACTACCAATGACATTACAATAGTGAGCTACCAATGACATAACAATAGTCAGCTACCAATGACATAACAATAGTCAGCTACCACTGACAAAACAATAATCAGCTACCAATGCCATACAATAGTCAGTTACCAATGGCAAAACAAAAGAAAGCCAGCTATCAATGGCATAACAGTAGTCAGCTACCAATGACATTACAATAGTCAGCTACCAAAGACATAACAATTGTCAGCTACCAATGCCATACAATAGTGAGGAGTTCTTTTTTTACAGTATCGAGTTTCTAGTTATCAAAAGCGAGTTTCTAGTTAACAAAAGCGAGTTTCTAGTTATGAAAAGCGAGTATCGAGTTTAAGAAATGAAAAAGCGAGTATCGAGTTAAGAAAAGCGAGTATCGAGTTAAGAAATGAAAAAGCGAGTTTCGAGTTATGAAAAGCGAGTATCGAGTTTAAGAAATGAAAAAGCGAGTTTCAAGTTATGAAAAGCGAGTTTCGAGTTATGAAAAGCGAGTATCGAGTTAAGAAAAGCGAGTATCGAGTTAAAAAATGAAAAAGCGAGTTTCGAGTTGAAAAAGCGAGTATCGAGTTAAGAAAAGCGAGTTTCGAGTTGAAAAAAGCGAGTATCGAGTTTATGTTTTTTGCTGTTGGTGGTGTGTTGTTTCCTTCTATTTTCGAACGAACATAAACTGTACTTGCCTTATAATACTGAGCGCCAAGCAAGGTAGCCACTGGTACCATTTTAACGCCTTTGGTATGGCGCGGCCCAGCTTCGAACCCTGACCTCCCGATCCCGAAGCGAACGCTCTACCACTGGGCCGCTCTACCACTTGAGCTAACGGGGCTGGTAAAAGTGACAATACATATGAAGAGCAAGATGACTATCTCTTTCCCAGGAATAATTAAGGTAGCCATACTTCTAGCTTCAACTAAAAACAAAAAAGTGTATGCAACAGAAGCCGATAGACCAAACAATAAGCGTGAAGAATCAGCAGAAACGCCTTGGAATGGTCAGGAAAGTATGAACTGGAGGGCTTAAAACGTTTTTACATAGTCGAAACCTCGCACTAGTCTACTGTGATTCTATAACAAAAACGCGGTTATTATGACACCAAGCTTTGAGCGACATTATCATTTTTATTTTGTTTTCTCGTTTATGGCAACCCAAAGGGTGTCACAGTATACCTTTGTGTGTCATAAACAAAGTAATTACTAGACGAGTACTAAGTGATTAATTAAATTCGATACACTTAAAGTACTCGTGTTTATTAAAGAGAAACTATAAATTGGGTCCGACTCTTTATGAATCTGAGAACCAATGTATGTCTTCTAATATTAGTAACACTTGTATTTAAGCGTAGGAGTTCTTTTTTTACTTTTACTGTGTTACGTTTTATGTATTAAATCTGAAAACTTTCTTTTGCCTTAATGTATTCCATCCTCAACCTTATCCTTAAGAGCCAGTTTTTGTGTGATAGCACTCATAACATTGGGTTATTGCTCTGATATCGGCGAGTTCCTATCAAAACCCTGGTCTCTACAATTTCTTCAAGACCATACTATACAGACCTACTATCAAACAAATATGGTTAACCGAAACATCAGCTCTTTCCCAACAGCTAGTGACTCAGAAGCCAATAATTATAATAATAATAATAATAATAATAATAATAATAATAATAATAATAATAATAATAAAACATGAGTATTTGTTCTGTCGGGTCCACCGGGGTTTAAAAAGTTGTTTTCTTTTGCTCCGGTATTTCAGAATCGGCGTTACTGTTGAGTCCTCGTCTCTGCTTCATCTGAGTGTTTACATTTGTTGTTTCTGTGATGATTCATTGACGAGTTAGGAAGCTTCTATAAGAACCAAACAATTTTTTGTTATTGATTCACAGTAGACTAAGGGCGAGGTTTGTATCAAGTCAAAAAGTTATAAGCCCTCCAGTAAATACTTTACTGACCGTTCCATGGCTGTTCTATTGTGATTCTTTACGTTTGATGTTTGGTCTGTCAGATTCTGTTGAATACGATTATTTCTGTTTTTATTTGAAGCTAGCCGGATGGCTACTTTCCTGGGAAAGAGCTGGTCATCTTGCTCTTCATACGTATTGTCAATTTTCATGTTCATTCCTGGACTTGCTTTTTCTTACTTGAAATGCGTCTTTCAGAGCGGCGACTATTTATCATACAATGTAATGCTAGCAATGACAGGTCTGTTTGTCGATATTGAACGTACAAAAAGCCATGTGTAAACAACATGTGAAAAATTGTATGATTTGGTCATGGATTGTGTTGTTTGAGTCGACTTCTGACCCATTTGGTAGCGGCTTTAAACAACTATAGCACACAGCTACATCTTCGTTTTTTAAACTCGTAATGGTTTCAAACTGTGAGCTATGTGCAATCTGAGCATTCAAACAAATACGCTAAAATTGTCAACTCGATACTCGCTTTTGTTAACTCGAAACTCGCTTTTGTTAACTCGATACTCGCTTTCTTAACTAGAAACTCGCTTTTTTTTTTTAACTCGAAACTCGCTTTTTTAATCAAAACCAAGGTCAGTGAGCATGTTTTCCGAAAATGGAAAGGTCACTTGTCCTATTCGTAGTACAGAGGTGTGTCACACGAAAAGATGTTGATTTACCAATATCGGTTTTTGACTGGACAGTTTATCTCATTCAGTTGCATTTGTCTATAATAAATCTACCCGATAAGTTGATTTTCATCTAATTGATTGCCTCTCTTATGATAATGGTGTAAATCAAGATAAAACATTGAAAAGTTCAATTGATATATTTTCCTTTTCTCTGGGCATAGCCATTACTGCACCTGTGTACCAATGTAAATATACCAAACAAGGGCACTATCTGCTCAACTGAGCTGAAGGGTCATGAGGTGAGTCCGTCCGTCGTTCGCATTTTCAAAGGTCTCTGAAACCGCTTGTTTATCTAAACCATTAAAAATCTACATCTCTAGAACCATAAGGTCTGTGATTTTGAAACTTGGCATGAAGCATCAGGGTAAGGAACTCTACAAAGTTTATATAAATCACGACCCTAGGATGACCTTGACCTATTTTACGGCACTGTCAATATTAAGTTCGCCTATGCATTTGAATGGGGAAAAGTGGGAAGTTGTCATTTAATGGCAGAAAACTTACTGGGAATGAGCAAAGTGGACATTTTATTTATGTTTACGAAAATCTTTTGGCCCCAGAGGGTTGTCTGTCCCTTCCTCAAGCTATATACATGTATATGGCCGTAATATTCACACATCTCCGAAACTGCTTAGCCAGTCAAAGCCAAACTTCATATGGAGCTTCCTTAATAACTGGGAACCAAAGTTTATATAGACAGTCCAGGTCACATGACCAAGATGGCCACCATGGCTTTAAATAGCAAACACTTTAAAAATCGTTTTCTCCAGAATTAGAAGGCATATGACGGGAACTTGGCATGCTATGACGGGAATTTGGCATGAAGCATCAGAGAATGGAGCTCTTCAAACTTGATATAAATCATGACTCTGGGAATATGACATTGACCTATTTTACGATAAGGTCAACTTGGGTTGATGGGATATATATAATTTGTAATGTGTATTTGTTCTTCACTGAAAAGGCAGTTTGCAAAAAAAAAAAAAAAAAAAAAAAAAAAAAAAGATTAGTAAATCACCTTTGCACGTGACGTTACATCGGCCTACACAATTCTGCGCGTACTTAAATGGACAGTTTTGTAATTCTTGTTGAAAGTGGTTCAGTCAATTAAACTGCTAAAACGCGACACCAGAGATTGTGATTTCAAACGCCATACGCATCACTATGTAAGCATCAAAATGGACAGGTCTGACGAAATTCGCTCAAAAACGCCCAATATTTGACCCGAACGTTCTGTTCAAGGTCGATTTTGGTTACACACCCTAACATAATTATGCAAAGCGTCAATAACGCCTGGTTCAAAACGTCACATCACAGACGTCATTTCAGCGCTTCCAGCAGGAATACTGCGTCCAAACTTCTAAAATCTATGGTCAGCTGTCAACCTGAACGCTGTGGAACAATTACCCAGCTTAGCTCCGGGTGTCTTTGATTTTAGGCTAGCGGTTGGCTTGGATACGAGTTGACAGTTACCGACGTTATTCAGGAAAAGTTTGTACTCAGACACAAAATGGAGTAATGAACACGTTTTACAGACAGAAAGTCTCCTAGCCCATTTTGTGGTTATTCTGTATTGACAATGAAAAAAAAAAAAAAAAAAAAAAAAAAAAAAGAGAAAACATGAAAATCTCGATATTCATACGTCGATTAAAATTCTGTTTTAACGTTCAAGGAGCTGCCCCGTGAGAAAACAAACATGGTTTCAGACCATATCCAACAGAAACCGGGCTGTTCAAACAGAGATGACAGACAGCTAAAGGCTTGAAATTTATATGGTATTTTTAAAAGAATTAGAGGGTCTGTATTATCCGTGTAGCGAAGTACTATCTTCAGTTCGCATATGCAGAATGTTGGTTTTCTGATGTGGTGGCTCAAGTATTGCACAAATGGCGCTTTAAAAGCTCTGTGAAAATTGATTTCAAGAATTCTTAACAAGTAGTGAAATGTATCTACATATTTTTAAACACGTAAATGGAGGTGTTCGCAAAACTGACAATTTGGAGGATCCCAATTCAAGTTGGATGCTGACTCTGTGATTTCCTTTTGTACGGCCGTGTTTGCTGCGTTGTACCGGGAACATTAATTACCACATGATACTGTGAACATGTCAATCGGAAACCCTGAATGAATTTTTTGAATATTTGACAATTTTGTAGGCTGTGCGTTTACATTGAATGCCAGAATAGATAGGCCTGCTATCCAAATACATACACTTTCAAAGAACTATCTTGGACCCGATAAAGTTATGGTATTTTGGGGTTCGAGGTACTCTCAAAATCCTTCTGGAAAATATGAAAAGACTTTAAACCTTGGATGTGATTTTAAAACCAGATACTTGAATAGTATACGAGTGTATATTGAAACCCCATCCCACAGATGAAAAGAATACAATACCATCCCAGCTTTGTTTTCGAGATTTTCAAAATTACCAATTTTAGGGCAAAAATGCGTACGAAATTTTTATAATTCGAAGCACTCTTAAAATTTACTGTAATGCTGTCTTTGAGACACGCGCTCGTAACGCTGTCGTTTAGTGCTAGCGCCTAATATCTGGACCCATGGTTATATTTATTTTACATGCTTAACTCAACTGAGACATAAACGTTCGTTGATTTCTGCTATTTGAATATTTAAGAACAGTTTAAATACATGTTCAGTCACGGCATGAAAAAGTTTTATAACCTCGGTGCCTCGTCTTGCGAGCAATGTACATCGTTGATAAAGTTGCTTCTTGCCTGAGTTGGGGACCAGGGGTTGGTAACTCGAAGCCATCTTAAGCTTTAAGATCATCTTACGACCAACTTAAGCATCTCTTCCAAAGGATTATGGTGACTAACTGGAAGCGATCTTAAGTTACGGTGACAACTTAACAGTATCGTAACTTTAAGGTCAACTCAAGTCCACCTTAGCGTCATCTTATCTTACAAGGTGACACCTTTCATTTAAATAAAGTTATCATTTTCGCCCTTTTTGATCAAATTTATTGTTATTTTTATGTTGCTGATGCAGCATGTTATGATGCTGTGTATCGCCGTGGTGCAATCCAATTTAATAAGTAATATGGAAATAATAATATGGTTTACGTAGCTACGTTTATGTACCATATTTCGCATATGGTGTTGCACTACAGTTGTTACTATAACAGCAACTAGTACTATGGGACCATCACCACTTTACTACTACTACTGCCACTGCTGTATCTGGCGCTGTCTGACTGCGTGCTACTCATTGTTAAGTTGAGTCGACTCTGAAAATGTTTCAAGAGCGACTTAGATGTCAAAATAACTTCCTTCTCAAACATTTAAATTATGTAAATGAATTATCTTAAAATAAATAAATAAATAAATAAATAAATAAATAAATAAATAAATAAATAAATAAATAAATAAATAAGAATCTAATATCGGAAGTTCGGCAGTGCAACTCGGTTTAAATTGTTCTTTGGCATGTAACTGTCAGCTGTGCTCAAAGCAAAGACTAATCAGGCTGCACAAATCCTAATACTGGACTAAACTATATATTATTCGTTCTGAAGGTCTCGTCACACATAAGCGAAAATCTCTCGACGTAGACTTGCGTTTAATTGCGACATATAGTTTATAGTTTGATTTATTGCTTTACGTCCCAGTAAACAGCTTTGGTCATGTCAAGACGTTGACTGTTGAAAAGGACGTAAAGCAGTAAATATAACACGCAATTAAACGCAAGTATACTCAAGTCTGCGTCGAGAGATTTTCGCTTATGTGTGACGAGACCTTTAGTAAAATTCAGAGGGAGAGAAACTACTGATGAAAGTGCTTTGACGTGTGAATCGGGCAGTCTGATCGGCGTTGTTATCGGTTTCTGCTTGGATACTGAGAAGCTCAAAGAACAAATGCTGTCCTAATTCATTTAGTTTGTCCACTGTTTCTTTTCTTTTGCCCTGGCCAAAAAACAACGGTCCATAAGCCAATACAAAACGGGACAGTCATTTCAGGTTTTGCACTTGAATTCTTAATAAACAGTTCAACTTAAGTGCTAAAATGATCTTAACGTTAAGAGGACGATGCAAAAGCTATGAGTTACTGGAATAGCGAGGTCTTAAATTTTAAGGTTGTCGTCTTAAGATCATCGTAAGTATGTCGTAAGTAGGGGAACTTACGATGCCTTCGAGTTACTAACCCCAGTATCTTAAAACTGGTAACAGATATGTTGAAGATACAATACATGTTTACATTCCATACCTTCATATCGCCAACCGATGTTGACCTTTGCCTAACCTATCATTTCTAGATTGGCTCAATTGGCTCATTCAAATGGTAAACCCAACGTCATATCAAAGCGTGTTTTCTTTTCTGTTTATAGAAATGGAAGTTTTCCGACAGTGAATTTTGGTTGGTTACTTGTGTTGTCTTATGACTACACAGTGTAACACATGTAACAGGTTATAAAACATTGGCCTCGTCTAGTTTGCCTTTTATTTTTCGCGGAAGTCACGGACGCCATAATGGTTTCTGATGGTCAGATTTTCGGTTTAATTTTGCATACAGCTGCTATGAAAATAAGCTACCAAAATGAAGACGAAAATGATACAGAATGCTGTTTTCTAAGTCTTTCTAGTTAGAAATCATACGAAAAAATAGCTAACACGGGTAACTGTCGTGCCTTATTTCTGACGATTCGATCTGCGCAACGCACGTTCAAAATGGCGCGATGTAACTGTACTTTAATGAAATGACGTTCTTCGACCTCAGATCTTGAGCCTCAGATCAATCCGTTATGTACAAATGACATGGCACATTTGAAACTTTTGTACAAATATTGGTAATAAGGAAACACCAACATCACCACCACCAACAACAAAAAACATTAACTCGATACTCGCTTTTCTTATCTCGATACTCGCTTTTTTCAACTCGAAACTCGCTTTTGTTAACTCGATACTCGCTTTTTTCAACTCGAAACTCGCTTTTCATAACTCGAAACTCGCTTTTTCATTTCTTAACTCGATACTCGCTTTTCATAACTAGAAACTCGCTTTTCATAACTAGAAACTCGCTTTTCTTAACTCGATACTCGCTTTTCTTAACTAGAAACTCGCTTTTTTTTAAACAAGAAACTCGCTTTTTTCAACTAGAAACTCGAAACTTACCAAAAGTGAAACTCTACAATAGTCATTTACCAATGACAAAACAAAAAAAAGCCAGCTATCAATGGCACAATAGTCAGCTACCAATGACATAACAATAGACAGCTACCAATGACATAACAATAGTCAGCTACCAATGACAAATCAATAGTCAGCTATCAATGACATAGTAATAGTCAGCTACCAATGACATAACAATAGTCAGCTACCAATGACATAAAATAGTCAGCTACCAATGACATAACAATAGACAGCTACCAATGACATACAATAGTCAGTTTCCAATGACAAAAAGACAGCTACCAATGACATAACAATAGTCAGCTACCAACGACATAACAATAGTCAGCTACCAATTACATAACAAAACTCAACTGCCAATTACATAACATTAGTCAGCCACCAATGACATAACAATACTGAGCTACCAATGACATTACAATAGTGAGCTACCAATGACATTACAATAGTCAGCTACCAATGACATAACAAAAGTCAGCTACCAATGACATAACAATAGTCAGCTACCAAAGACATAACAATAGTCAGCTACCAATGACAAAGTAATAGTCAGCTATTAATGACATAACAATAGTCAGCTACCAATGACATAAAATAGTCAGCTACCAATGACATAACAATAGACAGCTACCAATGACATACAATAGTCAGCTACCAAAGACATAACAATAGTCAGCTACCAATGACAAAGTAATAGTCAGCTATTAATGACATAACAATAGTCAGCTACCAATGACATAAAATAGTCAGCTACCAATGACATAACAATAGACAGCTACCAATGACATACAATAGTCAGTTTCCAATGACAAAAAGACAACTACCAATGACATAACAATAGTGAGCTACCAATCATGACATTACAATAGTCAGCTACCAATGACATAACAATAGTGAGCTACCAATGACATAACAATAGTCAGCTACCAATGACCTAACAATAGTCAGCTACCAATGACATAACAATAGTCAGCTACCAATGACATAACAATAGTCAGCTACCAATGACATAACAATAGTCAGCTACCAATGACATAACAATAGTCTGCTACCAATGACATAACAATAGTCAGCTACCAATGACATAACAATACTCAACTATCAATGACATAACATTAGTCAGTCACTAATGACATAACAATACTCAGCTACCAATGACATTACAATAGTCAGCAACCAGTGACATAACAATAGTGAGCTACCAATGACATTACAATAGTCAGCCACCAATGACATAACAATACTCAACTACCAATGACATAACATTAGTCAGCCACCAATGACATAACAATACTCAGCTACCAATGACATTACAATAGTCAGCTACCAATGACATAACAATACTGAGGTACCAATGACATAACAAGAGTGAGCTACCAATGACATTACAACAGTCAGCTACTAATAACATGACAATAGTCTGCTACCAATGACATAACAATAGTCAGCTACCAATGCCATACAATAGTCAGTTACCAATGACAAAACAAAAAGCCAGTTACCAATGACATAAAATAGTCAGCTACGAATGGCATAACAATATTCAGTTACCAATGACATAACAATAGTCAGATACCAATGACATAACAATTGTCAGCTACAAATGACATAAGAATAGTCAGCTGCCAATGACATAGCAATAGTCGGCTACCAATGGCATACAAGAGTCAGTTACCAATGAAAAAAACAAACACAAAAAACAAGCTATAAATGACATAAGAATAGTCAGCTACCAGTGACATAACAATATTCAGCTACCAAAGACATAACAATTGTCAGCTACCAAGGCCATATATTAGTCAGTTACCAATGACAAAACAAAAAAAGCCAGCTATCAATGGCACAATAGTCAGCTACCAATGACATAACAATAGACAGCTACCAATGACATAACAATAGTCAGCTACCAATGACATAAAAGTAGTCAGCTACCAATGACATAACAATAGCCAGCTACCAATGACATGACAATAGTGAACTACCTATGACATAACAAACGTCAGCTACCAATGACAAAACAATAGTCAGCCAACAATGACATGACAATAGTCAGCTACCAATGCCATACAATAGTCAGCTACCAATGACATGACAATAGTCAGCAACCAATGCCATACAATAGTCAGCTACCAATGACATGACAATAGTCAGTTACCAAGAACATGACAAAACAAAAAAGCCAGCTTTTAATGACATAATGAGCTGCCAATGACATAACAATAGTCAGCTACCAATGACATAACAATAGTCAGCTACCAATGACATAACAATAGTCAGCTGCCAATGACATAACAATAGTCAGCTACCAATGACATAATAATAGTCAGCTACCAATGACATAACAATAGTCAGCTACCAATGACATAACAATAGTCAGCTACTAATGACATAACAATAGTCAGCTACCAAGAACATGGCAATAGTCAGCTTCCTATGACATAACAATAGTGAGCTACCAATGTCAGCAACCAGTGACATAACAATAGTGAGCTACCAATGACATAACGATAGTCAGCTTCCAATGACATAACAATATTCAGCTACCAATGCCATAACAATAGTCAGCTACCAATGATATAACAATAGTCAGCTACCGATGCCATACAATAGTCAGCTACCAATGACATAACAATAATTAGCTACCAATGACATAACAATAGTTAGCTACAAAGAACATGACAATAGTGAGCTACCTATGACATAACAATAGTCAGCTACCAATAACAAATCAATAGTCAGCTACCAATGACATAACAATAGTCAGCTACCAATGACATAACAATAGTCAGCTACCAAGAACATGACAATAGTGAGCTACCTATGACATAACAATAGTTACCAAGAACATGACAAAACAAAAAAGCCAGCTACCAATGACATAACAATAGTCAGCTACCAATGACATAACAATAGTCAGCTACCAATGACATAACAATAGTCAGCTACCAATGACATAACAATAGTCAGCTACAAAGAACATGACAATAGTGAGCTACCTATGACATAACAATAGTCAGCTATCAATAACAAATCAATAGTTAGCTACGAATGACATAACAATAGTCAGCTACCAAGAACATGACAATAGTGAGCTTCCTATGACATAACAATAGTTACCAAGAACATGACAAAACAAAAAAGCCAGCTACCAATGACATAACAATAGTCAGCTACCAATGACATAACAATAGTCAGCTACCAACGACATAACAATAGTCAGCTACCAATGACATAACAATAGTCAGCAACAAAGAACATGACAATAGTGAGCTACCTATGACATAACAATAGTCAGCTTTCAAGAACATGACAATAGTGAGCTACCTACGACATAACAATAGTCAGCTACCAATGACAAAACAACAGTCAGCTACCAATGACATAACAGTAGTCAGCTACCAATGACATAAGATTAGCCAGCTTTCCATGCCATTTCAGTAGTCAGCTACCAATGAAATAACAGCCGTCAGCTACCAACGACATAACACTAGTCAGCTACCAATGTTATTTCAATAGTCAGCTACCAATCTCATTTCAATAGTCAGCTACCAATGCCATTTAGATAAACAGATTCCAATGTCATTTCAATCGTCAGCTACCAATGCCATAGAAGTGTCAGTTTCCAATGACGAAACAATAGTCAGCTTCCAAGAACATGAGTTTTCAATGCCATTTCAATCGTCAGCTACAAATGGCATAACAACAGCCAGCTACCAACAACATAACAATAGTCAGTTACCAATGTCATTTCAATAGTCAGCTACCAATGTCATTTCAACAGTCAGCTACCAATGCCATTTAAATAAACAGATACCAATGTCATTTCAATAGTCAGCTACCAATGTCATTTAAATTGTCAGCTAAATGGCATTTAAATAAAACGATACTAATGCCATTTCAATAGTCAGCTACCAATGCCATGCAATAGTCAGTTACCAATGACAAAACAATAGGCAGCTAATAATGTTTTCAATAGTTAGCTACCAATGTCATTTCGAAAGTCAGCTAACAATATCATTTAAATAAACACTTACCAATGTCATTTCAAGAGTCAGCTACCAATGTCATTTCAATAGTCAGCTATCAATGCCATGTCAGTAGTCAGCTACCAATGTTATTTCAATATTCAGCTACCAATGTCATTTCAATAATCAGCTACCAATGCCATTTCAATAGTCAGCTACCAAAGTCATTTTAATAGTCAGCTACCAATGTCATTTCAATAGTCAGCTACCAATGTCATTTCAATAGTCAGCTACAAAAGATATTTAAATAAACAGATACCAATGTTATTTTCAATAGTCTGCTACCAATGCCATTTCAATAGTCAGCTACCAATGTCATTTAAATAGTCAGCTACCAATGCCATACAATAGTCAGTTACCAATGACAAAACAATAGTCAGTTACCAATGACAAAACAATAGTCAGCTACCAATGTCATTTCAATAGTCAGCTACCAATGTCATTTAAATAAACATATATCAATGTCATTTCAATAGTCAGCTACCAATGCCATTTCAATAGTCAGCTACCAATATCATTTCAAAAGTCAGCTACCAATGTCAGCTACAACTGCCATACAATAGTCGGTTACCAATGACAAAACAATAGTCAGCTACCGATGTCATTTCAATAGTCAGCTACCAACTTGTCATTTCAATATTCAGCTACCAATGTCATTTTAATAAACAGATACCAATGTCATTTCAATTGTCATTTACCAATGTCATTTCAAAAGTCAGCTACCAACGTCATTTCAGTAGTCTGCTACCAATGTCATTTTAATTGTCCGAAACCGATGTCATTTCAATAGTCAGCCACCAATGTCATTTTAATAGTCCGATACCGATGTCATTTCAATAGTCAGTTACCAATGTCATTTAAATAGTCCGATACCAATGTCATTTCAATAGTCACCTACCAATGTCATTTCAATAGTCAGCTACCAATGTCAGTTAATAGTCAGCTACCAATGTCATTTCAATAGTCAGCAACCAATGTTAATTCAATAGTCAGCTATCAATGTCATTTCAATAGTCAGCTACCAATGTCATTTAAATAAACAGATACCAATGTCAATTCAATAGTCATATATCAATGTCATTTCAATAGTCAGCTACCAATGTCATTTCAATAGTCAGCTACCAATGTCATTTCAGTAGTCCGATACCAATGTCATTGCAACAGTCAGCTACATGTACCTGAAATGTCAGTCAGCTACTTGTATGAATGTTATTTCAATAGTCAGCTACCAATGTCCTTTCAATGGTCAGCTACCAATGTCAATTAATAGTCAGCTACCAATGTCATTTAATAGTCAGCTACCAATGTTATCTCAATAGTCAGCAACCAATGTTAATTCAATGTCATTTCAGTAGTCCGATACCAATGTCAGTTCAATAGTCAGCTACCAATGTCAATTAATAGTCAGCTACCAATGTTTTTTAAATAGTCAGCAACCAATGTCAGTTCAATAGTCAGCTACATGTACTAATGTTATTTCAATAGTCAGCTACCAATGTCATTCAGTAGTCAGCTACCAATGACATTTCAATAGTCAGCTACCAATGTTATTTCAATAGTCAGCTACCAATCTCATTTCAATAGTCAGCTACCAATGTTATTTCAATAGTCAGCTACCAATGTCATTTCAATAGTCAGCTACCAATGCCATTTCAATTGTCAGCTTCCAACGTCATTTCAATAGTCAGCTACTAATGCCATTTCAATCGTCAGCTACCAATGCTATTTCAATCGTCAGCTACCAATGACATTTACAACAGTCATTGACGACTCATCTTTGGCTGTTTAACATTTAATATTTTGAAACCCAAAAAAGTTTTTTTTCTCTGCTAAACCAACGGCCAAAGAAGCGCATACCATGTGTGAATATTGGCAAAGAAAAGAATCGACCAATTTTATTTCTCCTTCGAATGTAGCCTTTGAGTTGTGCTGAAACCCACGTGTTTGTAATACCCAGCTTCAAAGTAAATAATGTTTGTATTTTATTGCCAAATATATGATAGCATAAAATTCTGGCAGTAAAACGGAAGCAAAAGATTTTAGTGCTCACAGGTGCGTTACAAGGTTTGAGCCTTGGCAACTTCGATGAATCCATTTTCTTGTTTCATTAAAACACGTGCTCATACAATGTGCATGTCTACCAAAGATAAAGATATACCCAAGTACAAAGTTTAGATATACCAAAAACAATACAGAAAGTATTTTGATACTACATGTAGTATAGATATTGGGTTTCTTATTTGTTTGGTTTTCATGTTCAAAAGTTAGTTTGGTGTTTGGATTCTCGTTTTCATCAGGAAAACATGTCCGTGCAATATATACCCCCTTAAACCCCATTTTTATATAGCAAAACTGGGGTTTGCAGGGGTATACCTATTTTTCTTATCTTTGCTCCAAAACATAGATTGTCGGTACTCGTAAGAACCGCCTCGGCGAGGCGGCTCTAACGTGTACCAACAATCTATGTTTTGAGCAAAAATAAGAAAAATATCAAAATTTTTCAGCTGAAAATTTTCAATTTTTAAAGCTCATATAATCTCTATATATTGCACGGGCAAGTTTTCATGTTCAAAAGTTAGTACGTTGGTGTGCGGATTCTCGTTTTGCTGGGTTTTCGTCAGGCATGCCTTGCTTTACAGGCAGCCACGGAAGGCACAAGATCACACACATGCCTAAAACGCGCCGTTTATGCAATACGACGCTGTTCATCTTGGAGTGTAAGTGCACCAGTCATTTGTATCCCCGGTCCCCCTAGGGCCGGGGATAGCGGGGCTAAAGCACCGGGATTCACCTCTGATGAGCACCGGCAGTGTCGGGGATTTAATTTCCCACCAATACACGGAGCACATTTTGAAAGTCATGACATCCTAATGTTGGGTAAAAGTCCCATCAAATGGAGGCATCGTCCCGACATGACCATTGCTGTTGACTGGGACTTTAAGCATCAATTCAAACAGGCAGCCTGGCAGCCACGGAAGGCACAAGGTCACATACATGCTGGCCTAAAACCCGCCGTTTTGGTATGTATGAAATGCAATATGATGCTGCTCATCTTGGAGTGTAAGGTTTATGCTGGTAATGAAGTAATTTGCAGTATATCAGGATAGAAATTAGCAGGGTTAATAGGAAACACAAGGAGCAATGCGGCCTTGTTATGAGCACATGCTTCTATATTATATTCTCTATTATATTCTCACGCATGCCAGCTATTTAAAATTTTCGTCATTTCTCCCTTTCTTGTTTCTTTCCGTGTCTTCTGTCTTTCTTGGTTGCTTGTTCACTTGCAGGCTTTACTTCGGTTTTGATTTTTAAAAGCACCACATATCCGGAATATAGGGGTATACCTACTTTTCTTATTTTGCTCCAAAACATAGATCGTGGGTACTCGTTAGAACCGCCACGGCGAGGCGGTTCTAACGTGTACCCACGATCTATGTTTTGAGCAAAAATATTAAAAATGTAAAAAAAAATCTGGTGAAATTTTCAGTTTAAAAACTCTCTATATATTGCATAGGAATATGGTGCGTCCCAGTCTACAGCTATGGTCATGTCGGAACGTTGTCTCCATTTACTACTCTTCAACGGACTAAAGTGTGTGTGTTAGTGTGTGTGGTTCCTTAAAATGACATTGACCATCATTTCTAAACCACTTGACCCATAGGGCATTTCCAAAGGCGTCCAAGATAAGCCCTCTCACCCTCTCAGTGATGTGAAATAACTCGAATTTCTATTGAATTGCTGAGTGCAATATAATGTCTTTAATTCATTGAAATTTAATTGAAACCCCCGTGTTACCCCGACCGAGAATAAAATTAGGGAAGTTGGGCCTGGTTCGATCTAGAAAGGTTAATTTGGTTACAAGACCTCGTTTGCCAACGAAATCAAATTTAATAGGGGTCTCTACCACAGTCATAAAATATGCGTTATTTTAGTTGATGTGGGTATACAATCCATAGGCAAATACATATTCTAATGTTGCATGTGAAACTGCATTTTTAGTCAAAGTGTTCTCCCATGTGGATCACTGGCCCCTATTGTGTGTCCCTATCTTGGCTAAAGCGTTTTCATGTTTTAGGAAGCATATCACACATATTCAGTTTAAAGTCACGAATAATGAAAAGGCTTTTTTTACACAACAGGTTGGTTTCATTAAAATACGAAAACTTTTCAAAATAAGTCATAATATTTGCGATCTACGACATCAGGAAAACATGCCCGTGCAATGTATACCCCCTTGAACCCCACTTTTATAGAGCAAAACTGGGGTATGCAGGGGTATACATATTTTTCTTATTTTTGTTTCAAAACATAGATTGTGGGTACTCGTTAGAACCGCCTCAGCGAGGCGGTTCTAACGTGTACCCACAATCTATGTTTTTAGCAAAAATAAGAAACATATCAAAATTTTTCCACTGAAAATTTTCATTTTTTAAAACTTAAAAAAATCACTGTATTTTACATGGGCAAGTTTTCGTAATGGATATGACACGCACCAGGAAGAGAGCTCAGTGGTAGTATCCGACCATGGAGCGAGCCCCCATGTTATGTCAGATCTAAGTCATAACAGTCTTATAAGAAATGGCTAATGGCAACACTTGCCTTCGGTAGTATCAAACTTTAAAAACAATATTACAGTATTGAGATGTTACAGTAGATCAAATGTAACATTTTACATTCAAAATTCAATGATTGCGATGACAGGGAATGACTAATTGACAAGGAATACCCATAAGTCACTGTCCAAATAGCCGCCATCGGCCAAGTTGAAGCGATATTGTCTATTACGCATTGTAAATAAACAATTAAAACCTTCTTATATTACGTCAGCTTATACACTGTGACATGGGATTTTTATATTAAGAAAGGACATTATTTTTTTTATCAAAGATTGTGCGATAATCGATTATCACCACTGATAAATTTTTAACAATCAATCGACATTGTTTATTAAAAACCATTAAATAGCCATAAAACAGTATTTAGCTTCGAGATCGGGGATATATTTAGTTTAAACTATTTATCATTAAGCTTTAAAGTTACTTGCCGACAATTAAAAGGAAAGATGTCGATAAACCCTTTTCATCGATCAAACCGTTATTCGCCCTACAGAGTCTACGATAATCGATACAAAACAGTTTTCTTCATTAAAATTATACAACACTTTTATAATAAAGGTCCGGAATTTCAGTTAACCAAAAGTAGTTGTTATCGCATGGCTTCTTGTTAATTTTAGATACTTTTAGATTTCAACTTGAAGGAAAAACCGCATTCTCTAACTTAAAGACATTAACGTATTCTCTAACTTTCAGAATTTAACCTTAACTTGAGGTACTCGGCATTCTCTAAATTATGGGGTTTAACTTAATGGAAACGCCGTATTCTCTAACTTTGAAACTCTACTAACTTTTAGACCATAACTTAATGAAAACACTGTATTCAACTTAAGGTTTTAGCTTTATGAAAATATTGTATTTTCTAACTTTTATACTTTTACTTTGTGGAAACACTGTATGCTCTAATTTTTAGACTGTAACTTTCTCTATTAAGTCTCATATTCAGACTCTACTAACTTTATGGAAAAAAAAACTGTACTCCATATCTTTCGGTCCAATTTTATGGAAACACCATATTCTCTACGTTTAAGACTTTAACTATCATGGAAACATCATACTCTCTAATGTTTTAGACTTTTACTTTATTATGGAAACACCATATTCTCTAACTCACAGACTTTAATTTCTTTAAGGAAACATCATATTCTCTAACTTTTAGACTTTAACTTTATTATGGAAACACCAAATTGGGTCTTATTTTTAGACTTTGAACGTTATTTTAAGGAAACACCGTTTTCTCTAACATTTAGACTTCAACTTTATGGAAATACTACATGTATATTCCATGATAAAATCCGTATTATATATCTTTTATATGATGGGAACCTTTCATCTAGAGACTCAACAAAATTTTCAAACCGTCGTCACAAACGAAATGACTAAACGCGTTCAATTTCTTTGCAGGTTGAAATGCAAATGTTACATTATGTTGCATGCAAGAAGTATTGCAAACAGTGACTTAGAACTAGACCCAAAGTCATATTTTAAGTTTAGTAAATTATCTGTGCCACAAATTTTGGCACAACAAAAAGGTACAAGTAGGCAAAGATCAGGAAAAGGCGCAATCAGAAAAAAAGATTCCCACTCCAAAAAAACCGAGGTGGAAAAAAACCAAACTAACAATCAGGTAGATTCTACTTATACCATGAAAACATATCGTAAGCCGAATGAGCAGCTATTTTCCCAATAGGCGGCCACTCAGTTACCTAAACTTAACTAAAAATATGAAAACATACATAAGGCGCCAACAGCACAAAAATTTTAAACACCAAGACATAAAGCAAAAAGAACCACCAAAGAAGTATCGCCTTCGAACGATCAGTAACACAAAGCTACTGGCGGGCTTAAACCGGTTTTACATGGCCATAACCTCACCCTCAGCTTCTGCCGTGGTTCATAACATTTAGTTAGTTCTTCGGTCCTCGTGGTGAATCACTAACTAGTCAATGAATCATCAAGAATAAACAAATAAATCTCGATAAACATCCTGATGAATCAAAAACCAGGACTCACAGATTGAGTAAGCTGCCCGACGATGGAGATCCCTGGGCGCCGAATAACCTACTTACTCCGGAGCAAAAGAAAAACACCAGTTGGACCCCGGTGGGCCAAGCAACAGACAAGAAGCTTCGGTCCCAACCAACTAAAATGAATAGCTTTAAGTCGGGACCATCATAGAAACTGACGCCCGACCCACTGGCGTGCATTTAAAGAAGGCAGCATAGTTATCAACCATGATTGGGTTAAAAACTAAGCATGCAGACTGTCGCATAACATTCAAGTTATAACCTATACGTCTGTAACGTGTTATGATTTTTCTGAACTGAAAAGAAAAATCATTATTTCCTATACAAAAAGTTTCTTAAATTTGTAAACCAAGAGGTTCCGAAAGGCCCTCACTTAAAAGCGTCTTTAACCCAACATTATATTTATACCCCCGGCATTTATGCCTACGGGTATATAGTTTTTGCTTTTCCGTTCGTCCGTTCGTATGTTAGTTAGTTCGTTCGTTTGTTCGTTCGTAATTCCGGAACGTTCGTAGAATTTACGTCAAAGTTTTTGTTAAAGTTTCTCTAGTGGTGTATATCTCATAAGTCAGTGGTCAGAAACCATTCATATTTGGACCATAGGTACCCTATAGGGTTTGCTTTGTTTCCATGAGTTCGGACCCCAGGGTCCATGCCCAGGGGTGGGGCTGGAGGTCAAAATCTAGGTCACCTTTAAAATGTGCTGTTTACAATGTTAATGTTTCTTCTTTTAGTCCATATCTTAACACACAATCATAGGGATGTGTTCTTATTTAGTTCATAGATACCCGATAGGGTTTGCTTTCATATTCCATGTCACCATCCCCAGGGGTGGGGCTAGAGGTCAAAATCTAGGACACATTTATAATATGATAGATACCATGATAAATTTTCTGTAAGTCTATTTTCTTGACATCTAGGATCACAAAGTCTTATCAGAAAGCATTCATACTTAGACCATAGGTACCATGTAAGGTTCAGACTCTAGGGTCCATGTGTGGGGGTGGGGCTAGAGGTCAAAATCTAGAACTTCTTTAAATATTTTATTTTCTGTACTTTTCTTCACACCACCGTGTTTAGAAATCATTCATACTTGCACCATAGGTATTCTATAAGGTTTGCCTTGTGCCTAATGACATTAGACTTTAGGGTCCATGCCTAGGGTGGGGCTAGAGGTCAAGATCTAGGACATTTTTTTTTTTTTTTTTTTTTTTTTTTTTTTAATTAATATTATTGAAGAATGACATTCTATTTTCCATCTAGGACTGAGGACCTGACCCTCAATGTCTGCGATCAAGTCCTAGATTAAGTATACAAGTCAGCTCTCAGTGTTTACTGTTATGAAATACTAAACTCCTCCTCTCCATGGTTTTAGACAGTGCTTTTGCAAATACAAATTTATAAGTAGTACTTGTTGAGGTTTCGGGAATGCAGGTTCATTGTATTAGTGTCAGTGAGTATATATGGGTTGGGGCGGTGGGCCTAGGGGTGTAGGGGAGCTACCAGCCGGGGATATACGTGCCTCTCAAGGCACTTTTTCTAGCTTAGTGTCTACGATAAAATTTAGAAAAGGTTTTCGAAGTTTATCGTACCGATAGCCCTGTTGGAGAAGTTTGGCCGTTAAACATTTATTTCGACAGGGATATTGTTGGCTTGAAAATGAAAGGGGCCATTTCACAAAAAATGCTCGGCTAGAATCATTATTGCCTATCTACTTACATTATAAAACCGGCCCATTATTTAAAAAAGAAGGGGCCATTTTGAAAATTAAAGGGCAATTTTGCACATGGCCCCACCCAAAATTATCCCTGTTTCGAGCGTTGAAGTCTGTTGATTGCAGACTCTAGCAAACCTAATAAGTTGGGAAATAAGATGCACGACGAGGGAGGAACGTCACCATCCAAAAACGGAAAATTTACTATATTAAAATCAAAGTCATCGCGCTTATCATAAATTTTAGAAGAAACCGATCCATTTGAAACAAAAAGATGTAGATCTAAAAAAGGGGGCTTCGGTATCTGAGATATTGGCTTTGTTCAACTGTAGTTCAGGTGGATAAATTTTGATTGACCATACTTTCAAAATAAAGGTTGTCAATGTTCAAAAGGTCATCAGCGCGGTCCTTGGCGCCCTGTCATATTCAAATACACATGTACAATTAGCAAAATTACAAAACGTTACATTAAGCTATGTAAAGGAATGTCAAAGAAACACATCGTTAGTCAAAACACTTTGTTAGCGCCATCTTAGCCCCGGCGCAGTTGCTCGAACGCTTGTCTATGGCTGAACGACTGAGAAACAAACGAGACACTCTTCTGTGTGAAGGTGTCGCACAAGACAGTTAACCGATGAACTCCAGGCGGTGGAATCTTGCCATAGGCGTAAATGGTCGTTCGTCTCGACAATCATTATTTCATAAATAGGGTTCATGCGGTGAGTTCGTTGGTGTCTGACTAGGCCGCTTCTAGCTTTAAACTGGTGGTTGCAAGTAGAGCAAGTCAATGTCATGGAATCTGCTGGAGGCCCATTGGTCTTGGCTTTGCGTTCTCTGCGCTTTCTTTTAGCTTTACAGATTCTCTTTCTTTCTCTCCTTTCTTGATGAGACCTCGCCACTTTGATCGCTCCTGTGCAGTCTGTTCCCAAGACCCCATTGGTATGTCGAAATCCTTCAGAGAGGCTTTGAGGGTGTCTTTGTAGCGTTTCTTCTGGCCACCTTGAGAGCGCTAAATCCCTCCTGTAGTTCTCCATAGAAGACTTTCTTTGGAAGTCGCTCATCAGGCATTCTTATAACATGGCCAGTGCATCTTAGCTGTGCTAGCTTTAAGACGGCTTCTTCAGGACCTCTGTGTCTGGAATCTTGTCTTGTCACTTAACATTTCCACTTAAGTTGTTTTAGAAAGCTGTTAAACATTGGCTTACATACGTATCCGGCACGCTCAAAGAAATTGCACTATTTGTGCAACAAGACTCTTCAAAGTAGACCACTGCTCATTAAAGTAAGTTAGATCTATACTTTGGCTTACATACGTATCCGGCACGCTAAAAAATGCACTATTCGTGCAACAAGACTCTTCAATGTAGACCACTACTCATAAAAGTAAGTTAGATCTATACTTTGGCTTACATACGTATCCGGCACGCTAAAAATGCACTATTCGTGCAACAAGACTCTTCAAAGTAGACCACTACTCATAAAAGTAAGATAGATCTATACTTTGATAGCTGAAGTTTGGGGTGAAGGAGGCGATGAGCCTGTTTCAGACGGAGTCACACTTACTAGTATTAACCCATATTTGACGAATGGATTTTCCCATCATTATCAATTGAATGAGTCCACTTTCATTTTTAGGGGTGTTAGGAGTGATTTTTTATTATTATTATTATTATTATTATTTTTTTTTTTTTTTTTTTTTTTTTTTTTTTTTTTTTTTTTTTTCAATTTTTCTACGAAAATTCTCTATGCAAACAGAATAGCCCCGGATGGGACGCCGCGTTCTGCGGCGTCATATCCGGGGCTATTATGTTTGCCTATGTCCCATAAAAGGGACGCCAGACTGATTTAAGCAACCAGGGCGAAAGAATTACAAAATGAATGTATTGGGGTGTGGTTGTCATGTCCTCAATATGGACCGGTGCAGTCATAAGTAGCCAGCCTTGGGACAAATGATGTAACCAAACACTATAAATTTCTCCCCCGTCATAACCAGATCAATGCAAATTGATTTAAGTATCTACGAAGGCGTCATTGAATGTAACATTTGCTCATGAATGAGTGATTTTTCAGCTCACTGTCTTTTTTTTTCTTAGTCACTTATATGTACTTAATATAGCATGCATACTGGAATGTAGAAGTGATGCAGTGGTAAAGCTTTGTTATTCATATGAGATTTAAAGTCTGCCCGGTCTCCGTATGATATAAGATGTTAGTTGGACGTAAACCCTTGACACAACAGCAATACAGTGTTAGTCCAAAAAGGAAAAGAATAGTAAATGGTTTGATGATATCAAGCAAATTTATTCAAAAGTAAACAGAATGTCAATTAGTTTTATAAATTAGTGTATCCTGATTTTCACGAATATTGAACAATGATGTGTGTTTTGAGAACCATCTTAGATGCCAGCTTGAGGAATCAGATTTATAGAGATTTGACCACAATCAGGAAAACATGTCCGTGAAATGTATACCCCCTTGAACTCCACTTTTTATATAGAAAAACTGGGGTATGCGGGGGTATACCTATTTTTCTTATTTTTGCTCCAAAACATAGATTGTGGGTACTCGTTAGAACCGCCTCGGCGAGGCGGTTCTAACGTGTACCCACAATCTATGTTTTGAGCAAAAATAAGAAAAATATCAAAATTTTTCCAGTGAAAATTTTCATATTCACAACCAAAACAATTTTCTGTACATTGCATGAGCGTGTTTTCATAATGTGAATTGGTATGTGATATGGTTGAGCTCGTGGGCTGTATCAAGTAAAACCGTTTGACTTGTCTGTTTGACTTGATGCTTAACATCCCAGTCAACAGCTACGGTCATGTCGGGACGTTTTCTCCAGTTTATGGGACTTTTACCCAAAATTAGGATGTCATGACATCCAAAAAGTGCTTCAAATATACTCGTATAGCCACCCAACTAAACCAACAAAGTCTTATATGTATGGATGGTTTGACATGAACCACTTTTACTGGACAGACTCAGACCTGAGCAGTTAACCAGTAATCATCTCTGTCAGTCAGTAACGTAGAAGCTTGGCCTGGAATCTATGAGCCTGTGCGTGAGAAAACCAACAATTTGGGTTCCGACCAGGTCCGTCACAAACCGGGCTGTACAGTCACAGAAGATGATTAGAGGCTGGAAATTTTGGATTTAGAAAGTAGAGGAATTGTACTATCCATGTAGCGAAAACAAAGGCGCTGATCAGCTTCGCAGTTATTGCGAAGCTGATCTGCGCCTTTGTTTTCGCCTATGCAGATTGTTGGTTTTCCCATGCGATGGCTCCTATTTCTTTTAGGCCCAGTTGGAAGTAAAAGCGAACGAAACAAACAATAGACTTGGTTCATGCATTGTCTGAAAATCTGGAAAAGTAGGTGTCAGTTCATGTAATTCTAATATATGGTAAGTCAATTAGTATCAAAACGAGAAAAGGGTAAAATAAGTTTTGAATAGTCTGCGCATCGCCGATGACAAACCAACACATTTGACGGGCTCGAGATACTTGCGTCATAAAGAGTGACGTAAATTTTTCAATCAGATACTAAGCTGAGCAGCCTGTCTTGGGTCTACCATATCCGTTCCAAGGCGTCGGCTCTAAATGCCTTTGTTTTGTAGAGGCTCAGTGTGTATTGTAGCAGAATGTGTGAGCCGCATCGTGAGAAAACCGGATATTTGCCTATGCGAAAACAAAGGCGCAGCGAAGCTGATCAGCGCCTTTGTTTTCGCTACACGAATAGTACACAATTTCTCTTCTTCTTAAATCCGAAATTGCAAGCTTCTAGCCTGCTTCTGTGACTGTACAGGTCGGTTTGTGTCAGACCTGGTCGGAAATCCCTAAGACCGGTTTTCTCGTGTCGCTGCTCGTGTGTGATAGTGATTAGTTCTTCCTATATTGCGGTGATGCGAGCCTAATGAGGGCTTATCAGCTGTTCCACGTGTCAGTCTGTCAGACAGCACACGGGGAAACCTCTCTAATCATTACTAAAACTTGCCCATGCAATTGACAGAGATTTTTTGAACTTTAAAAATTGAAAATTTTCACTCTGAAAATTTTTGATATTTTTCTTATTTTTGCTCAACACAGAGATTGTGGGTACACGTTAGAACCGCCTCGGCGAGGCGGTTCTAACGAGTACCCACAATCTATGTTTTGGTGCAAAATTAAGAAAAAACTAGTAGATATACCCCTGCTTACCCCAGTTAGTGTGGGGTTCAAGGGGGTATATATTACACGGAAATGTTAGTACCTAATGCGAGGTAGGTTCTGTAAATAGCACGTACCCTTGTACTTGACAAATCAGGAACTGTATATGCATTTATAGGCATCATGCCATCATCTGGTAAAAATATTAAAGATGTATTTGCCGATTCCATGGCATCCTAGTGATGAAAAATATATTTTCAAGAATATGGCGCCGCATAGTGCCTTTAGAGGCTATCTTAATAGCTTTAACCAGTTTAAAGAAATTCTAAAATATGTGTTTTCTTATTAAACGTGTAGTTCATGTTTTTAAAGTTTCAGGTTTCCATATTTGTATGAAAAGCAGCTTTGTTATTAAATTTGTCTGGTCCGTGGCGTCTCTTTGAACATGAAGTGAGCCTTCGCATGAGAAAATCAAAAATTTTGGTTTCCGAACAGGTCCGACACAAACCGAGATGCACAAGCACAGAAGCAGAATAGAAGCTTGAAATTGCGGATTTAAGAAGTATCCATGTAGCGAAAACAAAGGCGCTGATCAGCTTCGCGGTTCTGTGTCTTTGGTTTCGCATATGCAAATTGTTTGTTTTCTCATGAACCGGCTCAAATAATGTCCATATGCGGAGTTTGCATATATAAAGTCTTTGACAAGTCAACTCTACTGTGATTTTTATTTGATATGTTATATAAATCTATAAACAAAGGTCTTCCGTTTAGTTTTTCGACGAAGTCGTATAATATCATTTTGTGACCTAGATTTTAATTTGTATGGAAGCAACTGCTTGTCATGGAAAGATCATTCATCTATACACACATTATTTTCCGGTGTAAATTATTTTTTGTTTTATTTTTTATTACACTCGTATTTTATCTTCATATCTACGCTGAAAGACTCATAATTACAATAACTTAAAATGGAAGGCACGCGAACAATCCACTGTGTGAACACTTTTGAAAATCTGAATTATGTGACGTAAAAAATCTTCCATATAAAAAAGTATGAATGAGTGACGAAATTATCGTCTGCTGCTAAGTTTGTGATGCGGTTTTATGAATGAAACTATTGACAAACCCGACCTTGAATTCCACATTATCGACCAATCATGTAGCAGACTATTTATAGGCAATTACACAGTATGCATACAGAAATTTCAAATGTAGATGAATTATATGAAACCAATGAATTGCAATTTGCTTTCCGATTGCATTATCACTTCTTTATGGTCTCCATTCATATGCAAACAAGTAGTGCAGCAAAGTATGCTTTATATATGCATTTGAATTCACAAAAGCATTTAGCAGACGACGTCCGACACTGTATCATCCAGTGAAACCGGTTGTTCCGATATCGGAGGTTGTTCGCTATCGGAGGTAGCATCCGACACTGTATCATCCAATGAAACCGGTTGTTCCGATGTCGGAGGTTGTTTGTTATCGGAGGTAAACAATGACTGACATGGAGAAACAGGATCTGTATTTATTCATTTTAGCTAACCTGAGCCGAAGACTCACAAGTTGTGCTTATATAGGATGGCCATACTCCGCCGTCCGTTCGTCGTCGTCCGTCCGTCCTTTGCCAATCAAAGCCAAACTTTACAGGAAGCCTTTATAGGAAGGGTGAACGAAAACGTATATGAATAATCCAGGTCACATGGCCAAGATAGCTCCCACGTCCATATAAGGTAAACACCCTTCAAAAATCTTTTTCTCCGGAACTTTTTTTTTTTTAATTCAGTTTAACGTCCCTTTCAAGATTATTTCAGCTCATATGAGACGGGCCAATCAGTAGGTGGGGCGAAAACCGGAGTTCCCGGGGAAAAACCACCTGGCACACCCGCAAGCAGAACTTGGCTTGTCCCACATGTGAATTCTGCCCCGAGCGAGGCGCGAACCCACAGCGGTGAGATGATCGAATGATCAAGAGCACTGAAATCAGCGACCTTAACCACTCGGCCACGGGGGCCGCCTTTTTCTCCGGAACTAGTTGACTGATTTCAACGAAACTTAGCATTTTATTTATTTATTTTTTTATTTATACAATGTTTAAAGAGGGTAACACTAATTAGCTTATCAGCTATTCTACCTTGTGGCCCTCTGGAAATAACAAATATTTACATATATACAACAGCATAAAATACAAAGTTGGCACAAGTGATAAAATGGTAATCACAGTATTATCAACATATCCATTTATGCACTAAAATAATAAATAGTCTTTCGTCGTAAAAAGAACGATAAAAATGGTATGCTTTAAAATTTTGGTCCTTATGACGAAGACAGTAATTTTATTAAATGATCCATGGGCGTATAAAACATAAGAATATATCTAGAAAATATTTGAAATAGAGCAACCATAAGAAGGTTTTATAAAATATATACATTTTTATATTTGTACATGCATACTATTTCAATAAAACAGTAACTATTCAATACTGAGGAATGAACTGTCGAGCAGAGTGCATGTGGCGGATACCACAAACCCCGCACACACAGTTACATTATTGCTGTTAAAAACCCGACATTGTAGCGAAGGTAAATTAAAACTTGAATATTTGTTTGCTAAGTTAAAATTAAGGCTTACTTTTTATTAGTCTGCAAGTGCGCTTTGAGGCTACGTTTAAAAGCATTTAAAGAATTTGTTTCTCTGATTGTCTGAGGAAGAGCATTCCAAAGCCTAGGAGCTGAGCAAGAAAATGACCCATCACGAAGCGTGGTATGAGTTTTAGGAACAAAAAGGGTTCCGTTGACTGATGACCTCAAATTGAGGTTATGCACGTGTGATACTGGTTTCAAGAGTTTTGATATATATTCTGGGGTGAGATTATTCACAGCCCTATAGGTAAGTACAGCTTTATTGTATTTAAGTCTGTCTGTTACGGAGAGCCAACATAACTCATTGAACATGTATTCTGACGGAGTGTCAAATTCGGCGCGCAATATTATCCTCGCTGCACGTTTCTGCAGTTTAGACAGACGTTCTATATGTATTGTTGAAGCTGAGCCCCACGTCACGGATCCGTAATCTATATAAGGTAAGATGTACCCTTGGTAGAACGTTTTTTGAACATCAACTGGGACGTATTCTGATATCTGCCGAAGAAGAGATATCTTAGAAGCTATGACTGAGCATAAATAATCTATGTGTGTTGACCAAGATAGGTTTTCGTCGATATAAACTCCTAGTAATTTTTGTTCCGATACGTTCTTGATGTGCGTATTATCGATATTAATATCTAATTTGCGGGTTAAATTAATCGTTGTCTAGTTCCAGCTAACATGCATGTGGTTTTACCGTAATGGATTTTCATTTTATTAGGTATACTCCAGGAAATAGCATTATTAAAGTCACATATCAAGTGGTTTTCTATATTGTTTATGTCACTGTCATTGTCATGAACTGTTGCATCGTCGGCATATAGGTCGGAAAAGCAGTGTTCGAAACATAAGGGTAGATCGTTTATAAAAATAAGGAATAGTGTTGGTCCTAAAATGGACCCCTGAGGAACACCCGTGCGTATTAGTGAAAAGTCGGTAAGTCCTTTATCACTTTCAATAGCTTGCTGACGATGGCTTAAATATGAACCAAACCACTGCAGAGTTAATGGGCTGAATTTATAGATAGCGAGTTTTTGCATCAAAATCGAATGGTCAACCAAATCAAAAGCTTTGCGGAAGTCTATGAATAAAGCACCAATCATGTCACCCTTGTCGATACACTCGGACCAATTGTCGATTAATTTTGTCAGTGCAGTTTGGCAGCTGTGTTTGTGACGGAAGCCCGATTGGCTTTCATGCAGCAGTTTATGTTTATTAAAATATCCCATAAGGTGTTTATTAATATGTTTTTCAAAAATTTTCGAAACAGTAGGCAAAATGGAAATGGGTCTATAATTGGATGGATCTGATTTACTGCCACTTTTAAAAATAGGAAAGACTTTTGCTTGTTTCAGTTTATCTGGGAATGTTCCAGTCGCAATACTTTTGTTTATTAGCATAGCAATGGAAGGCGAAACAACAGAGGCTGCTGTTTTAATTATTCTAGGTCCGATTCCATCAAGACCCGTAGCCTTCGAGCACTCAAGTTTGTTAATATATGCGTGAACTTGTTCTGTTGATATGAACGGTATATTGAAGTACTCGTCGTTTGGTACTTTGTTTTTGACAAAGTTGCTAATAATGTCGGTATCAATATTTGGAATATCAATATCATTTTCGTTCAGGATGTCTGCTATCGACGTAAAGTATGTATTTAGTTTCTGGGCTACTGCCTCTGATTCCGTGATTTGCTCATCGTCGATAATAAGCTCATCTGGTAATCGGTTATTTGACGCCTTGGAATCACCATTTATCGTGCGCAAATGTGCCCATATATGTTTAGTATCTTTAGAATTATAGATCGGTTCGGAGAAATATTTGCGCTTAGCAGCCCTAATTAATTGTCTTGTTTTGTTTCTATATGTCCTGTACTCTGCCCATTGTTTTTGTTGCTTACATTTATCCCTAAGCCGTTGTGTTTCGATAATTTGTGGGTTAAACCAGTCTGGCAGACGTTTATTTTTAACACGTTTCGATTTCAAAGGAGCGTGTTTGTTTAGATGTTTTAACATAATTGAGGACCATGTGAGCATGTCATCATCAATGGTTGTTTGATCAGTCACGAACATATCGAGATCTGTTGTAAGTTCGGATAGAAAACAAGTTTCATCAAAATGCTTATAACAGCGGTACGTTGTAGTTATATGATTGCTTTTCGGAATTTTGTAATTAATCTTCCTCGAAAAGCAAACAGGAAAATGGTCACTGATGGCAAGTTTAGAAACGAAGCAGTTTGATATATTTTCAGGACTGGACGAGTAAACATGATCAATCAAAGTTGAGCTTGTTTCAGAAACACGTGTCGGTTCTTGCACAAGTTGTGATAAATCAAATGTTTGTAATAGATGAGACCATTTACTATTTGTGTTTGAAATCAGGTCAATATTGAAATCTCCCATCAGAACAACTTCCAAATTTGACGCCTGTGCAATGGAAAGCTCTTCTTCAAACAAGTCTATCCATTCAGCTTTAGAACTTGGTGAACGATAAACTGAACATAATAGAAAAGGTTTTGCATTTATAAGTTCAATTTCAGTCCATATCGTCTCAATATTTGAGATTTCATATTCTGGCCTGCGTTTGTAATTTAGATTATTACGAAAGTATAGAATGAGACCACCACCTGTCTTATCAAGAGTACACTTTCTATCTTTACGTATAAAATCGTAACCGTCAATCACTACCTGCTGATTAATAATTTCTGGTTCAAGAAATGTCTCACAAAGTCCAAAAATATCTGGACATTTGTCATATGTCATCAAAATTCGAAGCTCATCAATTTTCGGAAGGATGTGCTGGATATTAAGGTTACAAAAATGCAAGCCTTTGGATGTGAAAGTGAGTTCAGAGAAATTAGAACTCTTATCATATGACGGAAAGCAGGTACGATTGTCGGTTGAAGAATAATTGCTACCATTCACAACGCTGATAGATGGATCAACGAGACTGCGAGATTCCTCCTGACAGGTCGTCATGGAAGTCGTGTTTGTTTCGCGGCAAGTGCGATCCAACAAGTGTAATGCGTTGTTATTTACCTTGTTATTGCTTAAAATGTATTACTTGCAGAAGTTTGCTCTGGGGACATCAGTTTCATACGCCCTGTGACTTCCTATTCGGAGAAATATCGCGAAGTCTCGTTCATACGTCCGTTAAAATAACAATCCTGTGTACTGTGACCCTGTTTAGAGCAAATGTGACAGTATTTGGGATTTGAACGAGGTCTCCTACCGGACTGGTGACCACGCCCGAAACCAGAGTACCGAGGCATTCTAGGGGCTGGTGCGTCATAACCTTGTGTATCAGGTCGAGTAACCTTACACGTTTTGTCCACATTAGAAAGCAGTTTCTTGGTACCATTAAAATTCAAGTGCAGTTTGTCTTTGTGGAAATATGTTGCAGGTAGCTCACCAGAAGCATACAAGAAATCGTCAAAATTGTTTATAAATTCAATGTTATTCTCTTCGCATATAGCTTTCAGCTGTTCATTATAGGGTTCAAGGTTTATGCCCTTTCTAGGTAAAAGACCGGACACAATTATGCGGCGGTCATCATTGCTTAGGCTGTCTAAGAGGGAGATGTAGTCATCACAGAAAGTGTCTAAGTCTTTACCATCATCAGCATCATTTCCCCCGACATGTACGATTATTGTTTTGCACTGTTCGAGATTGTAAGCACGTAGTTTTTCTTTAAGTGTCACTGTAGTCGCCCCCGGGAAAGACCTGACTGTGGTATTAGGTTTGAGTTGGTTGTTTCTTACACCCTTCAGTATCGAGCTACCAACCAACAACGTTTGCTGCTGGATACGTTTTCGTTCAACCAGATCGATCACGGAATCGACCCTTGTATGTGAAGCTTCAGCAACTTCAGGACCCCGTTGATGTTGCCTTTGTTGTTCGGATATTGCTCGACCCTTGGGTAGTTGTTGTTTATTTGTCGGCTTCTGGTATCTTCCAGTACCTTTCGATTTGTTTGTTTTGACTGCTGGTACGTTAGGACGTTTTAGGGGTTCGCTTGACTCTTCATTTAATTGTTTTTGAGAATTGTGTGGAACTGTTTTTGAATTGTCTGTATGTGCTTTGACTTTGTCATAGACTGCTGTCGTTTTGTTTATCAGCTGGCAGGTTTTTTGGTCCATTGACGTTTTAAGATTGTTTGTAGTTGTTTGTAAGTTTTCAATGGATTCTGATATACAGAGTTCTTTACTGTTTATTTGTCTGGATAGGGATGTCATTTGGTCTTTTATTGAGCCGAACGTGTTGGCAAAGTTCATAGACAGCCCTTCGATTGCCTTAAGTACAGATCTTGTGCACGTTTTTATTTCATTAACTTCAGTTTTTAGAGAGTTAATATCATTTTGTAGATCTGAAGGAACCTTTCTGCATGTAGAACAGAACCATATCCCGATCGGGTCATCTTTTTTGATGCCGACACACATTTCATGATACCAGCACATACAGAAAATACACTGGATTTGGTCATATTTCGTTTTAGCTGTGGGTTTCACTTTGCACGACTCGCAGCATTTAATAGTTTTATTCGAGTTTGCGGATGCAGGTTTTTCCTTAGTTCCAGCTAGCTGTTGGGAATTGGTATCTGCATTAACCGTTTCTTTAAGAACCGTTATGCTATCGTCTAAGTTCTGTGTATTTTCACTTGCTGTTCCACACAAACTTTCAGAGCCACCGACAGTGTTGATTTCAGCATCTGGTTGACCATTTACTTCTACCTCGCAGTCGGTTTCGTCAGTTGTAAGTTGCATGGTTGAGTCAAGATCATGTAGCACAGTCTCTGATAACAAGTTTGAACTGGACCCTGGTAGCGGAGAGGAAGGTTTATTTCGCACTAGATTTTTTACTTCACTTTGAAGGAAATTCACTATACATAGGGCAGTTTGATCATACTGCTATTTCTGACAGTCAGGAAGTAGGCCACCCAGCTCGTTCATGATCGTCTTCTTATACTCGTGTTTCTTGAAATTTTTCAGCTCCTCTATAGCCTGCTTACTGAGGATGCTTAGATGTTTCTCTTTGAGCGAATCCTCATACTGCAACAGCTTTGAATCAAGGCCCATATTTCAAGCATTCGATATGCGCAAACGATGTTTGCAGTTGTTGGTATACTTCAGAGCGTCAGACACAGAGTTTCGTCCCTTTTTCCGATAATCAATCGACGTGACCCGTCTTAAGAGTGAGATGTTCGCACAGTAATAGTAATAAATGGCCTCAGGGCGAGTTAGTATGGCCTTTATGAATACTATATCTTGTTATTGAAACATCTATTGTTCTAAGTATCGGAAAAAGTATGTAACACTCACTCAGGAAATTACACTTTCATTTTCCGGTTATCAATGATGACAGCTACTGGCTTGGCGGCGCGGGACCCACAAATGAGTCACAAACCTACGTTCGATGGTCAGATGTCGCCAGCTGCAGCCAGTAAAAGTGTAACCTCGACAAAGTGGAGACACTGAACCACGAAATCTCATGATTTTTCACGAAATACTGTTTTTCTATGATATCGTACGCTGTCTTGTAGTTTATACATATGCAAATGATAAATCGGACGCATTTGAGCACGATTCGTTAAAAAAATGAAATTGAAGGAGCCTCACCGTGTCACAATACTTGAAGTTTCATTACAACGCTACTGGCTAAGGAACTGGAAACAACGTAGTGGCTAAGACCCCAGATTTTTTCGGTGGGGAAAATGTTATAGTATGGTAGTAAGACTCGTAAGTGTCTTTCTCAAAGTTGGTTTTGAGGTCTAAACTATTGTTCAAATATGGCCTAGAGCTGCGTTAATGAAATTTAAAAAAAATCATATCTATGCACCTATGCACCTATCATTTCTTTCTTCGGGGTGGGGGGTTTACAGGGGGAATTAAACAACAAAATTATCCTAATCCCTGGGAATTAGACAGAGTACCATGACCCAGGAATGTTAACTAAGAAATTGTACCTGAAATTATACAGCGAAATGATGACCCACCAGGGGATTTAGGACATCACAATGCGATCAATGATTGGAGAATTAGACCTCTTTTTAAAAATTGTTAATCCCCACTGGAAATCTCAAGCCAAGTCATGAGAAAACCATTAATATGCATATGCGAAGACGAAGATCAGCCTCGCGGTAGCCGCGAAGCTGATCAGCGCCTTTGTCTTTGCTTTATGGGTAGTACATTCCCTCTATTTCCTGAATATAAAATGTTATGCTTCTAGCCATCTTTTGTCGCTGCGTTGTCCGGTTGGTTGGTTGGTTTGAGGCTTAACGTCCGAGACAACATTTTTTCAGCCATGTTGGGACGGAGCCAACGTTTCCTGGGTTTAACCAGTACTGTAAGGAGTTAATGTGTCCTGCTCAAGGACACAACACGGTGCCGCCTATGGGGATCGAACGCACGCGCAGCCCGATTTATGTCGGACCTGGTCGGAAACCACAACGTTTTCTCACGAGCTGCGGCTTCTATTTTATCTCTATGTCATATATGAAGTCGTATAATTCTTATCTATTTTTACAGGCAAATATGTTCCAGTGCGAAAAATGCCCAAAAAACTACAAACAGGCCTCCTCGCTGTGGAAACATAAGGCTGCTCACCATTCCAAAGAACGACACACCTGCGTGGTGTGTAATGCTCATTTCAGCAACAATGGGTACCTGCGACAACACGAGTCCACGCATCTTGGGCCGCCCAGATACGTTTGCCAGGAGTGTGGACAGCGATTCGTACACCAAAGCAGCCTGAGCAGATATTATGTCAAGCACCGTGCTGACATGTTTACGTGCGGCACGTGCAGCAAGACATTCGACAGAAGAGAGACTTTGGATTTTTTCTGTGTAGACTTTGGTGTGAGCAACCGCTTTATGGATTTTCTTGGTGTACATCCTGGGGATTTCTGCACACTTTTAGCGGGCGTCCTGTTGTGAGTTACTGAGGCTACAGGCTTCTGTTTCCTTTTTGGCTTGTGTAGCCACAGACGAGGCTTCTTTCTACTCATGACTGCAATCAATTAAACATATTTATACTATAAATTGAAACTATTTTCTGTAAACCATCCCGTGGAAACCACATTTTATATCCGCTTGATCTGCAACATCCAGATAAAAATACTTTGATGCCACTCCCGTTGTATTCTAAGAGTCCTAAATTTTGTCGCAAAAATTTTGAAAATCGGTCCACAAATAAAAGTTTTATGACCAAAAGTAGCTTTGAATAGGGTATTTTTCCATTGTAAAATGGGTGCAAGAACATTTCTAAAAAAATGATAAAAGTAATAATTTTTCATGTAAATGCTGCAAATCAATGCCAAACGGTAAACTATGCCTGATAGAGGGCACAGCACTTCAACAAAAACTCTAAATCTGCTAGATATATCCAATTTAAAAAAAAATGAACTATCTACCTTGTACGTGCAAAATACCCTATTCAAAATTATTTTGGGGATATTTTTTTTTTATTTGTGAACCGATTTGCAGTTTGGTCCCAGGGGGGATACCATGACATTTTCTGTGTACATAGGCTCGGCCTAGTTTCTTTTCATTTTCTTTTTTGTGGGGTGGGATCATAATTTGAATGTCAATATTTTTGGGGAGTTTTCTGTAAAAATCGATTTTTTTTTTGGTCAGGGAGATTTTTGGAGATGTTTTGGGGGTCTCATAAAACATCGTATATGTTTTGGGTGTTTAATGTCGAAAAAGGGACTATTCTTAATGCGTTTTGGCAATTTTTGACATTTTTCGGGGGCGGGGGGGGGGGGTAACCTCAAACGAACTTCAAATGGTTTAACGCAGCTCTAGACCATGTTTGAACAATAATTTAGACCTCAAAACCAACTTTGAGAAAGACACTTACGAGTCTTACTACCATACTATAACATTTTCCCCACCGACAAACTCTGGGGTCTTAGCCACTACGTTGTTTCCAGTTCCTTAGCCAGTAGCGTTGTAATGAAACTTCAAGTATTGTGACACGGTGAGGCTCCTTCAATTTCATTTTTTTCACGAATCGTGCTCAAATGCGTCCGATTTATCATTTGCATATGTATAAACTACACGACAGCGTACGATATCATAGAAAAACAGTATTTCGTGAAAAATCATGAGATTTCGTGGTTCAGTGTCTCCACTTTGTCGAGGTTACACTTTTACTGGCTGCAGCTGGCGACATCTGACCATCGAACGTAGGTTTGTGACTCATTTGTGGGTCCCGCGCCACCAAGCCAGTAGCTGTCATCATTGATAACCGGAAAATGAAAGTGTAAAACAACAACAAACCTGCACATGTGTATTATTGTCCGCCATTTTCTTTCTTAGCCATAGCGTTGAAATTGCCTTAGCCAATACGTTCGTGCCTTAGCCACTGCGTTTACGTTTACCGGTGTGGATTAAGATATCCTCAAAATTCCATATCAATCCGACACTGATTTTAAGAATTATATCAGAGTTTATGCACAGCGATATAAATTGCGTCTTTCTCGGTGCTGGTATGAAGCATCGATGACTCAAGTACTACAATGCAAATATAAATCATGATCCTGTGATGACCTTGACCTATTTTACGGCAAGGTCAACATAGGTCGCCTATGCATTTTAATGTAAGAAAACTGTTAAAAACTTAAAATGTCATTTAAAGGGAAAATCTTGCAGGAAATCACTGTGTGTTCTATGTTTTGGAATTGTGTCCGTTTGACTAGGATCTCGAGCCACTTTTGAATAGTTGATTTTGTACTAAGCTTTAACGCAAACAACATTTTCGTTTGAACTATTTTTTGTTTCACAATTTTTGTACAATTGGCCTATATATGCGGTCATAATTTAGCACCATTCTTAATCATAATTCAGACATTGCAAGTTCAAATATCTTGGGGAAATTTTTATGTTCGATATTGACAACGCCAGTGTCGTTTTCTGGTGGTTACAGTCCTAACCACAGACTCAATACCTGGCTCATTTTTGAGCCTCATGAGATAATTGGTAGAAGTTAATAATCTCAGCAGGAATATACATATTATTGCCTTGCAATGTGGTCACTAATTAGGACCACTTGGGATGGAGTTATTGAGCCACACAATCTGTGATCATAAAACATGATATACTACTACTCAAACTTTGATAAGCATCAAAAGTTTATTTTTGATTACAAGACATACTGGAAATCTAACACTCGAAATTTTGCTACAGATATATAGCAGCACCATCACCGTGCAAACATTCCATCTTTTTTTCGCATTGCCTGCGAGCCCTTCTCGCAGACTTGCAGGAACAATGGAAACCCCCTGAAATTGAAGTTGTCACTGTTTCCTACCCTATCCAATTCCGTCATTCATCCCCTCTTACTGGTTCATTCAACTGCAAAACTGTTTTGATGATCGAAATGTCGATACTTTTGTGTCTAAAATGAACTTTTGGAAAATTTCAGAAATCTGTGATTTTTGGTTAAAAACACGATTTTTTACCAAAAAAAAAATTTTCGCTTAAAATGTTGTCCTTTGCATGGTGATCATGAAACTGAAAACCGTTTTTGAATACGCACTCTGGTTTGCTCAAACCAGCGTTTTTAAAATTTGTTGTCAGATGTTTTAATCACATAATGCAATTTTCCATTAAGAAAACGTTCAGTCCAATGACAAATGCTTTAAAACGCTGTAAAATCTAAACCAATGCCCGTAGCTCAAATCGGTCTTTTGTTCCATACTCGCAGCCTTAAGGGCAACGTTTTAAGCGAAAAAAAATTTTTGGGGTAAAAAATCGTGTTTTTAAATTTTTAAAATTTTCCAAATGTGCGTTTTAGACCCATAAGTATCGACATTTCGATTATGAAAACAGTTTTGCAGTTGAATGAACCAGTAAGAGGGGGTAAATGACAGAATTGGATAGGGTAGACAACAATCAATGAACAATGACAACTTTAATTTCAGGGTGTTTCCATCGTTTCTGCAAGTCTGTGAAAAGCGCTCACAGGCAACGCGAAAAAAAAAGATGGAATGTTTGCACAGTGATGGTTCTGCTTCATATCTATAGCAAAATTTCAGGTGTTAGATTACAAGTATGTCCTGTGAACAAAAATAAAGTTTTGATGCTTATCAAACTTTGAGTAGTATATTTAGAATTAGGTACTGAACTGAAACAATCTGCTTATTTTTGTAGTATTTAAAGATCATAATTATGCATTAAAATTTTGTAATTCCTTATTTTTTAACTGTTTATGCTTAAAAGATAAATCGGTTTTTGAGACAATTCACCGAAAAATTGTCCAGTAGAATTATTTGACAAAAAAGTATCTTTTGAAAGCAATGTAGTCACACATTTGCATAAACGGCAAACACACACTGGGCAAGTTTAAAAAATGATGCAAAATTGAACAAACATCAGAAGCACGTCGAAGACATGTTAGAAACGTGTTACATGTGCGCCTTGTATGGTATACTTTGATGTAAGTCGCTATACGTCGATGCAGGTTCCAAGTGTGTTTGGGCTCAAAAGTTTTTAAGCATGCTTAAAAATTTTCTTGAAGCTCGGCGCATCTCTGGCGTGTGTATTACATGTATGAATAAGTGCAACACACGCACACATTACAGGCACGTCGAATACGCTCTGAGCGTCTGAACGTGTTAGGGCACGTTAGTGTACACTTCATGCGTAAAATTCATCGACATATTAGGATACATGTGGGATACTTGTAAACTTACAAACAGGTTAAAATAATAATGACAATGATAATCAACAATAATTATAAAATCCGGGCATTGTTTTGAAAAGAAAAAGTAGCCCCTTTATCTATACATGCATGTTTTGCATTTTTAAGACGTCCGTCATTCGTCGTTGTCCACAATTTCTTCTTCTCTGAAACCGCTTGGTTAATCAATTTGAAATTTTATTTGGAGCCTCCTTGAGTAGTGTCATTGAAATTTTGTTCGCAATATCTTGGTCACATGACCACAATGGCTGCCATGCCAATGCATGGTAAAAACCCTTCAAAAATCTTCATCTCCAGAACAGGTGGGCCGATTTCCATGAAACTTGGTATGTAGCATTGGGTACTCCAGCTCATCATAGTTTGCTCAATTGAAGACCCTGGGATGACCTTTACCTATTTTACGGCGAGGTCAATTTTGGAAACATAGGCTTTTACATGTGAAAAGGTGAAAACAATGGATTTTTGGAAACTATTGCAGCCTGAGACGAAAGTTGCTAGATGCAGACAATAAAGGTATGTAATTACATGTAATTAAGGTTAATGTCATTTATTGACCTTGACCCAAGGTCATTTAAATATCAAAATTAAGATTATGGTTTTCTCAGAAATCACTGGGCCTATGAAAGTGAAATTTTATGAACCTCCATGTTAAGGGTGAACATGGCCCCAATGCTCACGTGACTGCGAGTTTCACAGATGCTCTAAGATCATCATATGCTGATTTTTAGGAACATTTTGTTTTTGGCTCTATTTGTGAAATTTTTGCTTTCTTGTTTCCAAAAGTGTACTCTTTAATGCAGGGCATAATGCATTGTCTATATAAAAACTGATATTTTGCTAAATAACTTCAAAACACCAAAACCAATCACTTTGAGTATCCTGAATGGTTATCTTATACAGGGTAAGTTTTATCTGTGCCATATGGTATTGACCACATGTAGTAGATATGCTTTAATTATTATATCCCCAGAGCAGAACAACATGTTGTGATAAGTAGCCACTTAATTATCTTTTATGAACTGCATGTTTTCTTGTTTTCAAGGGAAATCTGAGGCTGTGGGTAGGACTGGTTATGTAGTGTGCAGAGGAACTTTGCATCTGTCCTACGCGCTATCGGATTAGGCGATTTTGATTTCGGAGGTCAGAATAAACGGCTACTTTATTAAATGTTCGAATACCATGAATTTTGAGAATGTCATTTAATTTAAAAGGTCGTGAATTTACATTTCGTACGATAATTTGATAAGCACTAGGACATCAGAGATTTTTTTCATTTTCATTTATTTTTTCGTTTATTTATCAGTAAAACATTAATTTACAGTCGTTGAGTGGTATTGGACAGATGTTTTCGATTTCCCTTGACTTATCAATTAAGACAAATCACCAGCAGTGTGTATAAAATACTTTTCCCTAGAAAAACTAAAAGCACATGCCTTGAAACAAATAGACATTGAATGCTTTAGCCTGGTAGCCGCCCTGGCGCATTCGTTGAGATACTCGATTTGTAAATAATGCGTCGGGCTTTCGATCCCCGGCTTCTCCATTTTTTTTTCATTTATTTTTTTTTTCAGATAAGACTTTTAACCAAGTTTATGACCTTAACTGTTTATATGGCATTAAACATGAAAGAAAAAAAAAACAAAAAAAAAAACGCATCGACAACAACTTGAGTGAAAGGAGTCGCGTCATAGAACCTGTTGAGGGATCGGGACGCAGGTCTGCTACGTGTAGCACCCATCGGTTTTGAGTTCCTATTTTTACGTGTGTACGTGTGTTCGGGGTTTGAAGAACAGAGATTTTCTTCTGATTGAGCAAGTTCTTGACCACCGCTTACTTTTACATTTGCAAAAAGGCTTGATACAACCGGTAGACCAAGAGAAAATAAATTACCAAGAACGAATTCTCTGCACAAAACTGTTACGAAATGTATCGGTTTTGTGAGGCAAAGCTCTTTGTTCACTCGGGCAACCATATACTTGTGTTTTGCGCCCATTGCCTGACCAAAGGTATAGTTGGATATTTTGGTTCCAAACATCTTTTCCTTATGAAATTAAACAGCATAACCCGTTGGAGTATCCGAATTTCAATTACTTTTCTATAACAATTGTATAATAACTGTTGACAGATAGGCATATACAGAATAACTCTTTCTGATGTATCTGCTCCACAGATGAAGTTATTTTCACATTTGTTTCTTAAATGTAATATTGCTGAACCGGTCGCGGTGGTCTAATTGTTAGCGGACTCGCTTTATAATCATGAGGCTGCCGGTCTGATCCCAGGCCGGTAGTTGGCAACTTATGTTGACTCTGGTTAATTAATTAAGACAAATCGCCGAAAATGTTTGATTTCGTTTTTGTTAACCTTCCACAAATTTTACAAATTTCCACCTTTTCCCGTCTGAGATGGTGGGTTTTGGTTTAGTTACAACTTATACCGGGTTATTTTGGATCCGAGGTTTTACTTTTTATTTCCAAAAGTGGTCCACCTTCTATAGTTGATGAAATGTACTTGTTTTAGACACAATTCAGGGCCGTCGTCGGTTTTTGAAAAGTGGTCCGGCCATGAAATACCAAAGACATTTGATGAGTGCCGAAGGCACGGGTTGGGGGAGAGCTCGAGAGGGGGTACTCCCCCTCTTGTAAGGGGGGTTCGGGGGGTCTCCCCCGAGAAAATTTCACTATTTCCGGACGTCCATAGAGACGATTTTAATGCACTTTCGGACAACTTTTGCCCTTGAAGCGCTGCTTATTTTATAGGTTTCATCATGATGAAGCCATGTCCTGGTCGAAAATCATGAAGCTGAAAGCTCCCACTCACAGGATTTGCCTTGACGAAGCTAGGAACGCTGAGGGAAATTGAAAGACGTTGGTTGCTCAGGAACCGGCGGCATATCCATGATAGAAGAATAACATGCACGTTTTAACAAATTCTGGAATATGAATCAAAATAATGTTTACAAAACTTTATTCTTTATTCGTAAACGAATTTTCGGCATGTTGTTTTATTTAATAATGCAGTAATTTTAAACAAAGATTGGGTTATTGTGAAATTATAGTATTTTCAACAGTGAAATACAGCTTTACATTAAATCGGTTTTATTCAGTATGAATTAAAGAACACTTTGGTGCAACTTCACTTCAAACGATAATCCGTCACAATCCAACAATGACAATACCTGTCTTTAATACAGGTGTCATTTTCGTGATTGTTTTTATAAGGGCCGTCTTTCACACCCTTGGGCAGATTGACCGAGTACGCTTAATATCAATTGATAACTTAAGATTGGGCCACCACACCTAAAAAAAGTCGCAAAGGCTAACACATTTTCGGCCGAATAATCGAAAATTGTGGTCCGGCCCAAACCATTTTCGGCCAAAAAAGTGGTCCGGCCATGGCCGGACCGGCCGGACCGCCGACGACGGCCTTGCACATTCTTCATTTTTCCATACATAACACCCACAAATCATCTAGATCAGCTGGCTAACCTGCACCCCGATACACTTCGTGACCTCGCTCCACTTCTTTGTAGGAGAGGTGTAACGGAACACCGATGGGAATATCATCGTCTTCGCCTTCGTCGTATATCTTTTTAAAGATATTTCTTGTATACCTCTGTTCTCATTTCGTAAAAAATGCTCTATATGAAATTTTGCTTTGATTGGCCACACGGTTAAATCACCAGCAGTTTCATCCAAATCGCCAGTTCCAGTTGCAACACGTTGCGGTAGAACTGTGAAACGACCGCAGAAACTAAACCTTTGAAGAAGCTGACAATATTCATACAGGATAGAGACCTGATAATTTCTAAAATACATTCATACTGTAGAAAAAACCAAGTGTGTATATAATGTGTTCATTTTAAAAGGTGCATCATTAAGAGTAACACAGTGTTAAGGAGCACAATTACAACTGGTAAAGAAATCTAATGACTTTTTTCAATTCTCCCTTCTCCACCTTTCATCCTGTTCCTAACAGTAAAATCTGTTTTCAAAGGATGTGTAAACCCTTTGTAGTATAAAATGACCTAAGTAACCCCAGGAAGACAGCAGTATACTTTTGTCATAGTAGCAGTACAGAGCTGAGTACAGAGCTGTAAAAAGACAAAATAGCCAATAACCATTTTTGAATGGACAGTTTATTTCATTTAATACGATGCAATGCTCCATAATAAATCTAGATGATAATCCGTCTTCTTAATGACCCTAAAGCTTATGGTAATGATGTTTATAGAGATAAAACATCAAAAAATTCATTATGGCATATTCTTCCTTTTCTCTGGACATGGCCATTTAGTGTACCAAAATAGAAAAGAAAACATCTTTTGATGTAAAGTTTTGACCTCCTGATTTCAAGGACATTTAGTGATCAAAAGAAAAATGTCACAGCTGTTTCTTTTGAAATTCTAGCGGCTTGTCAAACTTTGACAATGTGACCGTTATCTAAATGTGAATGACCACAGTAGGAAAAATCATTAGATTATGGAATCAGTTGTATCTCCAGTGCACACTTACAGAACTCGAGTTCTGTTCAAATTTATGTTCAAAATAATTTTCATAAACAAAATCAGTTCTAACTCATAATCACTGACTCACAGAATTCAAGAACATTCATTCTACTGGGATCCACAGCTACAAAATACAGACTAAAAGCTATGGTGCCATACAGACAGTTAGCTTGTTACAATGACAGTCAACCGGCAGTGAAGCCAGTTTTCTGTTTAAAGTTTAGTTGATCGTCACATTATATATACATAAAGCTATATAAACTTTACTACTTAAAATATGCATCATAAACATTGACTTTAAAGACAGTATAATTTACAGTGCATAACAAAACCATTTAATGTTACAAATGTTAACATTTGCACATTGTCGTGTCTAAAAGTTATTTGATGCAGTATTTCATTTTTGCTCGTTCCAAACAAAGAGGGATGTACAATGCGTTTTGTTTATTGCTAGGGCCGAAACGACTTATTGTTTTATGTATACGATAAATCAAGTGCAGCAGCATCTAAATCCGCCTCTAGTGTCTAGTCGTTGTACATTACAATAATAAACAAAATTGTTAAAATTTCAACATTTTGCGGAAAAGTTTTCTATTCATGAGTCTCCGCTGGGACCGCCGGGTAGTAACACGCGTGACATGCATCTATGTTTGCACATCTAAACTGACTACTACTCCGAGGAGATCTTCTGTGCGCGATGAGACATTCCATGATTCAGCCGGAAGCAAGAAATCTTGTATCTTGTATATTTTAATCTTGTATCTTGTATTTAAACTCTGAATCTAATAGTCCCATGCCCTGTCGGGGACTAGACAAAAAAGGCCACCCACTGGACTGTCGGTAACTTTGATAGCCAGGCAAGTCACGGTAACTCGGATTATACAAGAACATGGATGGAGAACATTGGAACCCCAGGGGGGGGGGTACTCTGAAATTTTCTGTATACATAGGCGAGGCTGACTTTTTTGGGGTCAAAATTTTGAATTTCCGTAATTTTTTGGGTTTTCAGAAAAACTAGTTATTTTTTAGGGTAGTGAGCTTTTTATGGATATTTTTTTGGGGTCATGCCTTTTCTGAATTATTTTTTTGGGGTCATCTATAATTCTAAGTAACTTTTGGGGTTTTCCACATTTCTTGGGAAATCTCTTTATTTCTATAAAGATAAGAGTGGCTTACACTTATGTCTTACAAGGCCTTAAGATTCAATTTTGTTTGCGACCATGCCTTATGACTGGTCTCGGTGAAATTTTGGAAGCTTGATCATGATGTTGTTTGGATTGCAAATCAAATGGAATCAAAACCATCATAAGACTTACACTTTGAGAATAAATAAAATCTTTAAATTCTATCCAACTTGGTATTTACTTCCTAGTTCCTACATATACTAACTGTATTGTGACGTGTTCTGTTGGTTGTAACGTCCCACCAACAGCCTTAGATATTATGGATGTGATAAAATTTCATCAATAGGCATAAAAAAGATGAAGTAATGTTTTGGGGTAAGCTAAAAGTTCAAGTATTTTTTTGGGTATGCCTGATAGGACTGGTATTTTTTTGGGGTGGTCAGCAAATCTCAGTAATTTTTTGGGTTTGGGGGTAGAAGCTGGGGCCTCGCCTATGTATCCACAAAAAATGAGAGTACCCCCCCTGGGATTGGAACAAAGACAGGCTGATGTGGCCATAGTACTGTGGAACTAACTCCCTCCCTGAGTATGTTGCAACCTTGCAGATATCATCTGTTTTTATCCATCACTTTTTACACTTTTAAACCTCTGTACTATAATCCAGCTTTTTCTGTCTGATACTAACAGGCGCTGCGCAAGCGTGCCTAGAATGTCCGTGTGGGCGTATTGGAGTATATACAGATAGGATAGAGTATAAAGAGACTGTTGTTTTGAAAGTCAGTACTTGTATTCGTTTGTTATTGGTAAAATCAATAACTTCTATCTTCTATGTAGTGTCTCGGTTCAACGACAGGTCAACTAAACAAGTGAATCTTGGCATAATATTTTCATTTGATTATAACCAGATAACATATATAGCTTTGTCGATCCGAAGATACACTTGGCATATAACGTTAGAGATTTGGAATTGACTGAGTGAGTTATCGACCCTGATCATGGTAAGTGTTACTTTTGTTTTCCATGGTATAGCTTGCAAATAGCAATTTAAGCAAGCTTGAATTTATATTTGCCATCATCATTATCAGTGTATAAAAATGATAGCACAGTAGGAAAGTAAAATACAAGTCGCGGCTAGAACTTGAATACATGCAAGTTGGATATTTCGTTTCGTCAACGCTCAGCGTCAACGATTAACCTAGAGGCTACTGAGGCACAAAATTATGCAAATCAACACCTGTCTCGGCTTCGGCACGCTAACATTAATGAGCTTCTAGTGCTGCTGTACGAACGTGACAAGTTCATGTTCGGTTCGATGAGTATACTTATTAATACGCGAAGACTTTGGTGTTATGCCGGGTGGCGGCCCTAAAAAGTCTCCCCGTACATCATCCATAGTGCAGATTATATTTTCTGTGGTCCTTTGAGATAAGTGATGATATTCTGAGAAATCAGAAACTTATGCGCAGGTTAGATATATTCATCTGAATTATTTTAATCTTTTGGCTCTATCGATTTAGATTTGCCGGTCTATGTATTGACAGCCCTGTTAAATTTATTTATTAGTTAGATTTATAGGGTCACTGATGAGACTTCAGTAGCCGAAACCGCGGTATGACCCATCCCCTTTCTCATTAACGTTTCCCTGCTCTTAAAGGAACTCAGTTTTACTTTTTATTCCTTAGGTCATATATAGAAATAGACAGCGACCCGAGTTGTTTGTGTATGAATCCTCTCAGATGTTTCTTGCTCTGGTCGGTTTGACAGCGCTGCTTGGTGCCGTAGTTGTTGATGCTGAGACTTACTTTGAACCCCAAGGTGCCAGGATTGTAAGCCGCAGAACAGGACGTAAGTCAGATAGTAATAAACTCAAACATTCATTTGTTTCTTTCCAAAATCTTGCTTAACTTTCATGGATATACTAAAGGGTTACATGAAAATGTGTATTTATAAAAGACTGTTTATAAGTATAAAACATGATAAGCATAAAGTATTCAGTATGATTTTGATTTGATTGTACACAGTATAGGGATAAAAGATAATAACAGGAATTTTCATGGCTAGAAGGAGTTATTGACAGTCCGCTCCATAAAAGCACAACCAAGAGTTGAATGGATGAATTAAGGGTGGAGCGTTCTGGCTTGGCATCTGTATATGCTGCACAATATATGCTGCACAAGTCTGTCATGAGCCTTCATTGTTTCAGCCGTAACGGGCGACTGCTGGCAAGGTGAACTATGTAAACAGCGCTGTCTCATCAGTAACGACACCGCTCGATTTGTGGGCTCCATCAACTATGTACCAATGTGTTGTCCTTTCTGTGAACGTTCTGGGTTGTACATATCCAACAGTGTATGTAACTGTCGACACAATGGTCCGGACCCGCCATATGAGCCGACAGACGAGGAACTGCGGGAGGTCGAGGAGTTCAAGAGACGCTTGAATGGAGCCCCATCTGCCGCCGGGTCTGTTACATGGGTAGCAGTGATAATCATGGCGGCGCTCGTCAGTCTGATGACGCAAAACAAGCTTTGGTCTTGAGGACGGAAAATTGAAATAAGTTAAGAGAAACAGTCAGAACATCGTCTGAGCTATGTGCTCATAATAAATTTATTGTAGTTTATACGAACTCTTTGTACATACAATTGTTATAAGACCATTTTGATAGTGATGATATTATACTGCTTTTTTATTAATAAAACTAAAATTTATTTGCCTTAATGTACTACCAGCTATAGCGTTGGCATATTTGCAACTGGACTAATTTACGACGATACTTCTGTCATAAAAACAACTACAGCCTTACTCATTGTACCGCGTAAAAATAGTACCAGTAGCTACCTTCTTTGGTGCTCAGCATTATTAGGCTAGTACTGGGAAATACCCGTCTTGTTGGTGATTTATAATCACATCCCGACTTAATTAAGGTAAATCGCTAATAGCGATATGTTAAAATGTTTTACTTTTACTCGACAAAGTCAATCGACACGCAGAAACGTCGTTATCGTAGAAGTGAGGATGATTCGATTCTTCATGTAACGTCAAGGAAATAAACTAAAACGAAGAGAAGGTAGCACGAAATACAAGTGAAAATAACAAGTAGCAATCATGCAAAAGACAGCCCCAAATGGACTTATCATTGGGCTATATGTATATGGTGCAGCCGCTCACCCACAAGTGTATGTAAAACACCGCTCTTAATGATAGCTTCGTTTGCTAGATGATTCTTGAGGTTGTTTGGTGTATCTATTTGTAATAGAGGCTGACTATAAGCACCAAGCGTTCGATGCAAACGCCAACAGACACTTGGTTTCGCTCATTCTTTCACCAAAAGTAGACTCTGATAAAAGATGACGATCGGTAAAAACAACAAATATGTGTGAAGTCTTTCCCAAAGTTTTGTTTCGAAGTCCTAGCTGGTTATCACAAATACATTCTCCAGAAGTTTGGTGATTTATAGGTCCATTGCCTGTTTGAAAAGGCAGTAATTTTGGTCTTGGATGGATTTACCTCTAAATCCCAAGATTTGCAATATAAGAACATGACATTAAGTGCAGCCTGCTATTCATTTTCCGAATCGACAAAACCAACAGTATCATCTGCATAGAGAAGAATATACAGTTTAAAGTATACTTCAATTTCATCATTACTTAACAAAATATGTGCTATTTCTGATACATCATTCAAGCCATCATAGGCATGAGATATGAACTCAGATAAATCATTTAAAAATGGTGAAAAGAGGATGGGGGACAGGTTTTCTCCCTGACGGACACCAATATTACTAATAGTTTTTTAGAGAAACAGTCTGATTTACTGTTGCATGAAGGCTATAAAATTAAAAGACTTTACTACTTCATACATGGCCAATGTCTATCATATTTAATTTAAAAAATACTGGTGTGGAAGTAGTATGGACGTGGTGGGGACGTTGTAAGGACGTAGTGTGAACTTACAAACCGGAAATTGTTTCATCTTGGCCACGTTCTTGATGGCCCAGTGTAGCCGTAACATAAGCGATCTTACGCGCAGTGAGACCGGGACTTTAGGTTCAATGGGAAAGACGATAACGCCGTGTTAGAATTGAAATTCAATGGACATCTAACTGTGTAGTTACTATTTCAAACATCTAACTAATTGTGTAGTTACTATTTCAAGGCATAAAGGTCTATTCGAGAAATTGATTTTAGACAAATTAGACTTCTGGCTGAAAAAGGTCCTGCTCCCCCCCCCCCCTAGGGAATTTTGCAGACATAGTCTGTCTTAAAGAGCAGTCTTTTCTGATTCAAATGAGAGATGTTTGCACTTTGTACGCCGGGGCGTAACGGTGTAACAGCTATTTAAAAATGACAACTGTTACCAGCTTATTATATTTGCAGTATTCTTTGATTGAGAATGAACAATAGGTTGTTTTACCATAATTCTACCATGTTTCTGCAAGATTCTTCGAGGAAAATATGTGGGATGCATAATTTTATCAAATTGACATATATGGGTCTCTATCTGTATAACGTATGTAACGTATGTAACAAAAAATATGCGAATTTACATTTATAAACAAATAAGATTTTCAGTAATAGTTTCTGTGGAGTACAAATCTGCAAACATCAATGTGCAAGGTAAGAATGTCATGTTTGTGTTATTTGCATTCAAATGATAGATGTTTGCACATTGTACGCCGGGGCGTAATGGTGTAACGGCCATTTAAAAATAACAACTGTTACCAGCTTATTATATTTGCAGTATTCTTTGATTGGGATTGAACTATAGGTTGTTTTACCATAATTCTACCATTTGTCTGCAAGATTCTTCAAGGGCAATATGTGTGATACATAATTTTATCAAGTTGACATAGATGGTTCTCAATTTGTGTAACATATGTAACAAAAATATGCAAATTTACATTTATAAACAAATAAGGGTTTCTGTAATAGTTTCTGTGGATTACAAAGCTGCAAACACCAATGTGCAATGTAAGAATGACATGCTTGTGTTATTTTCATTTGCTAGATGTGCCTCAGTTGTAACGGTGTAACGCCAAGTTGTTTATATTTAGATTTCATGTAATGTTAGTGTTACCAATACCGCATGGGGTTAATTTGACCTACAAAATTGATCATATATACGTTATGACTTATCATAGACCACTGAACTTGGTTTCATTTTAAAGCGTCTTCACTATAGCCGTTTCATCTTAAGGTAAGTTAAGCATATTATCTTATTTGCATATTTGTGAATTTTAATTTAAACATTAAAATGGCCAAAAAATCATTAAAAACCCATTAAAAAACGTCTTTCAGACCCAAGCTATCATCGTTGCACATAGTTTATACACCAGTGATACCATTTGACAATTTTACAGATGTTTTGGGTCTATTTGAAAATTATCTCATTTGCATATTTATCAATATTGATATAAAAAAAAACTATGAAAAGTTTGGAAAATCACGGAAAAATAACATTTATACTTACATAATTACTAGTGTCTGGCATGTCAATAGACCTAGAATGATAAAAGTTGCAGCTTGATGCGTTGGGCTATGCCATTTGTCTTCTAGTCTGATCAATGAATAAACTTATTTATGAATGAATATTAATGCAATTTTTATAGACTGGAGAAGAATCACGGAAAATAAGAGGGTATACCTTACAAAATGGCTTTTGTCTAGGTTACTAATAGCACTACTGTACTGAATCTGGTATCAAATGATTGCTATGACAATGAATTATAACACTGTAACCTGATATATAAACCTTCTTATCTGATAAAGGTCACTAATATTAGAATTAAACTTCATAAATAAGAGAAAATAAGAGAAAAATGAAGAGATAAACCAACAAAATCACTTATATCCCGGCTGCTCATTGCCTTAGAGGGCTTGGACAATGCACCATTTCCCAGTGCTCTTATATACAAATGATATCAGATTTACTTTCATGGATATTCATAAAACGTTGATAAAAATGGTAAATAGCAAAACATTAAGGGACGCGTGTACCTTTGCTTTAACCTCATATGTTTTGTGGTATGTATACATGACAACATGACAATAATTCATATATTTTGTGATAACATGACAACAATTCATTATTAAAGTGACCAAATAGTAACATTTGATGCCATTCGACAGCTATTGATAGTGGAGATATAAGTGACTTTGTTGGTATACCCCTTCACGTTTCTGCAAAGTTTCTCTATTTCTGAAGTTCTTGTTGCAATTCATTAAACAACCATTTATATGATTTATTCATAACATCATATGGTTAAAGAACATTGTCTTAGCAACCGGTCGATACCAATTTCGGCTGTCTAGGTCTTCCAGTAGCCAAGATTCTTCTGGTTTAATAGGGACCCCGCCTCAATTCTTTGGCAGTTAATCGCCAACATCTATTTTAACCATTATATTTTATTAATGCTCATCAAATGACTTTTTATTATAAAAGGATGATAGAAAATTGCCCTTGCCATTTTCAGCACATTCAGACTTTAGCTTGCTGAAAAACATAATCATTTTGTAGGTGTATCTGCTTATTTGTAATGCATTTTCTCTAATTTCTAAAGTTTTCATTAATATTCATGAAACTGAAATTCAGATGATGTATTTAGAGGACTGAGAGCATTAGTCCATTGCCGTCGCATTTATTTGATACCACTTTCAGCATTCTAGGTCTATAAACAGTTCAGGTACAAACGATTTTGTAGTAATACCCTAATTTTTCTGCATTTTTAAGAGATTTCAAAAGATTTAAAAATAGTATTTATGGGGTCCAAAGACATGATTATCAGAACTAAATAAGATTTCTAGTTTTGTTTTACACCAAAAACTACATTATTTATAGGGAAACACTATTTTTGAAATAGCATCATTTACATCTACTGTAGACCACGTCATTCTTTATTCATACATATATGTTACATACGTTACATTCCTCATTAAGATGTTTGAGCCCACATACTTGGTGACACCCACTCAGAACTATAGTTCTCCATAAGCATGAAATATAAGCAAATAATTAACAACATTAGATATAGCCATTTAATAGAAACGATTATTTACACGTTTTACGTAATTAGCAATACAATATTCGGCTTATGAAACTGCGGGTAGGGTTGCTAAATAACTCATTTAGTATAATATATACAGTATAGGAATTTTCTATGTCCTCCATTGAACATGGTAATGTGAAAAATCACATATATTTGAAAAAAGCTGGAATGTGTTACTACAAAAACAAACGATGTCACTCACAATGCTAATTTTGAAAGGGTTATTTTAATATATGTTACAGACATTACGCTATAGGTGTCAGAATATTGCTCAAGCAACTTTAGTGTTGAGAATGGACATGTTTCATGCAGACTATGTGAATGGAATAATAAAAATCTTATTTTTCTGACGCTAAAATTGCCATATCATTATTTTTAAAACATATTATGGTAACATATGTAGCATACTGTAACAGACACATGCTCCAATGTACATAAAGCAAACATCTCTTATTGGAGCAAACTTGAATTGTCATTTAAGATATATGTTTGCAAAATATCTAATGGAATAGAGCATTAGACTGGCATGTACTGGCATTCCTGCTATGTACAATGCCCTTCGTTATTCATTACATGTATGTTACATATGTTACATTCTGGATCAAAATCTTTGATCCAAGATACTTGGTTACAGATCCTCAGAACCATGGTTCATGATAAAATAAACAAGAAACTATGATATATATCCGCCAGTTTCAAGTATTTTACATACTTCACGTTCATTGTAATAGAATAGTTCACATTTGAAACTGGGGGTAGGGCTACTAAATACTTCATTAAAGGCAATATATACATGATAGGAAAGCAAACCTTGGTTTTTCTATCTGCCAATTGAACATGCTGATGGAAATAAATCTCATATCTTCGGAAAAATGCATAGTGCAACAGTATAAGTAAATGATATCACTCAAAAGTGGTATTTTCAAAGGGTATGTTAAATTACGTTACGTATGTTACAGTAAGTGTGGGTCAAATTTTTGTTCAACTGATTTTAATATGTAGTATAGACATACAGCAAGCAGACAGTATGAAAAAGTTGAGTAAAATGATAAACTATTGTCATTTTTCTGTAGCTGAAAACACCATATCATAATTTCTTAATTTTGTTTAGGTAACGTATGTAACAGGCTGTTACAGGATAACGCCCCAACGCTCAGGGTGCAAACATCTCTTATTATACTCATCTTGAATTGTTCTTTAAGATAGGGTATGTCTGCAAAATTCCCTGGGGGGGGGGAGCAATCGACCCTCTGGCCAGCAGCCTAAATACAATCAAACATACATATAATAAAATGCAGAAACGATCAGGAATATGACGAAATTGCATTAAAGATGAAAGCCTGCAGCAAATTCCTACTAGGAAAATAATATGTTCAGAGCAATCTTTAATTGATGCCTTAACTGTACATCTGTTTGAACCGTAGTTGATTATTTACAATGATATTAAACTAATTACTTATTCATTGGCTTTATTTCTATTTCGAGCCCGATTTGCTGTTTTTGTCCAAATTTTAACAAAAGTTTTACAATTATAAAAAGCACAAAGAACAGTGAGCTCTCCAAAACAAGAAGGTATGTGAACCACATTGCAGAGTTATCGTCCATTAGATACCCTGTATAAAGTGGGTCAAGGACACCTCCAAGAACGAAGAATACCAAGTAAAGGGAGGCAACTTTTCCTGAAACGTGGGTTATTTTTTCCTCTGTCATCGTAAACAGACATGACCGTAGAACTGACAGTCCGACGCCCATTGTTGCAGTAACAACCCAGGCAAGAGTGTTTAAGCTGTATATAGCAGCAACTGTTAAGGCAATTGCTGAAACTATATAGGTAATCGAGAAAAGAGGTATCATTAAAGACTGCTTCATCCTCGAGGAAAGAAATATACCAGCAAATCTTGCTACGGCCTTTCCGATCCAAAATCCAGACGTAGCAACCGAAGCCTCTGATGTTGTCCATTCAAACTGAATCACAAAGAATGAAGGCAATAATGCATATACCTTTAGCCCAAGGGCAGCTGAGAGGTAACTCTGTATTGAGGTTATCCCAAGAAGAATTATTTTCATTTGATCAGAAAACATATATTTCGTGCGATTCAAAGTTTCGTTTTCTATTTTTCCTGACATTTTCACCGAGTTATTTCTGTTTCTACAGTCAAGTATCACGAAAACTAGAACTGAAATGGACGCAAGAACCCCGGTCACTGCAAAGATAATAAACGCATACTGAATATGTGTTTCTCCATTGAACGCAGCTTCAGCTAAGATCGATTCGAAACTATTCGTTGTACTAACATTGCACTTCGGAACTGCTGTTGAATTATGTTCTTGTTCTATAGAGACACGAAAATCTTCACTATAAGATATAGAAACATCACTTAGTTTTGATATGTTTGTGTGACTGCGAGGTGTCTCCGAAGAAATGTTAGAACTAGTCTTGATATCTACTTGGTTAGGTCTTCTGGATAGGAATGGTTCAATGATGAACGGTGCTATGATTCCTCCAATAGATATCATGCATTGTAAAGCATGCATATAAGGCCTCGCTTCTGCTCGCCATATATCAGCTATAGAGGCTATACCACCTGTAAAAATAAGACATTTGAGCCACCACATGGGAAAACCAACAATCAACATGGGCGAAAACAAAGGCGCAGATCAGCTTCGCAGTAACTGCGAAGCTGATCAGCGCCTTTGTTTTCGCTACTCGGATAGTACAATTCCTCTTCTACTTAAATCCGAAATTTCAAGCTTCTAGCTCTTTTCTGTGCTTGTACAGGTCGGTTTGTGTCGGACCTATTCGGAAACCACATTGTTGGTTTTCCCACGAGGCGGCTCATTTGTATGAGGTAGGGACTGAGATAATCGATTCCGACGAACCGGTTACAAACAATGATTTAAAAAAAAAATACACAACTTTCAGCTAGTTACTATCTTGATTGATCGGCATCACTGTTTTGCATACATTGTATTCCAAATGATAGCATCGTCGACTGCCTGTGGATTGTAACCAGTGTTTCCAGTATAAAAATGAAACTGGTCTTTGTCCCCCTTAAATTAGTTCCCTAAGCCCTGAGAAAATTCCATTTGTTTTTCATCTCCAGGGCATTTTTTTTATTCACACTGGATCAACTTCATGTAACTAAGGCAGACTAGAATTTCAGCCTTCTAAATTTATTCCGCCTCGCCTTTACAGTACACACACAAAACGATAAAAATGTTAAGTTTAGCATTACGCCAGTCAGCATTTTTGTGTGTACAAAATTCGCTGAAAAAAAAAAAAAGATAAATACTCAAGCAATTTTAAATCAACAACATTCATACCGGTCTTACCTAAATCGACCCCACCAATAAATATTCCGGTAACAACCCTTAAAGCTACCATGATAGTAAAGTTTGGAGAGTAGAATAGAACCCCAGTTAGGAGTGACGCCATGAACACAGAGACAAACAATACAAGCTGCGGGCCCACACGGTCACATACTGGTCCACAAATTAGTGTCCCAATCATACTTCCGGCATATGTAGCAGTGAACAGCCATGAAACAACATCAAGACTCTTTCCAGTGAGGAGCTGTATGTCTGGAAGTGCTGGGCCTAGGTTGCCATAGAAATAACCCTGTAAAGTAATGGATAACGTGTTTGTCAAAACAGAGGAAATCTGCAAATAATTTACCATGTATGTTTTCACTAAATAATGAATGGGAGTGCGATGGCTTATTGATAGAGCGTCGGACCCGACTCAAGAGGTCCTGGATTGTGTCCAGGACCAAGAGACATTTTGTCATCGTAGTTCTGGTGCGACGGCTCCGTCCCGGTACGTCTAAACATTGTTGACTCTGATATTCAACCACACCACAAACAAAATAGTTATGAATAAAAGATTAAATTAACTATATTGTACAATTGTAGCATTTGAAATGCTTATTCTATGGTCGAAGTATATAAACGTTCGACAGGAAATCCACTTCTGTGAACCAAAATCCAACTACAAGCTTGGATATATAAGAACATAAGATGCATATACTAACGAAAGTTAAATGGTCATAGAATCGTTATTCTATACTTACCAATGTTATGTAAGAAAATAAGATGCATACTGATCTAAGGAACTTAATCCTGTACTCTTTATCTGTTCGTAGTCTAGTAGTCATTCTAGTATAATCCAAAACTTAGTTGTCTTAAAAGATTTCATGATTTTCAAATAGTGGGCGTTTAACTGCATTGGAATGACAACGCTCGTAAAACAATATACAAAATGACACATGAAAAACTGCTACTTCGGAATCTACTTTATTACAACATTTAAACGTTTGAAATTTAAATATGCAAGCCAATTCTTTTCCACTAACACATTAGACTGACTCTATCTTAAGATAAATAGAATCCATCATGGGTGTCCAGTGGAGATAGGAAAATCCCAACCCGAGGGTCCACCCGTTCCAGTGGGAAACGAGGCTCGCCGAGTTTCCCACTGGAACGGTGGACCCGAGGGTTGGGATTTTCCTTTCTCCACTGAACACCCATGATCGATTCTTTTTCTTACATACTCCGATTTTCTTACATACTCCGATTTTATCCTTTTACCGGTAACGTAACCTGGTACCGTGCTTTAACCCTTGTGACGTTGTGCATATGACGGATGTGACGTCAAATGTAAATAAATCGCTGTCAAAGTCAATAGAGATGTAGTTTTTATTTGTTTTTATTTTAAAACGAGCGTGATTCAAGAATACTCGTTGTGAAAAACATCACTTTTGTCTAGTTTTGGTGAACGCCATTGCTGCAAGCAGTAGAAACGATCGAATTATATCGCGTGCTTTTCTTATCTTGCATGAGCAACCAAACCAGCAGTGTAAGATCGATTTATCTACCACCACTAAAATACCGGAATTTTTCTGTCTTTATGATAGAGGTATGTAAGAAAAGACTTTCTTACATACCTCTATCATAAAGACAGAAAAATTCCGGTATTTTAGTTGTGGTAGATAAATCGATCTTACACTGCTGGTTTGGTTGCTCATGCAAGATAAGAAAAGCACGCGATATAATTCGATCGTTTCTACTGCTTGCAGCAATGGCGTTCACCAAAACTAGACAAAAGTGATGTTTTTCACAGCGAGTATTCTTGAATCACGCTCGTTTTAAAATAAAAACAAATAAAAACTACATCTCTATTGACTTTGACAGCGATTTATTTACATTTGACGTCACATCCGTCATATGCACAACGTCACAAGGATTAAAGCACGGTACCAGGTTACGTTACCGGTAAAAGGCTAAAATCGGAGTATGTAAGAAAATCGGAGTATGTAAGAAAAAGAATCGATCATGGGTGTTCAGTGGAGAAAGGAAAATCCCAACCCTCGGGTCCACCGTTCCAGTGGGAAACTCGGCGAGCCTCGTTTCCCTCTGGAACGGGTGGACCCTCGGGTTGGGATTTTCCTATCTCCACTGGACACCCATGATGGATTCTATTTATCTGTATGACCTATAAGCAGAAGTGTACACAACAGAAACACATGTCTGATATAGAGTCAATGCTAAAATTTAAATAGCTACTTAGCAGTCTTCAATTATGATTTTGTAATAATTTACATTCAATTTGATATTCTTACACTGATGTGGCTAAAACCAAAGTATTTTCGCCATGTTTAGTACAAGTCAACTAGGGGTTATCTGTTGGGCTAAAATAGTTTGCTTAGCAGCGACAGTATGTCAAACCATTCTTTTTATCAAATTACATCCGAATATTTTTCTAAGGTCATATTTCAAACTTAACGTCTAATTAGTTATCAGCAAGACTTCAAGATGCCATTGGAAGCTATCAATGGCTAATATAAGTCTTGTTTAAAATACGATTATTATTTATAATTTTTTTATAACCTATTTTGATTTTTACAAAATGTTTTAATATGACGTAGCAAAGTGAAGAATCCTAAAACGGACTGGTGTCCATCACGTTAATTGCTCTATAAATTAGATACCTACATGTAAGTGTCTGAACACCATCTTTCAGAAACTGCATTTTTCGAAATCTCACTTTTCTGAAACACCACAAGAAAAATATAACCATGCCATCTTTTTGCAATTCATGAGTCCTAAAAGTGCCACAAAGAGTTTGAAAATCCGTTCACTAATAAAATAATTATACCCAAAAATCTTTTTGAATAGGCATTTTGCATGTGCAAGGGAGGTAACCCAAACACCTTTAAACTGAAAGTCATGCTAATCTGTGGAATAATATTTTAAGAGTTTGGCGCTCAGGTATGCATACAAAACAATTTTGTTTTGGTTTGGTGCACTTTAGATGAAAAATAATCAATTTAGATTTTTTTCCAGGAAAATATTTACTTCCCTTGCTGGCAATTTTACAATGGAAAAAGCCCTATTCAAAAATATTTTATTGCATAAAATTTTTTATTTGTCGACCGATTTTCAAAATTTTTGTGGCACTTTTTAAGACTATTGGAATGCAAAATGGTGACAGGCTCATATTTTTCTTGAGGTCTTTCAGAAAAGTGAGATTTCGAAAAATGCAGTTTCTGAAAGATGATGTTCAGACAGTAGATTCCACATTAGCAAACGAAGTACCATTGTCTATAGGTTTGATTATCCCTGTTAGAGCAATATGATTCAGAAACCAAATAACAGTCATTGTCACAATGATGAGACTATCCTTTTTTCTGTTGTTTTAGAAGTTGAAGAAAGAAGTTGATCAAATTTGGTAAGCGAAGGCCATCTGCAAAAATATGGGTTTAGACATTTATTTCTTAAATCTCGATAATGCGGGCATACTGAAAGAAAATGATACTCGTTGTCGATTACCTCCATGTTACAGGATTTACAGATACGTTCATTTCTGGGACGATCTTCATATCGACCGGTTTCGATTTCTAAATTATGGACAGAGTTTCTAGATCTTGATAATGCTATTCGCTAGGTATTTCTTGTTACTTACAGTGTTTAGATGGCTTTCAATTTCGAAACTGTGTTTAAAAATACTGTAGCTCTGTAATCGCGACGAGTTATTTATTTCGGCGTACCATTTATAAGTCTTTGTTTAATATATGTATATGGTATTTCGATATGGAATTGTTGGTCTCACACAAAACTCAACCCAAGGTGGTGAAGCATATCTTTAACTTGATACACTGAAAGCTTAAATAAGTGTTTGTAAAACACTGTGACCCCAACAATATGATTGCTCCTAACCCGTTGCTGTTTTTTACTTTTTTTTTTTTTTTTTTTTTTTTTTTTTTGCTAACAGCATAGACCAAAACTGTTTCTTTACTACTTTATGGGTCTCATTAAGGGAAGGGCCGTTCCGGGAGACCGGGTGAAGGATAAATAGGTCCTTCTTGAAACAAATGGCTATTAGAAGATGCTGGTCTTCAAATGTCTGAACAATGCCATAGCTTTGAAGCTTGCGAATGGCAGATGAGCAAGCACTCCTGTTTAAAATACTGACCAATGTATTCTCCAGACACAAATACTGGGATTTTTGGTATACCTGAGGACTTCAACAGATATAGACTAAAGGCGTCTTAATATCAGTAGAAAAGACAACTGTAATGAGCACAAAAACGAAGAGTTATCGTTATTTGGCAACTACATATACTAAAGGACTTTGAAAACGCCTCACTATAAATTGGCCGCAATGGCGATTATTTCTTTTTAAAATAAATGATATTTCGGCAAAACATAATATCGAACAGAAAAATACAGTTAATCTGCTTAATTTTCATACAAAAACCGAAATGCCGGTCAACGTCAGTGATTTACGTCATACAGTACAGTATGATTTCAAACATTACCAAAAATTCAACAAAAACTAACTATGAGGACGAAAAAAATTCATCAGGTTTAACATGATTTCTGGAAAGAAACATCAAAAGCCAAGCAACTGCTGTTAGTTGTCTTTCAATTGCACTAAAACTGTGGTAATTACGTCACTTTAACGTTTATGAAGAAAACTTTAAATTTTGCGTGTAAAATACGACTTTGATAGTTTTTAAGCACAATAAATAGTAACGGACTTGTGTAAAAAAACACATAACTTTTGGCGTTGTAAGCGTATGTCTGTGTGTTTTGAACACCTTACGCTTGACGTCAGCGAAAAACGCTTGCTCCTTAAAGGTTTCCTTTGACAAATTAACAAAGACTTTACGTATCAAGAAAGCAGTATTAGCAAACATTTTAGCAAACAAATCTTATGAATACAATCAATTTCTGTTCACCACGACGATTCCTATTGCGTCAATCCAAAATATTTTGAACCAAGGTCAGTGAGCGTGTTTTCCAAAAATGATACACTTTTAAAAAGGAAAGGTCATTTGTCCTATTAGTAGTACAGAGTTGTGTCATGCGAAAAGATGACTGGACAGTTTATCTCATTCAGTCACAATGTTCTATAATAAATCTACCCTATAACTGATCTGTATCTAATTGATTGCCTCTAAATTTATGATAATGATGTATATCAAGACACAACACGGTGACGCCTGTGGGGATCGAACTCAGGACCTTTCGATTCGGAGTCCGACACAGGCTATTCTATTCAAATTCACAAATGACATATCTACATGCATTGGCTAAAGGTACATGACGAAAGGGATTAGAATGAAAGCAGAGCTTATAGAGTTCTTCTCCATGCAAACGTTGGTCCTGATCCGGCGAGGTCGGGTTGGGGTGAGGGCAGTCTGGCACCAGAGTTTTGTCTTTGAGCAAGACATTTTAATTTCCGTAGAACTGGTTAGTACCCAGGAAGCGGCGATTCCTTCCTGGCACGGCTGAAGAGTTGTTAACTGTGATGTGTATTCACGACACAACACAAACATACACACAAATACCTTTACAGGTGTATATATCGTTTCTCTGATTCTATGAAATAATAATCCATAGAAAAAAGCTGTTAGCGGAGATGTTATGATATGGTTATATGTTATATGCCACCCACGAATTCGATCATAAATTATGTGAATATCCTACTAAAAAGCCAACAGCATGCATTAATAACACGTTTACTGTATAATAATATAGATTCTTCATTGCATTTTAATTAGAAAGCGTTCTGTCAGTGTTTTGCACGTTAAAACCAGATTTTCGAATCCGTGTTTGTTTTACCCAAATTATGTGGATCGTCCGCGTTGTGTAGTATCAACGTCCGTGGTAAGTTGTACCTTGAAGTAAACAAGGCTGTTTTTTTAACATGGATATCGACACCCAAAAACATTTCCACTTTGATGCATGGTATAAATATATTCCATAGATGTCGAAAATTAGATTTGAAGAGATATTTGCACGAAATCAAACAAATAAATTCTACAAATATGAAACGAATCGGGAAGTATGCGAGAAAATTACGATTTACGAATTAAAATCGCTTGTATCTACAGTTTACAGAAATCTTTTGTTATCTCAAGATAAACCATTTCGCATCAGTTCTGGGTAAACACATTTTATATAGGAACAATTTAAATGCTATATGTGTTTATGTTTTCTTACCTTGTGTATTCCCGCTATCCGCGTTTGGAAGACCTTTCCGCGTTTGTTGTATTTGGATGAACGGTGTGTGGCAAGTATTTTGTGATTATATTTACGGTTTAAAACACGTCCCGATGACATATTTTAAATCTATTCCGTGAAAAATATAAATGAAAATACTTCAAAAAGTCGATTTTTCTCATCTTTGACAATCGATAACTTAAAAAAAAGGCATAGATACCCCCACATATGTTTTGCTTTTTAATAGCTTTCCACCTATATTTCAAGATGTCTTAAAATTATAGGTTTATTTATCACAAAAAGTAGGATCGAGACCCCTTAATAGTGAATGAAGTAATATTTCATCGTGTAGCTCCTTGATTGCTTCTATTTTGACCTCGATCCATGGCGTATTTGTTAAACGAAATGCAAGTTAAATATCACTACATACAACCTGTTATATCGACACCTAGTATTCTCGAACAAACGTTATTGCTTGTAATCGCAATTTAAAGGAAGATATTGTAAACAAAACTGAAATTTGGATTAGTATTTTTTTTATTATTGGGAATAACATGTGTGGTAACGATGTCGGTGTCATGCAGTGCAGCAAACTGTTTTAGGTTAGCTGAAATTACTGTAAGAGGGGAAACACCTTTGCAGACATAGAATATAGTCGCTGAAAAACGGACGCGTTGATCGGGCCCGGTAGACGGGTGGGAAGTAGAGCCGGGAAATAGTAGGATTTCATTTCAGATCTTTTTTAAAAGATGAATAAAAGACCATAAAATTAAAAAGGAAGGAAGAATTCTGGCGCCATTGAGAGATCGTTAACAATATATTCTATGTATATTATTACCGTCTCGAAATGATGCGGTCTTTTTCCGTGTCAATAAATCCGAAACGTTTTACAACAATAATGTGCAAACTGCAATCATAAAAAGTCATGTAATAAATCAGTACTTTGGCCTGCGAGAGAGAAAGAAGACTTACATCAGTAAGGGAGTCTGCTAAATGCGTTCCCATGTTTTCCATACACGCTTTTGAGTCAAACATTGCCACACAACTGCGGTGGAGGACCATAATTTTATACGAGAGTTCACTGTCTTCGTTCTTTTTTGTTCCGTTGTGGCTTAAATTTTGAAAAGTTAATTTCTTATTCCCAACACCCTTTAACAAACACTTTCGCACGTATTTGAGCCGCCTCGTGGGAAAACCAACAATGTGGTTTCCGAACAGGTCTGACACAAACCGGCCTGTACAGCAACAGAAGCAGGCTAGAAGCTTGAAATTTTGGAGTTAAGTAGAGGAGGAATTGTACTATCCGAGTAGCGAAAACAAAGGCGCTGATCAGCTTCGCGGTTACCGCCTTTGTTTTCGCCTATGGAGATTGTTGGTTTTCCCATGGGGCGGCTCATTTATAGCCAGGCTTTGTGTCCTTAAACAGAGCCCAGTGTCAATAAAATAAAGTTAGCGTGGGCTCTTACCGATGTGATTTATAAAACCTTTTCGACTCGTGAAGCATGTCTTATCATCACATCATGCTAACATACCCATGAAGTTCAGCTGCACCGAATACGTGGGGCCATACGATAAGTTCTGATAATTGCCACATTCCTGATGAATTCAGAACAATGTCGTACGGAATAATAAGCTAGGGAAAACGTACAGTGTAATTTTCCAAACAGCCCTTGCCAGCGAGGTTCCTACAATGACAGAGACGACGCACAGGGCTAAGACACTGTCGCCCAAAGGTCACTCAAAACGGCTCTGTTCATGTACCTTCGCTATCAACCACAGCCGCCAACCCTAGCCCACCCGGCCCTGGGACTTGGGTATGGGCGTTGATCTTCTACTGGGTGTGTTTTAGACAAGTGTGACAAAATCTGGTATTTTGTGTAACTGAAAATATAAAAACTAGGTTAGGATAGTGAAAAAAATCATTGAAAATATAACCAATGATAAAATCTAGAAAATGAATCTCATATTTGAGCCTGTGCGTGAGAAAACCAACAATTTGGGTTCCGACTAGGTCCGACACAAACCGGCCTGTACAGTCACAGGACCAGGCTAGAAGCTTGAAATTTCGGATTAAAGAAGGAGGGGAATTTGTAATATCCGTGTAGCGAAAACAAAGGCGCTGATCAATTGTGCAGTTACTGCACAGCTGATCTGCGCCTTTGTTTTTGCATAAGCAAATTGTTGGATTTCTTCTGCGGTGGCTCATATTTATAAAGTAAACGAAGATGGCTGTAACACATTGTCTTGTATGTGTGTTTTTGATAATCTTTTATTTGAAATTCTTCAATCACCAACGTCGGATGTCGCATTCATTAGGACACCCTCGGTGTTAAAGGTGTATCTGAAGCGACACCTAGAACAATTATATCAAATTTCGAAACCAAAACTGTCAGAATACAGGGATTGATGATTTTAACATATGAGCCGCCTCGTGGGAAAACCAACAATGTGGTTTCCGGACAGGTCCGACACAAACCGGCCTGTACAAGCACAGAAAATAGCTAGAAGCTTGAAATTTCGGATTTAAGTAGAAGAGGAATTGTACTATCCGAGTAGCGAAAACAAAGGCGCTGATCAGCTTCGCGGTCACCGCGAAGCTGATCTGCGTCTTTGTTTTCGCCTATGCAGATTGTTGGTTTTCCCATGTGGCGGCTCATATTTCTATTGCTTCTTATCCAAATATATTATGAGCCGCTGCATTAGAAAACCAACAATCTGCATATGACATGACCGCGTTGTATTGAAACCGCGTTATAATGAGGCGTGTTATTATGAGGTTGAACTGTACAAGGCTTATATGTATGTATGCATGTATGGTCTCAAATCAGTCTGTACGCAGCAAAACAGCTCCTGTGGGCGGTGATCAACCCAAGTTGACTATTAACCTTTTTATGTGCATTGTGACTGTCATTAATACAATGAACTCATCGACAATGGCGAATCACTCGTAAAGATACTGCAGAATTTCTTGAAACTTAGACAAAACATTATTTATTATATAACTCAGTCATTTACTTTCATCTATGCCTTGAGGTTTGGTAAAAGAATGGAGTCGAAATTCCACCGAATGATGAAATCATGGTTGCTGAAACGCTTTGCCCCTTAACTAAGATGCCTAGTTTATTGTTCCACAAAAAGTGACGTTCAGATAAAATGTGTTTCTTACCTCGTTTCTAAGCATTTGATTATGACCATTTTTGCATTACTTTAAGGCCTAATATCCTGTTTTTAATAAAAGTTTTGACATTGAAGGTAGATATAAGCGTGGAAAGATGTACATGTAGATTCGACAATAGAGAATCATACTTTGTATGGTGAAAAGAATGTGCACAAAGTACTGATAAATTACCTTTGGAAGGCTCGTCCAGAAACAATTTGGTTTGATCAGTATTTATGCAAGTCGTGGTTTAACTCTCTTGCTTTTAGGCCTACGTTGATTCGTTAAAGCAATAAGATGTGCTTAAATCGGTATAATTGACCTTTCCGATATGACGTTTGCTGTTGTCAGTGAATGTAAAGCACCAAAACAAACTAACGCAATATTATCGAACACCATTTAGTTTCGTATGATGATGGCACTATTTGTGTGCAAAAACACCCTTCTAAAATGGTTTCTTTTGGGCTATAGACTGTTTGATTCGCCATTGTCGAGTTTGGTTCGCCATTGTATAATGCGGGAGGTATCATATCAACAGAGTTATCTCCCATTAAGAAATTGAATGAATTAAAACTATTATTTTCCTGTAGCTGAGATACGTTAGATGTTCTTAGTATTAGAATAGAATAACATTCCCATGGTCTTGTTTAAAATAATAGTGTTTGACCTCTTAGTGATTCGCTATTGTCACGTCCACTGTAGTTCTACTCTCAAGTTCTTCACGTCACAAGCAGTCTGAAAACCCCCAACCCCAAGTTTCATTTGATCTTATATAAAATAAGGGAGTGTCAATTAACGTTCAATTAAATGGTATGCACTATATGATGATCTAGAGACCCAAAGTTTTGTGAAATTTCTGGATATCGGTCCACCAGTTCTGGAGAAGTGGTTTCTATGATTAGATCTCTGATGGACGTCGACGGACTGGTTCACTCACACATATAGTTGCTCACGTGATCAAGCTAAATGAGGTTCAGGGTCGTTTGAAAAAAGAAAAAAGAAAGAAATGTTTTTGTCTTCCTATTTATTTATCTATTTTCTTCATTCAGTATGTATTTACATTTGTGCAGTGCAATGGTTCATGTCCGTGAAATGTATTTTTATGGTATGCGGGGGTATACCTATTTTTTTTTTTTTTTTTTTTTTTTTTTTTTTTGCTCCAAAACATAGATTGTGGGTACTCGTTAGCACCACCTCGCCTCGGTTCTAACATGTACCCAAAATCTTTTTTGGGCAAAATTAAAATAAGAAAAAGTATCAAAAATTTTCCAGTGAAACTTTCCATTTTCTGCAAATTGCATGGGCATGTTTTCGTAATGAAGTCAATGAAACACCTCTACGGTGGCACCCAATGTGGCTCCACAGTGCCTACCACATTTTGTGACCATAATGATCAGACAACTCGACTGATTTCTCAACTCTGGAATCGTGTTGCAATTTACTATGTTGTCAGGCAAAGTTTGCGTCATTCAATTAATTAAATTTGAGCCGCCTCATGAGAAAAGAAACAAACAAATTGCATATGCAAAACCAAAGGCGCAGATCAGCTTCCCAGTAACTGCGAAGCTGATCAGCGCCTTTGTTTTCGCTACTTGGATAGTATGATGACTCCCCTTTCTAAATCCGAACTTTCCGAAAGCTTCTAGCTTGGTTCTATGGCTGTAAAGGCCAGTTTGTGTCGGACCTGTTTCACGGTGCGGCTCAATTTATGCTTTAGTGGCAATCCGGCAATGCTTCATTATCTAACCGGGTGGTAACACTAGCAGGATTGACCATGTGGCAGACAGGGCGAAATTTCATGAAAAACGTTTCTACGATGTAAAGAACGCTTGAAAACTATATATGAGCCGCCTCGTGGGAAAACAAACAATGTGGTTTCCGACCAGGCCCGACATAAACCGACCTGTACAGTCACAGAAAAGAGCTAGAAGCTTGAAATTTCGGATTTAAGTAGAAGAGAAATTGTACTATCCGAGTAGCGAAAACAAAGGCGCTGATCAGCTTCGCAGTTACTGCGAAGCTGATCTGCGCCTTTGTTTTCGCCTATGCAGATTGTTGGTTTTCCCACGTGGCGGCTCATATCGTGTTTCGTTATATTTATGTCAGTAAAGATGAATTGGCTTTTACTCTAGCCTCATTTTTCAGGCGAGACTATCCGGGCTAAAAATAATTTTATTTGTTCGCACCTGGCGAACACCTGTGTTTTTCTAATCATTGGCCATAGATAAAATTATCCTGAGATAATACTCAAATTACAAAGAAGAATAATAAAGCATTGATTGTAAATCTTCCAAACGTGATTAAAAATTTTATTCGTTAAACTTCGTTTTTCCTGTCTCAGTTTTGGTTTGAGCTGAGACCTTACGTCCCCGACAACATATTTCAAGTATGTCGGGATGTCGGGATGGAGCTTCAAGTCTTATCTGGGAATGCAACCGACTCAACATGACACAACCAAGCGGCAATCTGCTCCTGTCGCAATATATCACGGAATCACACAACCACGAAAATGACATCAGTGGACAGATTCTTGCCTTATAACTCGCCGTCACGGATAATTTAAATCATGCATTGCTCACTGTCATGTACGTGATATCGTGTAGATTATTTTGGCACTAGTGTAGATTATACCAAGATGGCGGCGACAGAAAGTGGGAGATCGTAAGTAGCCTTTCATATGTAAAAAAATCCGGACATTTTAAATGCTAGTGACTCGTCTGAGACACTCCCACGCTCGGAATAAATTAAATTTTACGATTTTGCTATTGCTTTTACACAGGCTGATCACATTAGTAAGAATTTGGTCGAGAAGTGTGGGTGAATTGCCGATTTTGTAATCCAAGCGCCGATCGTCAAGGTTTTCAAGACATTTTGTCTTTTAAAAAGCAAATACCATCAATTCTCTTCAAAATACTATTAGCCCAGTCTCTGAAACACCATCCCTAGCCCTGATAGCCCACAGAAACTGCCATGGAAGGAAAAACCTGAGTTTGAAATTTCCACTCGGGCAACTGTGTAGAGACCAGTGTATTTTTGTCAGCAACCGTGTAGACACAGGTGGATTTTGAGAAATTTGTAACCGTGTAGAAACAGGTTTTGGAAACCGTGTAGACACGGTTTTTAGTCTTAAGCTACCCATTATATTTGGACGGACTCGAAGAATGCATAACATAGTAATAAATTACAGCCATTAGCATGCTAAATGTGACAAATTTAATATTTGTCATATAATCTTTGTTGTTGTTTTTTTCTTTCATGGAACACGTTTCAGATGTATAAAGCTGTAGGTCTATATCCAAATTCAAAGTATAGTTTCCCATCACACATGACGTGATATAGCTTCCTGTCACACGTGACCTGACGTTGGCGGATACTTCCGATGGATCATAGTACCGTCAGTTTTTTTTATTGCATCACCCCTGGAAAAAGATGGCTGTTCCATCGAAACGTCGTGAAGGAAAATGTGATAATCAAAGAAGACTTGTTCTTTTTTAATGTTACTACTACTGCTACCACTACAACAACAACAACAACAACAACAACTACTACTACTACTACTACTACTAAAATAATTTGTCTTCTCCGTACTTATATCAATGTATCAAACGCACTCATCATTTAGTGGCCCCCTCTCTCTCTCCCTCTCGTGGGTGGGCGATGAAACTATCCCATATGTGGCGCGGGCAGAAATTCTCTCTCGTTCTCTCTCTCTCTCTCTCTCTCTCTCTCTCTCTCTCTCTCTCTCTCTCTCTCTCTCTCTCTGTCTCTCTATGTGTGTGTGTATGTGTCTGTGTGTGTGTGTTCATGATGGAGAATATCGAGGCTCCAGAAACAGCTCCTTGTGTAGAACTTGTCCCGTCCTAGCCCTAATCCAAAAATCCGAGTGCAAAGCAGGGATTGAACACGGTACCTCTCAATCTCGGAGCGGACACTCTATCTACTGAGCTACCGAGGCCGGTTTGAGATGTATGTATTATAGTTTATACCAAAGGTTAAGATGGCATAGTGCAATATTTCTCATATGCTATGGGTTACATAGGTACTGATATTCTGACTTGAAAATGGTTTGGACGTATTACCATGTAAATTTTAATAGGCTTAAGTATCAAAACTAATAATTTAATAGATGATGATTAATCATCACTAGCCAAATGTAATGGGCAGTTTAAATGAAGAGGTACAAGTAGGCAAAGATCAGGAAAAGGCGCAATCAGAAAATGATTCCCACTCAAAAAACAGAGGTGGGAAAAAACCAAACAAAACAATCAGGTACTTATAAAATGAAAACATATCGTAAGCCGAATGAGCAGCTATTTTCCCAATAGGTGACCACTCAGTTACCTAAACTTAACTAAAATATGAAAACACATACAAGGCGCCAGCAGCACAAAAAATTTAATCACCAAGACATAAAACAAAAAGAACCACCACAGAAGTATCGCCTTGGAACGATCAGTAACAAAAAGTTACTGGCGGGCTTAAACCGGTTTTACATGGCCATAACCTCACCCTCAGCTTCTGCAGTGGTTCATAACATTTAGTTAGTTCTTTGGTCCTCGTGGTGAATCTCTAGCTAGTCAATGAATCATCAAGAACAAACAAATAAATCACGATAAACATCCTGATGAATCAAAATCCAGGACTCACAGATTGAGTAAGCTGCCCGACGATGGAGATCCCTGGGCGCCCAATAACTTACTAACTCCGGAGCAAAAGAAAAACACCAGTTGGACCCCGGTGGGCCAAGCAAAGCTCCGACCCCAACCAACTAAAATGAATAGCTTTAAGTCGGGGCCATCATAGAGTCTGACGCCCGACCCACCGGCATGCAATTAACGGCAGCAGCATAGTTATCAACCATGATTGGGTTAAAAACTAAATGAGTTTAAATGAGTCAAACCGTGTCTACACGGTTTCCAAAATCTGTGTCTACACAGTTACAAATTTCTCAAAATCCGTCTGTGTCTACACGGTTGCTGACAAAAACACACTGGTCTCTACACAGTTGCCCGAGTGAAAATTTCAAACTCTGGTATTTTCTTCCACGACAGTTTCTGTGGGCTATCAGGGCTAGGGATGGAGTTTCTGAGACTGGGCTAATAGTATTTTGAAGTGAATGGTCGATATTTGCTAATTCAAAGATAAAATATCTCCAAAACCCTGCTGATCTCCGCTTTGATTACAAAATCGGCAATTCACCCACGCATCTAGGCCAAATACTTGCTAAAGTGATCAGACTGCGTAAAGGCAATAACAAAATTGTAAAATCTAATTTATTCTGAGCATGGGGGTGTCTCAGACTGGTCACTGGCATATAAAATGCCCGGTATTTTAACAAATGAAAGGCTACTTACAATCTCCCAGTTTTTCTGGCCGCCATCTTGGTATGATCTACACTAGTGCCAAAAAATCTACACGATATCACGTACATGACAGTGTTGCTGGGTGTAGAAAAATTGTATGCACACATACGCGCACGCAGGGTTTGTAGGTCGAAGGCGGTGGAAACGTTTAGTTTTTGTGGCTGACTAAAACTGTAACGACAAGTATATTGCTACATGTTTTCCGCCATAAAAGGATTTCCCCATACCTTTGGTTCACCCTTAATCTTTATCCCTGCTTAATTTGAACAAAAAAATAATCCCCTTAGGTGAGAAAGTCTCTTTTATTTGCGTTAAACTCGAAACACTTGAAAATAAATAAGAACTTTGTTTAGAGATTTATTCGGTCACCTGCGGACCACTTCAAACTGAAGGTTTTTCGTGCTAGCGGTATCTGCAAACAGTTGGGATCTAGATCAGGCTCAATAAAGCCACGGAAACACTGAAAGTAATTAGAGCCGAGCATGAAAAAGAGTTGACAGTATGGTCAGAATTGGGACCATGCGGTTTCAAGAACGTAAAATGCGAAATGAATTATAAAAGAAAGAAAGAAAGAAAGAAAGAAAGAAACGACTGTTTGACATCCACCAAATCCGGCAGTTCAGAGCCACAGAAAGCCAAATCCATGAAATCACAGTTTTTGTTGATAATGTTAAAAGCGACGTTAAACCCGAACAAACAAACAAACAAACAGTTTTTTTTTGTTTTGGCCTGTAACTTCATCCTTCTGGATTTGAAATAGAGCAATTCTACGAAAACAAAGTTGACATTTTCATGGCGACGAAAATCTCGATGGCTACCAATCAGTATCCATTACCTGTGTCACATGACGGTCCCCCAACTTGAAGCATCCGCATCGGGATAACATGTCCATGTAATATATACCCCCTTATACCCACTTTTATATAGCGAAACTGAGGTTTGCAGGCCGGGTATACCTATTTTTCTTATGTTTGCCCCAAAACATAGATTGTGGGTACTCGTTAGAACCGCATCGGCTTCTAACGTGTACCCACAATCTATGTTTTGAGCAAAAATAAGAAAAATATAAAAAACAATTCTAATGAAATTTGAGATTTTTTTTACATATATTGCATGGGCATGTTTTCGTAATGTTTTTAGCAACTCATGATCAACATGGCAGCGACAACTTTAGTGTTGAACCTGTCAGAGGTTTCCTTGACCGAGTTCAACTTTTTCAAGGGGCTGTCAGTGTTGAGAAAAGGGCCACTTGACCCCGAACTGGGCATCATTCACGTGTCGGTCAAGCTTAAGAATGTGTTCAGTACTCCGTCTGTTAAGCCCGATTGTAACCGTGGGTATCCAAACAGTTAGATTCTGGGCGCTGCCAAACCATACAGGGTTGTTTTTTAATACATGCGTACGTGCACATGTATCCAAGGCGCCAAACTGGAACTAGAACTACTACAACCAAGAAGCAATCGACTTGAACACTATGGAACGTCGTCTCAAAGACCGTGACGAAGGCCATCGCATACATGTAAAGAATGGTTTTATGAAACGCTTTGATGAAAGTGGGTCCTGTCGACTTCGACTGGGGATACTGCAATGGTCAACACTGAAACTTTACTTCTGGTGCAGCCAAAGTTAGACTGGCGAACTCTCTTTTCCCATAATGAGTATGCGCAAGACCCGCCCGCTTAACTAGCCCGGCAGTCGCCCTTGGTAGCCCCGTCGGTAATGTTACTCAATCATGAACTCTAATCAGGCAGGACATTACGGGCTCAATTGTCCGAAAAGTCCCACTCGACCATAGGTTCAACCTTCACACAATAGCCTTACTCAAACGACCTGCGGCTACTTTTAATACGATTTGTGAGAATTCAATGCGTAATTTTGTCGGTAAACAAGTTGAAGTATTGTAGCGTAACACTCCAAATTGGTGAAACACAAAGCCTGACCGATGAAAAAGATTACGAAAGTGTTAAAGGAAAACTAGATTGTTTTTATTTCAATTTAGGCTTTAATTTGGTGGATATTATGGCGATTTTACACATTAATGCGCCAATCCGCTCACAGCTACTACAAAACTTGACTTGCAATAAACGGACCACATCAGCAATGGCGGCGACTGAAAGAGTGGACAGAAAAATTGAGGAAATGCTCCATGGTTAAATGGAACGTTCTATGACTGATAATCATAGAGATGAGTTTTAAATCCCACGCTCTTCAGTCATCTCACTTGCGAACTTAGCTCATCTAGGACTTGCGCCAATTGGGGTTCTCCGTGATCATGCTTAATACTTCAGGAAAACATGTCGGTGAAATAAATACCCACTCGAACCCCACTTTTATATAGAAGACATGGGGTTTGCAGGGGTATACCTAATTTTCTTATTTTTGCTCCAAAATAGAGATTGTGGGTACTCGTTAGAACCGCCTCGCCAATTAAGAATTACGTGCGTAAAGGCAATAACTACTAGAACTTCAGAATCAGTCATGCAGTATGGAGATCTAATGCCAAGGCGACGCTATGTGCTTTTGTCTGCGATAATTCCCGGGCTTTCCGATATCCTAGACCCACCAGCGAGCCTGCCAAGGCAAAAACAACGCCTTGGAGAATTTCCTTCAGTAGGATTGTAAACCAGACGGTGAGTTGGTCGACGTCATTGCAGAATCGGATGACCCCAACGCAGCGAGGATGTTTTTGGACTAAGTGGAAGAATAGTTTTGCGCACTTTCAGAGGCAGTTTCCCTTTTATCTTTCCGTTGGTCGAGATATAAAATTTTGATTAAAACTATTTTTCAATTCCTTTCTTCAAAGTTAAACATCTGCCAACCTGTTCTACAGTTTAGATGACACTAAATCAAATTGTGCAAATATTGGCCAACAAAAACTTGTTAAAATCACGTTCTGTAAATAAAAGTTTGTTATTCTGATTTAGGTCCGCTGATTCACGCTAATTGTGAATTGTAGAAGTGGAAATGTTATCAACAAAACCCGTTGGTATGAGAAAACTTGAGCGTCAGAACACACCCATTAAAGCACTGGTTAGCATCTTGGCTTTACCATAATGCTACGAATCCCCAGGCATAGCCCGTTGGATGTTCGAAACTGTCTTTCAGCGAAACTGTCAATGGTAGATAACTACTCGAATACTTTCAAAAAACGTTGTATCTGGTTACTGTACGTTATACAGTGCACCATTCTTACCAAACTAATCCGTTTGCTAATGTGACATGGAGCCGCGAATTCAGTTTACAGGCACCCGAAAGACTGGTGAAGCTCACGATCCAAATAAATGGGTTGCGTGTGCCTCCGGTTTAAGATTATACGCTACTGACTGACCATCTGAAACCGTCTGAGCCTGCACTACATACCATGCATACGTATATGCCTGTGTGGCTTACTTGGGTGGTTATATTTGAAGCACTTTTTGGATGTAATGCCATCCTAGTTTTGGGTTAAAGTCCATAAAGTGGAGGCAACGTCCCGACAGGACCAGAGCTGTTGACTGGGACGTTAAACACCAATTCACACAAACAAAGCAAACTCCCTCAAATCAGTACTGGAGTTGCGCGGCACATGGACTTGCGCATGTCATATTTTAGTGTCTCGGAACTAATGCATGAAAGTTTACAATCGTTTGTTAGTAACATTTTATCAATTAACATCATTATAGAAGTCAAAGATGCAAAATATCATAGATTGAGCATCCATGAACAGAACAGACGGTGAAAGTTTAAGTAAAACATACATGTCAGTCATTTTGTTTTGTTTACCTAGTGTATTGCATTGTCCTAATTATCTATTCATTGGGCTGCTGTAATCCATATTTTTCTTACCAATCAGCTAGAAACAAGACTAGCTTCAACAATTATCTATTCTTATGGAAAGCCCTCTGCTAATGTCAAATAAATGAAGTGCGCAACTCCATGTGACCTTTGACGTCAGGGATAAACATGGGGGTAACTTTACTTATGTTGGAATTCCAAGAAATCGTTTGAATATTTTCACGATTTCTTTTGGTAATTGTATGCATAAGATTTTCATGCAAATAGAGGATTATTTATTTCATCGAGACTGAGCTTCTTTTCATGTCTAAACGGTCAAACAATGCTTAGGTGCGCAACTCCAGGGGACAGCATCGTATATGTACATGTTGAAGTGATAATGCCACGTTAACGTCAGTGGCCGTCGGAACGGCTGGTACAGTGTGCCAATGGAGGCCTTCACACGAGGAAACCAACAACTTAAGTTTCCGACCAGGTCCTACACAAATCGGGCTGTACATTCACAGAAGCAGGCTAGAAGCTTGAAATTTCGGATTGAAGAATAGGGATTGTACCGTATCTATGTAGCGAAAACAAAGACGCTGATCAGCTGCGCACACTATGCAGGGGTTCATGATTACAGCCATCACTGATACAGACAACTTGAAGTTGACAAACAGTAGACAGACAGAAGAATGGATTGGAATGGACTGATAAAGGAATGATCACAGAGTTTTGAACTCCTGCACTGCAACAGAGACATATCAGATACATGTACTACATGTATGTCTCTATAAGCAGGTGTGATAATAAAATAGAACAAAAGAGAATGGCAAATTTCAGGTTTTATTGTGTTGCTTTTTTGCAAATATTTCTGTACAATTAAACACAAAATGATGATTAGAGCTACTGTGTGACAAAATAAGTTGGGCTTTAAAGCACTAGCGTTTTGCATTTGTGCACTTTTTCATTTCTTTTCTACACTTGATTTACATGTAGATTCATCACACATCACTGAATATGATATTAAAAGTCGCCATATATGGTTTTAGCTTTCTTTTCGCAGCACTTGTTCACCCATTAATGATGAATAGATTTGCCCATAATTATCTAGGCAGGTCCACTTTCATTTTTAGGGACAACAGGTGTGATTTTTTATATTTAGTTCATTTTTCGTTGAAATTTTTTCAGCAAACAGAATAGTCCCAGATGGGACGACGCATTCTGCGGCGTCACATCTGGGACTATACTGTTTGCCTGTGTCCCATCTCAATAGAGGATGTATTTTCATCCATTTTGATGTCTTAATGAAAGTCTTCAAAATATAGAGCCTGATTTCAATGTTTCCTAGCACAATTTTAATGCACAGCTTCAAAATTTCAAAATATAGAGCCTGATAAAGTTTTTAAGCACAATTTTAATGAAAGTCTTCAAAATGTAGAGCCTGTTTTCAAAGTTTCTTAGCACAATTTTAATGAACATCTTCAAAATAAAGAGCCTGTTTTCAAAGTTTTAATGAACATCATAACTGAAAGTACTGCGTTCTGAGGGAATATTCATTGAATTATTGTCAGCCAAACTATGTTTTTTTATCAAGGTAATTTCAAGTGCCCAATAGATATATCTATGTGCACAAGGCATCAGGGAAATTGTCAAAAAATTGTGCCCCAAAACACAACTTTGGGTAAAATCTTTGTCACACAACAGCTCAGATTGTGGGACAGAAATGAGACGAAAGTGATTAAATATTTATCAAACATAATGAAAAACACAATAAAACAAAATATTATCATAAGAAAAACTATCAGCATTCATAAATAACACGAATTGAATGATATGAAAGTGAATGATATACCAATTCAACCTAAATGTCCAGTTACTCATGCACAACTTAACTCACTTAAAATGTTGGATGCCTTGGCAAAATGAACATTTGTATTTTCTGACCCTAGTTAACATGAGCCTGTGACACAGCTCCTATGATCTGCATCATGTGACTCTTGAGAATCACCTTTTCCTAGGATTTTCTAAATTGTCAGATATGAAGCTTCTACAGTCTCACAAGATGACTAGGGCCCACGTTTAGATTTTGAAAGTGGCAAAAAGAGCACCTTCTCTGCATCTTTCTTTTAGCATATGCAAAAATTATTTTCTCATCATGTGTCACATGTATTCAACATTCATGCTGGGCTGAATTATGTTCTAGGAAAAATTTACATTTAATGTGATGACAAAAAAATATTTACATCACATGGCAATGTTAGAATGCTTAATTACAAATGAAAATGAGATGTTGTGTACCTCACCTTAACAAAGATTTTGAAACAGGAAGTAGGAGAGTTCATGATGTTCTATAGATAATTGACAATGGAAATACAAGACCAAAATATTTCAATGGATGATAACAATTTGGCATCAATCTTCCAATTATACTAATAGTCACATTTTACACAATCTCAAAATTACACATTAAAGTTTCTATTTTTGATATAAATCCACCATAGATATAAAAATCCATTCAATTTTGGTAATCTTTAAATTAAATGAGCCGCCTCATGAGAAAACCAACATTTTGCAAAACGAGAAAACAAAGACGCAGATCAGCTTTGCCGTAACAGCGAAGTTGATCAGCGCCTTTGTTTTCGCTACAAAGGTAGTACAATTCCTCCTGTTCTTATGTCCAAAATTTCAAGATTCTTGCTTTCTTCTGTAGCTGCACAGTCCGCTTTGTGTCGGACCTGGTCGGAAACCCCGAAAACTGGTTTTCTCGCGTCGCGGCTCAAATGACAAACTGAGCTCATTTCTTTTTTGCCATTGTTATTTTCAGTCGTAAGACAACTTTTCAACACACATACAACCTAGTCTTGTATCAAACAAGGCAGCCCCCCTGGTCGAGTGGTTATGAGCGCTGATATTTCATTACCGCACTTAACCATTCTATCATCTCACCGCTGTGTCTATGGTGGGTTCGAGCCGCACATGGGGCACGTGTGAGACCAGCCAAGTTCTGCTTGTGGGTGTGTCAGGTGATTTTTCTCGGGGTTCTACCATTTTCGTCCCACCTACTGATTGGTCCGTCTCACATGAGCTGAAATAATCTTGAAAGGGATGTTAAACTGAAAAAAAAAAGTATCCAATAAACTGTAGCTGAAAACCGTCCAGCACAATCATGCATAAATAATAATAGCAAGTCATAAATCACCAAATACTCAGCACTTAACAAAAGCATTTATAAACATCTGGTTCAACCAACAAACAGCAAAAAAATTCATACAAAAACAATTCAGAGCTAAAGCAATCATTAACATAAAACAATGTACTTCTAGTGACACCAGAGGTGCAAATATCTAGCAGACAAAAGTTTTTGAAAAGCACAAATTTGCATAAAAATGAGGAAGAACATTATTCTTAAGTGCAAATGAAGTAGAAAAATCTTTATTCATAGTGATAAATTCCAATTAAAATTTGATGAAGAAATCAATATTTGGTTGCCATTGATATGAACACACAAACATGCCCAGCCTTACCAGAGGCTACACAAGAATCTGCTTTTCAGGTTACACAGAACAGCTGCACCATGAATAGCTACAGCCATGGACATGTGTCTGTGTAATGTAGGATAACGTGTCTGTGTAATGTAGACCCCCTTAAACCCCACTTCTATATCAGCGCCTTTGTTTTCGCTACACTGATAGTACAATTCCTCTTCTTTCTAAATCTAAATTTCCATCCTCTGACCATCTTCTGCGCTTGTACAGCTCGCTTTGAGTCAGATCTGTTCGGATACCACATTGTTGGTTTTCTCATGACGTGGCTCATGCGCTCTACAACCATGGTTAACAGATGATGTCATGTCAGGACAGTCAATTATCCTAGACACACTGCTCTTAGGCAAGCCTTCTGGAGGCAGATCACCAATGCTACTTCCAAACTCACACTTCTATTTTTGAATCAGCAGAAGAGAAGGATGGTAAACAAGTAACACAAATGGCAATGGTTGCTAACCTGAGAGTCAACAAGTACAGTCACTGGACAAGAAAAGTAGTTTTTCCATATATGGGCATGGCGGCCATATTGGTCATGTGATCTGGATTTTTTTTATATACACAATGGTTACTACTTCTTATAGATGCTTCATATAAAATTTGGCTTTGATTGGCCAAGCCATTTCAGAAGATTTTTTAATATTATGGTAATAACCATGAATATTGCCCCGGGGTGGGGGCAGATGAGCCCCTGGAGTCCAATTCTTTTTAGAATCGTAAATATTCAGTCCAGTTGCCCATTTCCTGCAAGGTTTTCCCTTTAAATGACATCTTAATAGTTTTCCCCATTCAAATGCATAGGTGACCTATGTTGACCTTCCCATAAAATAGGTCAAGGTCATCACATGGTCATTATAAGCTCACCTTGTGAGCCTTCGGCTCAGGTGAGCTTAAAAGCTTTCATGGCCAAATCTTCATGAACGAATATGTACATGAACAATTAAAACCCTGTATATAAAGATTGTGGTATCAAATATCAAGGATGCCTGCATCTTCAGAACATGCATGTACAGAGAGACCTTAGGAAACATTTGAGCCGCCTCCTCAGAAAACCAACAATGTGGTTTCCGAACAGGTCCGACACAAACCGGGCTGTACAAGCATAGAAGAATGCTAGAGACTGGAAATTTTGGGTTTAGAAAGAAGAGGAATTGTACTATCCGTGTAGCGGAAACAAAGGCGTTGCTCAGCTTCGCAGTTACTACGAAGCTGATCTGCGCCTTTGTTTTCGCATATGCAGATTGTTGGTTTTCTCATGAGATGGCTCATTTACACAACATAATAAAGATACAAATCCTTTACGGGCAAATGACTCATGTTTAATTATTAAATACTGCAGTCAATGCACGGTCAATGAAATATTACAGACTGAATTTGCAAGAATTACTGTGCCATTCATGAAATTAGGACTGACCTAAATCTCTAACACACATATATCCAGTTTTCTACAAAATCTTAACGCAGAACTTGCATTAAAAGTAAGTTTTCATTAAAGCCATTTGTACAGCACATCACCGAGTCTCACACAATAAACATCAGCTGCCTTCTTAGAATTTGAAAACAATTGAGCCACGTCATGAGAAAACCAACAATCTGCATATGCGAAAACAAAGCAGCAGATCAGCTTCGCAGTAACTACGAAGCTGATCAGCGCCTTTGTTTTCGCTACACGGATAATACAATTCCTCTACATGTACTTTCTAAATCCAGAATTTCCAGCCTCTAGCCATCTTCTGTGCTTGTACAGCTCGGTTTGTGTCGGACCTGTTCAAAAACCACATTGTTGGTTTTCTCGTGACGTGGCTCAAATCAACAAAGCCACTCTTGATTAGGCTACAATCCAGAGAGCTCCTTACAGTTGACAGAAGTCAAAAACTGAAGAAACAGTGCTTTCTTAAAGCAAACTCACAGGCGATAAACATGGGAACTAGCTCCAAAAAGATTCCAATGGCAATTTCGAGATTTACATCCAAGGTTGGAATAAAGTATGAAGATTTTGGAAGTGTTAGTGAAAACAGGAAAAATATAGCGAAGTGATTCCATGCAAAGATAATCTCCCTATAAATACCGCACAAACAACTGGTTGAAACCGAATTAATTTGCTCTATATTTACTTCGTGAAAGTGATCATATTAGAATCAGTTATAAAAACTTAGTGGAAATACTTTCGATTTCAACCATCATTTTGGATCGTGATCATAGACAAATTATTTTTCAATGGAATAGCATTGCTATAATCATCCCTCTTTCATTTCATTAAATACGTTGAATGTATTCACAAAACCACCGCAACCTATTTCTGGTTACCTTTTGGAACAATCTCCTAATTACCATTGGAACAGATTTCCATTACCTCTTTTGGAGCTCGTTCCCATGTTTACCATCCGTGGAACTATTATCAATTCGTAATGCCTTATCTTGAAAACTAACCAATTTATAATAGGATGTATATGTTACATGTATTTCAATCGATTCTCGACTATTTGCACTTTTTTACTCAAATTTCAGAGAATAAGTGTTTCTTGTTTGAAGCCTAATCAGTGCGGCAATTCCAACGACCAGAATAAACAATCTACACTATAACAGTGTACAGGGGGACTTCTACAACTAACAGACTTTTTAACTTTTTCCCCCCAACATTTTCACAGCCACATCAGAGCTCAATAGAACTGCTTACAATATACAGCGAGACTTCATTTCAACTTTTTTTCCCCCAACATTTTCACAGCCATTATCAGAAATCAACGGAAATTCTTACTGATGTATCAATCTTAGCTAGAGCTAACTTTGACTAGTAATAGCATTTCTGCCCTAATAGTTAACAGTATTTTCTGTGGCACAAGACTGCTTGAAGTATGCAACTGCAGGGTTAGAAAATGAAATAAGCAGTTGCCCACTTGCCCGTCATGGGTCAAATTTGGTGGGGGCAACCTGATCTTACTGAAAGGTTGCCCCCAGGACAACCTGAAATTTTCCAAGAAGTGTTTAATCTCGTCATTCTTAGATGAGCTAAAATAAAAATTCAAAGCAATGACAATTGGACTGTACCTTTGAATTCATGCATAAACATGATAAATAATCTTCATTTAGTAACATTTATATAACGTTTCTATGGGGGCAAGTTCAAACCATGGGGGGCAAGTTCAGCTTGATTGCAGGTTGCCCCCCGGACAAGTTGCTTCCCGGTCTTATTTCTAACACTGCAACTGTCTGCTGAAATCATCTAGTCTCACTTTATAGCAATACGAAAACACACAAATACATGAGCTGGGCCATGAGAAAATCAGTTTTTTAAGCTATTTTACATTTAATCTAAATTAAAATGGAATGTATTTGGCTCTCAAGACATTTATAATTCAGTCACTTCTATAGTTGTTGTGTATCTTACACACACTTTTAATAAATAACAAATTATACTTTTAAGTCAATAGTATACAGAACTACCTCAATTTTCCTAGGCACACCTCCTACTGTGAAGGAAGTTTACCTGTAATAAAAGCCCTTTCTTTCATCAATAAATGATAACTTGCTCATTTCAAAATAAATTCATCTTTGTCATGATGTAATATAGAGATTAATCACTGGTTTTTAGAAATTCCTAGATACAAATTATATAATATCTGCAAAATGTCATCATAAGCCCCTTGTAAGTTTAATATATAACAGGTTATGTTTAGTCATTTGTAACCATGGGCAGCACCCCCACCCCCACCCCACTCAAAACCTCGTAAATAAAGACTGAATATTTTCTGCAAAAATGACAGTACATGTACAACTTAAATCTGTGGGGTGAAAACTGCAATGATGATGATATCAATGTACATGTATAGGATCATATCCCGGAACTGCCATATGAAAAGTTACTGCACTGAACGGAACTGCCAAATGGAAAGTTACTGCACTGAACGGAACTGCCAAATGGAAAGTTACTGCACTGAACGGAACTGCCAAATGGAAAGTTACTGCACTGAACGGAACTGCCAAATGGAAAGTTACTGCACTGAACGGAACTGCCAAATGGAAAGTTACTGCACTGAACAGAACTGCCAAATGGGGCCATCCTTAAATGATTATTTGTTTGCTGTGCTCCTACCCATCAATTTTAGAGTGGGTAGGTAGGTAGGTCATTTTTTTTTTTTGGAACCAGAAAAATATCTTTATAATTTGCTATATTAGTAGATGTATATGGTTCAAAATAGGATATATTGAAGTCAAAACAGTATAATAAAACATTGTCAGAACATAAAAAAAACGGTTTTGGAAAGAATAATTTTGTGAAAATGAATCCTTTTTTTTTTTTTTTTTTAGATTTTTGAAAAAAAAAAAAAAAAAAATATTTTCCTCAAAATGGCCATAAAATTTTTTGGGTAGGGCCAATTTTGGCGGGTAGGTAGGAGCACAGCAAACCAACAATTTTTTATGGTCGGCCTGGAAAGTTACTGCACTGAACGGAACTGCCAAATGGAAAGTTACTGCACTGAGCATGGTTACAAATTGCTGAATCTTAAGCAATCCTTACAGGTATTCAAGAATATAACTGTAATGTCAATTTTAAAAGATCACATTCATCCAACATAAGCCACATCATGAGAAAACCAGCCTTTTGCCTATGCAAAAACAAAGATGCAGATCAGCTGTGCAGTAACTGATCAGAATTTTTGCTTTCGCTATATAGATAGTAGAATTCTTCTTCTTCTAAAATCCAAATTTTAAAGCTTCTAGACCTTTTCTTTGGCTGTACAGACCGGTTTGTATCAGACCTGGTCGGAAACCCTGAAGACCAGTTTTCCCGCATCGTGGCTCATATGTTACTTGTAAACTGATTCACCATTTTATTGCTTTTTGGTAAGGTTTGCGCAACTCCAATGCTCCCACCAGCTAATAGTTTCTCTGTGAGACTGAGCATGGGCCGAGCATGGGTTAAGCCCTATGTGAGATCCTTTCACAATCTCACTGGGCAATTATAGAATGGCATTAACACTCACAGGAGCCCCACTGCTTTACTTTGGCGATATTTCTATTTGATCACCATTTATCCACTGATACTTGTAATATTTTCAGTGACGCGAGTCACGGCAGTAAAATGAGACAACCATTTAAGGAGTCAAGTCTATGACTGTCTATTGCAGCCTTCATCATTGATTCTCCGAACTCACAAGTACACTGTAACACAAGTCACATTTCTGAGTGTGTAGTCATCACCGGTGACATTACTTATCCTTTGTGTCAAGTCGTCGTTGGTCACCTTACTATGTCAACACGTCATATTACTGTATATCTATAGCATTGAGACCCTCCTATAAATTATCTGAGCTCTTTCTTTCCAATTACAAGTTTTACAGATTTGTCCCAAGATTCACTCCTAACCTAGGCTCTCGTCAACGTTTCGACATGTCACCGGTGAATGAAGTGTGAGACTCTGAAGAATAATCGTCTATCCGGGGTTCCTTCCTATACCTTGGATCTCTCTCGTTGCTGTACTCTGGCCGACGCTTTCTCTCCTGGTATGGCGTGTGTTCTTGGTACGCTGCATGATAACTACAAACAAAACAGGAAAATTATTTGAGCCACCTCATGAGAAAACCAATGTTTTGCACATGCAAAAAGAAAGGCCCTACATGGATAGTATAATTCCTCTACTTTCTAGAAGATGCAAAATTTCCAACCCCTGGCCATCTTCTATGCTTGTAAAGACCGGTTTGTGCCAGACATGTTAAGAAACCACACTGTTGTTTTTCTCATGACGTGGCTCATTTCTGGTCATACTGTGGTATGTTTTCTACAAAGTGTCGACAGCCGATCACATAATTTGAGCCGCGACGCTAGAAAACGGGTCTTTGGGAGTTCCGAGCAGCTCCGACATAAACCGGCATGTACAGATTCAGGAGGCTAGAGACCGGAATTTTTGGATTTAGAAAGTAGAAGAATTGTATTATTCGTGTAGCTGAAAAACAAAGGCGCTGATCAGCTGTGTAGTTACTGCGAAGCTGATCTGTGCCTTTGTTTTTGCCAAGGCAAATATCCGGTTTTCTCATGACGCGGCTCATTTCTAGTCTGGTATAACAACTATCTGTGCTATGTCATGAGAAAACCAACAATGTAGTTTTCGAACAGGTCCAACACAAACCGAGCTGTTCAAGCACGGAAGATGGCTAGAGGCTGCAAATTTTTTATTTGGACAGTAGAAGTGTAGTACTATCCCCATAGCAAAAACAAAGGGGCTGATCAGCTTCGTAGTGTCCGCAAGGCTGATCTGCATCGTTTTCGCATATGCAGATTGTTAGTTTTCTCATGATGCAGCTCATTTTATGATACATGTAAGGCACAATTAAGTTTCATTCTCCGAATAATATCCTAGTATAAATAGATTAAATGAGTATTAGATAGCTATTCTTCTTTTTGTGGAATTTTGTTTTTTAAGATTGCTTAAACTTTTTTTGGCTTTAACTCTTGATCTTTCTTTTTTTTTTAGTTTTACGTCCCTTTCAAGATTATTTCAGCTCATATGAGACAGGCCAATCAGTAGGTGGCTCGAAAACAAGAGAACCCAGAGAAAAAACACCTGGCACACCCGCAAGCAGAACTTGGCTTGTCTCACATGTGGCCAGTGCGGGGCTGGAACCCACACCAGACACAGAGGTGAGATGATTGAGTGATTAAGAAACAGCGCTCTTAACTGCTCGGCCAGGGGGGCCACCATCTTCAAATTGGATGTATATAATAGTTGTTTTGACTTAAAACCAGTTTGTTCAACATATAATACATATACATCTGCTTTGTGAAACAAAAACATGCAAGCAAAGACACAACAAAGGAATGAAGAAATAACAATAAAAGTGACCAATGAAATATTGAAGTTTTGTAAATATAGCTGGAACATAAACCTTAAGTGACTGGCCCCAAGGTTTTTCATGCTCAACTCAGCTGAGCATGAAACTTTTGACTGGTCATTATTACCAATACAGGTCATTTATCCTGGTAATAAATGTTAAAGCACCTTTGAGATTTGAGCAGTCACCTAAGAAAAACAACAATCTGGGTTTCCGACCAGGTTCGACACAAACACAAGCTGTACAGACACAGATGGCTACAGGCTGGAAATTTTGAATACTGTGAAGCTGATATGCGCCTTTGTTTTCACATATGCAGATTGTTGGTTTTCTCATGAGGCGGCTTATTTATAAGCAAGATAGATTTTATGCTCTGCTGAGTTGAGCATAAAGCTTTACTATACCTCATTAATATTCATTGGCTGAGTGTGCATTTTGATTTGCCCAGAGCATGTCACGTGGAGGGTGCTATTCTGTCATGTCGCATGGTAATATTACCCTCTGACATCATGTCTGCCTTGAAACGTGCAGCTGCATTTGACGTCACATTCGTTTGTACACAGTGTACGTCATATTCGCGTAAATGTGCTGTTGCACTTGTACTTGTTTCAAAAGTTGTTCGGTATAATAAAACAACTGTTGCCCTTGAGTGAGGATGACATGACGATTTATTCACCCTCGACAGGTAATATTGCCCTCAGTCTTCGCCCTCGGGCAATATTACCTGCCTCGGGTGAACAAATCGTCATGTCACCCTCACTCAAGGGCAACAATTGTATATTATAACCTTAGGCTGTGACGTAGCAGGACAATAACTCACCTATCATTCCCTCGACCTTGCCCCGCAGCATAATCTCTATAGCTATAATTTCTGTAGTCTCCCCTAGGATCTGACTGTCGTTTGTCCCGATACCCGTGTGGACCGTAACTATTAGAGCTATTGTACTCTCGATCACGTTGAAAGTGGCCACCATGATCTCGACGATCATTATACCTAAGGGAGATAAGCCAAAAAACTTTACTCTTTTCTTGGTTTTGAAGAAAATTTTGAATTGTACAGATATTCAATTTTATCTTTTTTCATATACATACATTACTTCACTTGTTGTTCTATTGTCTGTATTTTGACAATTAATTATTTGAGTTATGTTTCACAGGATCTTAGCTTTTAAGTGCATCATGGCTTTCTTGGAGAATCAAAATTTTTGAACGGTTTGCAAATAGGAAATATTTTAGAGAATTTAAAATAGCGTATTTCGTTTTCAAAAATATACAGGAAGCTTTACAGCATACTGGTGGCGACTTTCTTCTTAAAATGCACTTAAATACTACATAATCACATGAAAACAAATAAAAAGTGTGAAAGCTAAAATGAATACACAAAACTGATCCCCTGTCCTAAGAAAACCTGTCCTCTCAACTACAGAAGCTAGTATTCCAGTGACTGTGCGTACAAAACACTGAACAGTGTAAAATGCTGATCAGACTGAATTTTGACTCAGCACATATATGAGTCGCGACACGAGAAAACCAGTCTTCAGGGTTTTCGACCGGGTCTGACACAAACGGGTCTGTACAGTCTCAGAAAAGGGATATATGAAATTTTGGATTTAACAAGAGGAAAGATTGTACTATCCATGTAGCGAAAACAAAGGCGCTGATCAGCTGTGCAGTTACTGCATCTTTTCATCTGCGTCTTTGTTTTCGCTTAGGCAAATATCTGTTTTTCTCATGACACGGCTCATATCTGAAGCCTGTTGTAGAGCAGGTTTTCTCAGGACAGGGTCCATTAATTACAACAAATCATTCCAACACTAAACCACTGACTGCAGTCCGGCATCGTGACATCAATGTAACTAGTAAAACTACACAACACTAGATATGATCAAAATATGGCGGTCATAACAGACGATAACTGAACAATCATTTGAGCCGCATCATGAGAAAACCACGATTTGCATGTGCTAAAAACAAAGATGCAGATCAGCTTTGCAGTAACTGCGAAGCTCATCAGCGCCTTTGTTTTTGCTACATGGATAGTATGATTTCTCTACTTTCTAAATCCACTAGCCTCTAGCTATCTTCTGTGCTTGTACAGCCTGGTTTGTTTCAGACCTGTATGAAAACCACATTGTTGGTCTTCTCATGACGCGGCTCAATTTTGTTAGTTCTTCATAAATGCCGTAATTGTGGGTGCTCATTAGAAACGCCTCCACGAGGTGACTAATGAGCACCCACAATATAGGTTTTAATGAAGAATTTAGACAATTATTCTTTTATTTGAGCCGCCGCATGCGTTATCCAACAATCTGCATAGGCGAAAACAAAGGCGCAGATCAGCTTCGCAGTAACTGCGAAGCTGATCAGCGCCTTTGTATTCGCTACTCAGATAGTACAATTCCTCTTCTACTTAAATCCGAAATTTCAAGCTTCTAGCTCTTTTCTGTGCTTGTACACGTCGCTTTGTGTCGGACCTGTTCGGAAAACACATTGTTGGTTTTCCCACATGGCGGCTCATTTATCATAAAATGCTGTCCCTTATCTTGTGTAGAGGAACTATCATGTGCTACAGTACTGACCTGTGAGGGTTATCTCCCCCGTAATGTGGTTTATGGTCCCCGGTGTAGCCCCGCCCCTCATGATGGTACCCACCACGCCCATACTGGCTACCCACACCATCACTGTATCTACAATACAACACCACATGAGACCAGTGATTAGAATTTAGAAAAGGTTTGAAAGTACCATGCTATTTTTTTACTAATTTAAACGTAAAATTATCAATTTTGATTTATTTTTCAAGAAAAATAGTTACTTTCTTTGCTGGAAAAAGCCTTGGGTTAATATAATATTGTTCACTAAAGAAAAACAAGATAACATTTCTTGACAATGAAGGCGCTTTTTTTTTATTATATATATATATATTTTTTTTTTTTCAAAAGAAGCTCACTACACGTTGATCACCACATTTCCACCTGTACGTACCTATTTCTCTTTTGGTCTTGTGGTCTATCTAAAGGACTGGATCTCTGCCACCTGTCTGCTGGACTAGACTGTTGAGTCGTGTTACTCAGTGCCTGACGGAATGATGTGACGTGACCGGCCCCGTGAGACGTACTGGCAGGGTGATTCCACATACTGTTACTGTTGCTGAAAAAACACAACATGGACACTGAAGATAAGCTCTAATTTTTCATTACAAAAACTTGCACACGCAATATACAGAGACTTTTTTCAGAAGGAAAAGTTGAAAATTTCATTGTAAATATTTTGATTTTTCTATTATTTTCGCTCAAAACATACACTGTGGGTGCATGTTAGGTGTTTTTTGTTTTTGTTTTTTTTTGTTCTGTTATGCTCCAGTCAACAATCTTACCAGATATGCTTTGCATGTTCAAAAGATGGCTAAAAGCAGATAGCTCATTTATCTTTGAGAGCATTTCTATATACTGGCTCAAGATGAAATAAATGTCTGCAGTATCTGAGCCACATCATAAGAAAACTTGTTTTGACAAATGTGTATACAGAGATGCAGATCAGCTGTGCAGTAATTGTGCACCTTTGTTTTTGCTTAATGGTTAATACAATACCTCTTCTTCTTAAATCTATAACCTTACGCTTCTAGCCTTCTTCAATGACTGCTTAGGACAGTTTGTGTCGGACCAGGCCTTGAGGTTATAAAACTTTTTTGTGCTCAACTCAGCTGAGCGTAAAATTTTAACTGCTCATAGATACTGAAATAGCCCAAATTAATTGAAATTTCAGGTTTAGGTCACCAAAGCCTGTAATTTATCCTGCTAATAAATGTTAAAATGCCAACAAAAATTTTCAGGACCGAATTTTGCCCGAAAAAAATTAAACATATTGTATTATATACAAATAAAAAGACAGGACCGTGTCGCGAGTGAAAAAAATATCCAGGCCTGAAAACATCTTCCACCCCCCCCCCCCCTAAAAAAAAATCAAATGGTCCGTCCCTTACACAACACATTTCATCCCAACTATCGTACCTATCTTGGTCTTGACTGTGGGGTCGTTTCGCTGGATTGTGATTCTTCTTCTCTTCACTAGATCGCTTCTTGTGTTTCTTGTCATGTTTGTGGTGAGATTTCTGGTTTGTGCCCTACAATCAAACGACACATGAGCCGCGTCACGAGAAAACCGAATTTTTGCCTGTGAAAACAAAGACACAGATCAGCTGTGCAGTAACTGATCAGCACCTTTGTTTTTGCTGCTCGTATAGTAAAATTCCTCTTCCACTTTTTCAAAATTTCAAGATCCTAGCTTTCTTCTGTGACTGTACAGGCCGGTTTGTGTCGGACCTGGTCAGAATCCCCGAAGACTGGTTTTCTCGTGTCGCGACTCATGTACATAGTGCAGGTAGTTTTACTGGTTAGTGCCCTACAACCAAATTACACATGCACATAGTGTAGATAGCTTTACTGGTTTGTGCCCTACAACCGAATTAAACATGTACATGGTGTAGATAGTTTTACTGGTAAGTGCCCTACAACCGAATTACACATGTACATGGTGTACATAGTTTTACTGTTAAGTGCCCTACAACCGAACTAGAAAAAGTGCCTTGAGAGGCACGTATAACCCCGGCTGGTAGCCACAAAGCCCCCTCCCTACCCCCTACCTATACAACCCTGCACATGCTCACCCCTGACATTGAGCCTCAAATCCCCAATGAAAGACAGTACCCTTATCAAGTACACTTTAGAAATAAGCACTGTAAAGCACATTGCATACAAACATGGGGGAGTGGTGTTTTAGAATGACAGATCTATTTTAGAGCAGTATACAGAGCTGACGTGTATACTCAATCTAGGACATAATCCACGGACATTGTGGGTCAGGTCCTCAGTCCTAGATTGGAATGAAAATAGAGTGTCATTCTTAAAAAAAAAAAAAAAAAAAAAAAAAAAAAAAAAAAAAAAAAATGCCCCAAACCTTGACCTCAAGTCCCACCCCCACCCCATGCATGGACCCTTGGGTCCATCCCACCCCCACCCCCATGCATGGACCCTTGGGTCTAACCCTTATGTGGTACCTATGTTGTAAGCATGAATGCTTTCTGAAAAATGGTTGTCAAGATACAAACCTACAGAATATTAATCTTGGTAACTATTGTATTTTATAAATGTGTCCTAGATTTTGACCTCCAGCCCCACCCCTAATGTTTGGTGCCATGGAATATAATTCAACCCTAAAGGGTATCTATGATCCAAATAGGAATACATTCCTATAAGTCTTTGTTAATATATGAACTTAGAGAAGAAGAAAAAAACTATGTCAATAGCACATTTTCAAGGTAAACTAGATTTTGAACTCTAGCCCCACCCCCCGAGCAAGGACCCTCAGGTCTGAAATCACGGAAACAAAGCAAATCTTATAGGGTACCTTAAGTCCAAATATGAATGATTTCTGAAAATTGGCTGATGAGATATACACCATTAGAGAAATTTTAACCAAAACTTTGACACAAATTAAAGGTGACCTAGATTTTGAACTCTAGCCCCACCCCCAGGCATGGACCCTGGGGGCCGAACTCTTGGAATCAAAGCTAACCCTATAGGGTACCTAAAGTCCAAATATGAATGATTTCTGATAGATGGTTCTTGAGATATACACCACTAGATAAACTTTAACCAAAACTTTTGACACAAATTAAAGGTGACCTAGATTTTGAACTCTGGCCCCACCCCCAGGCATGGACCCTGGGGTCCGAACTCTTGGAATCAAAGCAAACCCTATAGGGTACCTATGGTCCAAATATGAATGGTTTCTGACTATAACTGCATGAGATATACACCACTAGAGAAACTTTAACCAAAACTTTGACGCAAATTCTACTGAACTAACGAACTAATGAACGAACGAACAAACGAACGAACGAACGGACAAACGGAAAAGCGAAAACTATTTACCCGTCGGCATAAATGCCGGGGGTATAATTACACATGTACATGGTGTAGATAGTTTTTCTGGTCTGAGCCCTACAACCGAATTACACATGTACATAGTGTAGATAGTTTTACTGGTTTGTGCCCTACAACCGAATTACACATGTACATAGTGTAGATAGTTATACTGGTTTGTGCCCTACAACCCAATTACACATGTAAAAAGTGTAGAATGTTTTAATGTTTGGAATGGTTCATTGTGGCATTCCTGATTTTCCAGACATTTTAGAGCAATATCATTTTATTTCATCTCTATTTATTTATATCCCGTATTTATGAATGTCCTAGTCAACAATATTTAGTGGTACCACTATAAGGATACTTTAAGGAGTAAAGTGTTTTGATCACGCACACATACAACACCTTCTGGTTTGCGATCTCCACTTTCAAGGCTAAACTTTCAACACCATCCACAGGCTCACCAAATGTTAATGCATACAAAGTTTGATCCTTTGTATATACTGTAAGGCCACAAGGTCATCATACTAATTTTATTTTGTAAATCAATTTTTAAATACAATGCAACATTTCAAACTCGCCTTTTAAAAAGCCTGTTGCACAACAGGCAAGACTTTTACATTTCCATTCTATTGGATGATTTAGTTTAGCTTTCACTTTAAGTCCCAGTCAACAAATTTTCATACATGCTGGGATGGAGGCACCGCTTTCTGGGTAATAGCTAGTACTATGGGAACCTCCCAGTGTCTCGATCAAGAACACAACACTGCTGAGGTAGATATCAAACCGTGGACCTCTTGTTCTGGTGTCCTGCGTCTGTTGGATATGAATTTGCGTGATCCATCAAGGCCATCAGTCAAAATTTGGACTTGTCCGAGGAGGTCCAAATACCTTTGTGACATACCGGCTTTACTAATCAAAGTCCAATGAGTCAGGTGATATGAGCTGCATCATGAGAAATGAGAGTTTTGCCTAAGCAAAAACAAAGGCGCAGATCAGCTTTGCAGAAACTGCACAGCTAATCAGCGCCTTTGTTTTCACTACTCAGATAGTACAACTGTTCTTCCAAAATCCGAAATTTTAATCAACTAGCGTTCTTCTGCAACTGTACAGGCCAGTTTGTGTCAGACCTGGTCGGAAACCCCGAATACCAGTTATCTCGCGTCGCGGCTCATATCATTTACAGCTTATTTCAAGTTAACTGACCTCTTCCTTTTCTCTCTCCTCGTCTCTCTTCCTGAGAGCATGCTTGAACAACTTGTGTAACTTCTTCGCATCAAACTCGGTAAACTTGGACACAAATATCCACAGATAGCTACAAATACACAATATGACACTTTTCACTATCTAGTATATAAGTCCCTCCGTCAAAAGGTAGGCTATAACATCCCATCACAGTCGATTCCTAACAAGCACAAATACAATATAACACTTTCATTATAATAAATCCCTCTGTCAAAAGGTTGGCTATATCATCCCATCACAGTCGATTCCTAACAAGCACAAATTATTGTCAATAACTGAGCCACGTTATGAGAAAACCAACAATGTGGTTTACAAAAAGGTCCGACACAATACGACATGCACAAGTTACAAGTATAGATGGCTAGAGGCTGGAAATTTTGAATTTAGAAAGTACAGGACTTACTATCCCCATAGTGAAAACAAAAGCCCTGATCAGCTGGTCTGCACCTTTGCTTTTCGCATATGCAGATTGTTGATTTCCTCATGTTGCGGCTCAATTGTTTTTGAAATTGCTTTGGTACCACTTTGGAGAAAAAATAAAAAGAAATTTTATTCCATTGCAAACAACATAATTTAGTTACTCTTCATGCACATACTCTCGTGTGTGTGTACATACCACCTCCACTGGCGTATTTTCTCCGGGTCGCTCATCTCAGTGAGACATTCGTTGATCCTGTCCCCTATCTTCAGCAGACACTGCCGGGTGTGGATCACCTGGTCCCTCTCCGTCAGGCCCTCCTCAGGGTGATCCAGACGCTTTAACGATCGCTTCACTGGTCTCATCTTCTCCTTACACTGCGCACCGGAAGAACACAAACATGGGATTAGGTTTGTACATTTTTTTTTTAGTTCAGTTTTACGTCACTTTCAAGATTATTTCAGCCTATCAATAGGTGGGGCGAAAACGGGTGAACCCCAAGAAAAAAACACCTGGCACACCTGCAAGCAGAACTTGGCTCGTCTCACATGTGGCCAGTGCGGGGCTAGAACCACACCAGACATAGTGGTGAGAATATCTGTGTCCACACAGAAATTTGGACCACAAATTAAAATTGCTGCTTGTTTGGCTCGAAACTGTTGGTTAAGCTAAAACAAATTTGATACATTTTATCGACTTACACATATTATATTTCACTGGATAAACGGAACTTGTTTGTTTGTCTCTTTGTTTGTATTGAGGCTTAATGTCCCAGTCAACAATTTTCCTGTCATGTCGGGATGGAGCCAACTCTTCCTGGGTTTAACCAGTACTATAGGGAGTTAATGTGTCTTGCTCAAGGACGCAACACGGTAACTCCTGAGGAGATTGAACCCAGGACCTCTCGGAGTCCTATGCTCTACCACTACGCCATATAAACGGAACTAACTGTTTAACTTCAAGAATTATGTAGAAAGACTTATCACATACCTCTACAAAAACTTCCTCGGGTAATTCCTGTTCAAAATCACCTTCAGATATTGCGACGGGTTCAGCACTGGCAGTGAAATGCATAGGTCCTGCTTTGCCCTTGCCTTTTCCCTTCTTTCTATCCTCTTTATCCCTGTCTTTTTTCTTCTTTCTATCATGTTCATCCTCAACAGTGTCTTTTCTCACATTCTTAGTGTCTCTGTCACCTTTCTTTTTGTTTTTCTTATCCTGAACACTACTATTGTCTTTAGCACTTTTAGCACTAGAGTCAGAGTCCGATATCACATCTTCCGTAATCTCTGCTTTAGACTTGGCTTGTTTCCGTCTCTTACGAGACTTCGGTTGGACCTGTAACTATGACACAAAGCAAAATGAGGGCTACTGCAAATCAAATTACGTGTAGCTACGATTATAGCTCTAGTATTGCATATATCATACAAAATGAGCCTGTGCATGGGGAAACCAACAATCTGCATATGTGAAAACAAAGACGCAGATCAGCTTCGCAGTTACTGCGAAGCTGATCAGCACCTGTTTTCGCTACACGGATAGTACAACCCCTCTTCTACTTATTTCCAAAATTTCAAGCTTCTAGCCTGCTCCTGTAACTGTACAGGTTGGCTTATATTAGACCTGGTCGGAAACCCAAATTGTTGGTTGTTTCATGCACAGGCTCAAATCATCAGCCTTGTGCATCTCAGATTGTTTTTTTTTTTTTTATTTTCTCGGAGTCTATGAATCATGGCCACACCATTTATACTTTTCTCTGCATGTAAAGGTTCCACATAAAATGTGACCATCAACAGTACGGTAATCAGCTGACCAATTAATTTCCTGGTAACAGCTCTGAATAGCTGATCAGTGCCTTTGTTTTTGCTTCAAGGATAATGCAATGGCTTTTCTTCTTAAATGCAAAATTTCAAGCTTCAGCCTTTTTCTGAGAATGAGCAGATTCTTTTTTATCCATTTTCTCCTAACAAAATTCTTGGGCCAGAGGTTTTAAAACTTTTTTCATGCTCAACTCAGCTGAGACTAAAATTTATCCTGTTCATAAATGTTAAAATGCCAACAATTGTTGGCATGTTAACATTTAATAGCGGGATAAATTGCCATCTTTGGTGATCAATTTATTTGTGCTATTTTGTCATTTATGAGCAGCTTAAATTTTATGCTCAGCTGAGTTGAGCTTGAAAAAAGTTTAATAACCCCGGGGCTTAGTCTTTCTATTCTTACCTTACTACCAGCACTTTCGGAATACTTCTTTAGCACCTTGAGCAAATAATCCGCCCGCGTCTGGAGCTGCTTTCCCTGGGGCTTCAAATTACCTTCCTTAAGAATCTGAAACAGAATTCACAAATGACTAGATTCTATTCTAAGTGACCCGTGTTCCATTATACTTGCATGTTTATTTCTTAGAAAACCCACTAAGTAATTCACACCTTGTATGACCACCATTCCTAAACCAGATCGAAGCAATCAGTTTTCACAAGCTCCTAAATGCCATGGCTGTTGGTAGCTTTTATGGAAGTTCAGTGAAGACGATATGAAGCATATGGGATCCAAACTCGTGGCACTCACATGCCTAGCAGAGACACGCTTATACTTGTGCCCAGCAATGTGGATGCTCTTTAAAATCTGGATATAATTTTGATAGTACAGTACTCAGTAGCAATTCCTCCGTAAAACTGATCAAGTAATTGTTTTACAGCCATTGTCAAAAGCTAAGGTCATGTCAGGACGATTAAATTATCGTAGCCTCCTAGGGGAACATTGCCATTTCGTTCACCAACAAATGATAAAAGCTCTTCCTAAATCAGCAGGAATCAGCAGAAAAGAATGGCCACAAAAATATTTTCATGGCACATTTAAACTAATGCTTCACTGACAACAAGTGACATTCTCAATATGAGCCGCGTCATGAGAAAACGAAAAGTTTGCATGGGCGAAAACAAAGACGCAGATCAGCTTCGCAGTAATCAGCGCCTTTGTTTTCGCTACAGGGATAGTACAATTCCTCTACTTTCTAAATCCAAAATTTCAATCTTCTGGCCATTTCTGTGACGATACACACCAGTTTGTGTCAGACCTGTTCAGATACCACATTGTTGGTTTTCTCACGTGAAGGCTCATATACCTATGAACCCACCTTATCATACAGGTGTAGATCTGAGTCCATCTTGATGGATTCCCAGTTGCCCATGCCATATTCATAGATGCCCTTGAGGAGGTTCGAGTCCTCGTCTACATCCCAGTCGCAGTCCCAGTGGACAAACTTGGTGTGAAAGTCAATCTTCCACCTGAAAAAAATGTGGCGAAAATTGTTACAAAAGAAACAGGCAATACTGCAGTCATCACACTACACTTCAACCTTGTTATAACATGCCTCACTATAATGCGGATTTCATTACAACATTTTTACTATATGTCTATAGAAAGTAACCTCATTATAACATGGTGAGGTTAGCCTGTAGTTAATAAGGTTGGTAACTGTCAGTTTCAAAGGAGCCTCGTCATGAGAAAACCGGATTTTTGCCTATGCGAAAACAAAGACGCAGATCAGCGCCTTTGTTTTCGCAACCCAGATAGTACAATCCCTCTTCTTTTTAAATCCGAAATTTCAAGCTTCTAGTCCTTTTCTGTGACTGTACAGGCTGGTATGTGTATGACCTGGTCGGAAACCCCGAAGACTGGTTTTCTCAAAGGTGGTTGCGGAGTTGGTGTTTACAGTCTCATCAATAGGTGGGTGGGTCCACGGTTTAAATTCTCATCTAGTTGAACCCGATTTATTTCGAATTCACATTTTATTTGAAGTTTTACCCAGGGCAATTAACATCGAAGTTGTGTTAAAGTTATTTTGACTAATAATTGACAATAGAGGAAGGAGCCGCGCCACAAGAAAACCAACATGGTTTCAGAACAGGTATGACACAAACTGGTTTGGACAATTACAGAAGAAGGCTAGAAGCTTGAAATTTTGGATTTTGAAAGAAGAGCAATTGTACTATCCGTGCAGCGAAAACAAAGGGGCTGATCAAAGGCGTTGATCAGCTTCGTTGTTACCATGGAGCTGGTCTGAACCTTTGTTTTCGCATTGGCAAAAATCCGGTTTTCTCATGATGCAGCTCATTTTTCCATAATACACATGAAAAGCCTTACTTTCTTCTCTCTGTCTTTGATGTAGGTATAACTTTGACTAGGTACTCTAGATCACTCTCGGCCTTCAACATTGACTGAACATTCACAACTACACTGCCCAGCTTGAACGTTGGACCCCGTGGAGCTTTCTTGTTATTGTTATTCGTACCTGAAATTATACACACATACACTTCAAATTGGGATTTTCAGTTGGGAGAATTGGGTGCCTCTAAAATCAATTTAAGCTCACCAGTGAGTTGATTACTACCCTAATTCCAAAGTGGTTCTTCTGTGTCAATGATTTATCTTTATGTAGACTGTTTGCCAGTATATTTGTTGTGCACAACATCCTTTTTAGTTAAACCTAGCCCAGTGGCCACTGTGCTCTTCATCTGTATTTTATATTATATGTGATGTCTTGTATGCATAAATGCTTTGCCTTTTCATTCTTACTCTGCAAGTCTCTGAGCTAACAGACCAGGCCCTGAGATTATAAAACATTTTTCATGCTCAGCTCATGTTTAGCAAGACTAAAATTTATCCTGCTCATAAATGTTAAAATGCCAACAATTGTTGTCATTTCAACATTTATGAGCAGGATAAATTACAGGGTTTGGAGTTCTAAACTTTCAATTTCAATATATTGGGTCTATTTTGGAATTTATGAGCAGTTCAAATTTTACGCCTAGCTGTGTTGAGCACAAAAATGTTTCATAACCTCAGGACCAGATCCCCAGTAAATCTAACCATACCATCATTGGGTGTATCCTCTGCCTGTTTATTGTTGAAGTCCTTGATGGCCTGTTCACAGCCTGATTTCAATGTCTCGGCAATCTTCTTCAGCTCACTCTCAGACTTCTCCTGGAGTTCAGCGTCACACGCTATGTCATCTAACCTGGAATGATTACAGAAACATTAGCAATGCTTTTGCTTCGCATAAATTGGGCAGTAAAGCCAAATGGGGCTGGAGTGAGTAGAGGCTGCGTTTTGAGACTTCTCCTGGAGTTCAGCATTATATGCTGTCATCTTACCTGGAATGACTATAGCCAAATGAGCAACGCTTTTGACATAAATTGGGCAGTAAAGCCAAAGGGGGCTGGAGTGAGCAGAGGCTGCCTGAACTTTCAGATAAAAGAAGTTGAGGGATTGTATTGATTTGTGTAGTGAAAACAAAGGTGCAAACTGCGAAGCTGATCAGCCCTTTCATTTTGAATTTCGCATATGCAGAGCAGCTATTCTTGGATCCTGGCACAAATAACACAAATGTATTATTACCATAGTTTTAAATGTTTTATGTTCTAACAAGGCAAGTGACGAGTCCTGGCAATCTTCTTTAGACTGTGGCCTTGTATAAACAAGAAATGCTTCACACATAGCTTTTGGAACCATTCTCATTTTCTACTTGTTTTATGCTTTTAAAACATTGCCTTCTTAATTTGCCTTTTTTTTTATATATGAGCCATCGCACCAGAAAACCAACAATTTGCATGTGCCACATAGATAGAACAATCCCAAGCCGGTTAGTGTCAGACCGGGTCTGAAACCCAAATTGTTGTTTTTTTCATGCGAAGGCTCGAATAATTTGTTAAATCAACATCAACAAATTTTTCAGCCATGTTGGGATTGAGCCTCTGCTTCCTGGGCATTAATATGTACTTTGGGTGGAAAATGTGTCTTGCTCAACAAAACAATATGGTGGGGATTGACCAAAACACCTCTCAATTCTGTCAGAGGAGCTACCTCTAGGCCACCAGGCTCATCACTTGCACGGTTTTTCCTCAATGACAAAGATGAAGAATAGCTAATTTTGTCACCATCTAGCAGCTTGGTCATCCGGAAAAACTCAGAGTGTAAAGCATTTACTGTGTTTACCTGGTTAGAGGAGACCCAAACTTCTTAAAGCTCTTGATAAACCTCCTGATCTCAGCATTGGTAAATCCCTTCACATTATCTTGTTTCCCTGCCCTGGGTCTACCGCGTCTCTTTGGTTTATCATCGTCGGAGTCGGCCGAGGAACTGCTCTCCTCCTCCTCTTCCACTTTCTTGGCGTCGGAGTCGTAGTTTCTCTCCAGCTGCTGTATGGTGGTTCTGACCCGGGGAGGTAGGTTGAGCTGTAACAACTGTCGCTGCTGCTCCTCTTCCTCGGCCCGGTCAATGTCAGCTTTAGGGATGATCTTGTCCCAGTCTTTACCTAGAACAAAACTGCAGTGTGACAGGCAATGGGTCAATGTCAGCTTTAGGGATGATCTTGTCCCAGTCTTTACCTAGAACAAAACTGCAGTGTGACAGGCAACCGGTCAATGTCAGCTTTAGGGATGATCTTGTCCCAGTCTTTACCTAGAACAAAACTGCAGTGTGACAGGCAACCGGTCAATGTCAGCTTTAGGGATGATCTTGTCCCAGTCTTTACCTAGAACAAAACTGCAGTATGACAGGCAATGGGTCAATGTCAGCTTTAGGGATCTTTACCTAGAACAAAACTGCAGTATGACAGGCAACCGGTCAATGTTAGCTTTAGGGATGATCTTGTCCCAGTCTTTACCTAGAACAAAACTGCAGTGTGACAGGCAACCGGTCAATGACAGCTTAAGGGATGATCTTGTCCCAGTCTTTATCTAGAACAAAACTGCAGTGTGACAGGCAACCGGTCAATGTCAGCTTTAGGGATGATCTTGTCCCAGTCATAACTACTGTTTTACAGGCAATGCTCATAGTTAAGGAATGTCAAAACACTGTTCACACATGCCATGAACAGTCTCTATATTGTACAGGTTACACATCGCAACAACTTAACATCTGTATGTAGAAGCCTTCGTGGTGCTGTGTTTATGTCACTCGCCTTGTAAACAAGGGATTGCAGGTTCGATCCCAGGCTTATCCAGTCTGTCAAATGAGACCATAAACCAGGTCCCATCCCCATATGACCTTAGCTGTTGGTTGGACTTTAAACCCCAATCAACCTATTACTATGATATATGATCTCTCTACATACTAATCTCATTAGTTCAAAAGAAACATGTGTACTATTCTTATCATATAGATAATATGATTGGTTGCTTGTATTGCAGCTTAATATCCCAGTCAACAATCTCCAGTCAAGTAAGAACAAAGACAACACATCCTGGGTAATAGCCACCTTTACTGGAATGTAATTGGTCTTGCTCAAGGACACAACTCAGCACCAGTACTAGTGGGGCTCGAACCCAGGACCTCTCTAGTCGCAGTCTATCGCTCTACCACTAAATCATTATACTCTCTATTATTGAACTGTATAATTACCCGGTTCCTGTTCAATTTCTTCATTCTCCAGGTTATCAAAGCTGACCACCTTGAACTGTGACAATAACTCGTCCCCAGCCCCCGACCCCTGGTCCATCTCGCGTGTCTCTGCGCGCTCCAGGATCTCGTCAATGTCGACCTGGGGCTCTTCTTCATTCTCCTCCTCCTTGAAGAGTTCCTCAGCACCAAACTTGAGGATGGCGTTCAGTTCTTGTTTATTGAACGGTGTAGAGTTACTGAAAGATAGACTAACAACTCTGCAGGCCTAAGTGAGGAACATATAAACCACGTCATGAGAAAACTAACAATATGTTTTTCACACAGGTCCGACACAAACTGTGCTGCACAAGCACAGAAACTCGCTAGAAGCTTGAAACTTTGAATTTAGAAAGTAGAGGAATTGCACTATCCGTGTAGTGAAAACAAAGGCGCTGATCAGCTGCGCAAAACTTTTAAGTCATGCCTAGATGGAGCCACCACTTCCTGGCTATTAATCAACAATGCGAGAAGTAAATGCGTCTCGCTCAAGGTCACAACTCAGCACCATTGGAGTTTGAACCCCAAACCTCTGGAGTCGGTGTCTGATGTACTTACCAGTAGGTTAGGTTAAACATATTTCATTGTCTTTTTCATACATACATGTACAGCAATGGGGTCTCTCAACATTAGTTGCGGCCCTTTCCCAGTAGGCTACTGTGCTCCCCATCACAGTGTTTGTATTTTTTGACATCACAGTGTTTGTATTTTTTGATAATATTCCATGTGTATACCTTTAACATGGCTACTGATAGGCTGAACACTGATATTTCATGAGTAATTTCCATTCTTATTCTTACTAACCCTGATATTGTATACGAGTCGCCGCATCAGAAAACCAACGATTTGCATATGCGAAAACAAAGGCGCAGACCAGATTCGCGGTCACCGCAAAGCTGATCAGCACCTTAGTTTTCGCCACATGGACTCTTCGACTAAATTCAAAATTTCAAGCTTCTAGACAGCTTCTACTTAAAGGCTGGTTTGTGTCGGACCTGGTCGGAAACCCAAATTGTTCTTATTTTCACACTGCTCGTATATTTACCTTGACGGTACATTTCCCTTATCCAGTACAGTACGGCCTGTGGTATCCATTCTCTGTATAACGAGGTGATCCAGGACCATCTTCCTCTTGGCTCGCTCCACGATGTCCTCTTCCACGCTGTTCTTGGTCACCAGGCGATACACGGACACCTGTTTCTGCTGCCCTATTCTGTGGGCTCGGGCCTGAGCCTGGAGATCATTTTGGGGGTTCCAGTCCGAGTCAAAAATTATCACAGTATCGGCGGTGGCCAGGTTTACACCCAGACCACCAGCTCTCGTAGAGAGCAAGAAACAAAAATCCTGCAAAAACAAGATAATCATCAGATCAAAACCTATCTGACTGCTATCTCGCCAGGGCGAAAGCGTATATATAATTGAACAGGGCTGGAATCTTGTTGTTAAACTACCATCTACATCCGGTCGTACTTGATTGGACGAGGCAGCTCCGATTGGGTCACACTAAATACTGCATGCCAGCTCGGGTATGAAAGCTCACGTTGAACCGGTCTGTGGTTTCGGTCTGTGGTTATTGCCGTGGGGGGTTATACATGGTCATACAGTGAAAATAGTGCTGAGAGATCGCAAACTTTTTGAAAACACTTATACTTGTTTTACATCATTTTTGATCATTTATTCTTAATGTGTCGTGAATTTTAAGTTGAGACTTTAACAAGAAGAGAAAGCTCTAATATCCTACCGTGGAGCCCTCTGCATTGAAATGGTCCAGAGCCTGTTTTCTCAGGTCACCACGGATTGAACCATCAAGTCTCTGTAATGACAGGCAACACATGTCATACCAGCAATTAGATAGAAGGAACGAATCAGCTGGATATACCCCAAACCTTGTACATAATATTTATAGTCTATTAGGAAAGCTCAGATCCTGAACTGTCTGGCCACTATGTATCAATGGCTCTCAATATAAAGCCCATCTAAATTTCTTTTCAAAATCTTTCAATATCTTAATCTAAAATATTTAGTGCACTAAATGACCATTCCATAAGATACCCCACTAAAAATCAAATACATATAGCTACACTCAGTGGCCATAAATGAGTCCCGAAAGGGGAATAATGCAAGATGTTTTAGTCAAAGTTTCGTCTTCGAAACAAAATGTCATAATTCATATAACTTAACATTATCACATAACATACCATCATGTAGGGGAAACATTTCCAAGCAATGTTAATATCATTAATGCTGGAAACAAAATTGGCGGCAAAACAATTTTAGAATACCTAAAATTGGGCATCAGTCTGCTGTTTGTGGTTGCTATGGTAACAGTGGCACCACCTGACACATATTTTGTGAAATGAAGGGTAAGATATTAGGCACTTATCTAAACGTCACTTGAGAAAGAAATAATGTATGGAGCGAACATGATTTTCCATTCATTAACATTCGCTAGGTCCGGAGGGGAGTGTTCACCAGAGGACCAATGGTCCTGTAAACGCTCACCTGAGATCTGCTGCATATACGTGTACCAATAAACATGTTTTAATATAATGGTATTTAACCCCAGTGTAAGGGCAGATGAAGCCCTAGAGCGATTTTCTTTTTTCAGAATAATCAATATTCTGTCCATTTGCCAATTTCCTGCTGGCTTTTCCCTTCAAATGACATTTTAACAGTTTTTCCCATTCAAATTCATGGGCAATCCATGTTGACCTTGCCATAAACTGGGTCATGGTTGTCACAGGTCATGATTTAGATATACATTGTAGTACTTTAGCTATCGATGCTTCACTCCAAAGTTCATGGAAATTTGTCAAATGGTTCAGAGAAAAAGATTTATATGGGCATTGCGGCCATCTTGGTAATGAAACCTAGATTATTAATAAACACATTGGTTCCCCCATCCTATAGATGCTTCAGATAAAATTTGGCTTAAATTGGCTAAGTGGTTTCAGAGGAGAAGAATTTATATGTATAATGCCCCAGGGTGGGGGAAGATAAGCCCCAGTACCAGGATCCATTTTTTTTCAGAATCATTAATATTCAGTCCTACTGCCCATTTCCAGTAAGACTTTCACTTTATATGACATTTTAAAGTTCTCCCAGTTCAAATGCATTGGTGACCCATGTTGACCTTGCCGTAAAAAAGTCAAGGTCATCACAGGGTCATGATTTATATACACATTGTAGTGCTTGAGCCATAGATGCTTCATGCCAAGTATCGTTGAAATTGTCCACCGGTTCTGGAGAAGAAGATTTTTGAAGGGTTTTTACCATATATGTGCATGGCGGCCATTTTGGTCATGTGACCTGGATTTCTTATATACATATTGGTTCCCCCTTCCTATTGATGCTTCACATAAAATTTGGCTTTGATTGGCCAAGCGGTTTCAGAGAAGATGATGTTTGAATATGATGGTAATGTACAGGTATATTGCCCCGGGGTGGGGGCAGATGAGCCCCTGGGGTCAAAATTTTTCAGAATCATCAATATTCAGTCCCACTGCCCATTTCCTGCAAGATTTTCACTTTAAATGACATTTTAAAATTTTTCCCCATTCAAATGCATTGGTGACCTATGTTGACCTTGCGGTAAAGAAGGTCAAGGTCATCTCAGGGTCATGATTTATATACATATTGTAGTGCTTGAGCCATCAATGCTTCATGCCAAGTTTTGATGAAATCCGTCCATTGGTTCTGGAGAAGAAGATTTTTGAAGAGTTTTTACCATATATGGGCATGGCGGCCATCTTGGTCATGTGACCTGGATTTCTTATTTACACATTGGTTCCCCCTTCCTCTTGATGCTTCACATAAAATTTGGCTTTGATTGGCCAAGCGAATTCAGAGGAGATGATGTTTGAATATTATGGTAATGTACAGGTATATTGCCCCGGGGTGGGGGCAGATGAGCCCCTGGGGTCAAAATTTTTCAGAATCATCAATATTCAGTCCCACTGCCCATTTCCTGCAAGATTTTCACTTTAAATGACATTTTAAAATTTTTCCCCATTCAAATGCATTGGTAACCTATGTTGACCTTGCCGTAAAGAAGGTCAAGATCATCTCAGGGTCACGATTTATATACATATTGTAGTGCTTGAGCCATCAATGCTTCATGCCAAGTTTTGATGAAATCCATCCATTGGTTCTGGAGAAGAAGATTTTTGAAGGGTTTTTACCATATATGGGCATGGCGGCCATCTTGGTCATGTGACCTGGATTATTTATATACACATTGGTTCCCCCTTCCCATAGATGCTTCATGTAAAATTTGGCTTTGATTGGCCAAGCGGTTTCAGAGAAGAAGATGTTTTAATATTATGATAATATACATGTATATTGCCCCGGGGTGGGGGCTGATGAGCCCCTGGTGCAAATTTTTTTTCAGAATCATTAATATTCAGTCCTACTGCTCATTTTCTGCAAGATTTTTCCTTTAAATGACAATTTAACAATTTTTCCCATTCAAATGCAAAGGCGACCTATGTTGACCTTGCCGTAAAATAGGTCAAGGTCACCGCAAGGTCATGATTTATATATACATTGTAGTACTTGAGTCATCGATGCTTCATGCCAAGTTTGGTTGAAATCGGTCCAGTGGTTCCGGAGAAGAAGATTTTTGAAGGGTTTTAACCATATATGGGCATGGCGGCCATCTTGGTCATGTGACCTGGATTATTTATATATACATTGGTTCCCCCTTCCCATAGATGCTTCATGTAAAATTTGGCTTTGATTGGCCAAGCTGTTTCAGAGAAGAAGATCTTTGACCAGAGGACCATTGGTCCTGAGAACGCTCACCTGAAGCCTGATCCTGCAGTATTAAGTCATCATGAAATGACCTTGACCTTGAATACTCACACACCTTTATTGAATTCATAAGTTTTCTGCATCTGCAAAGTTTCAGGTCTCAGGCTGCAATAGTTTCCAAACCCAGTGATTTATGAGAAAACCACAATTTTAATTTTGATATTTAAATGACTTCGGGTCAAGGTCAAGAAATGACCTTGGCCTTCATTAATTACTTACCTTCATTGACTCCATTGGTTGTCTGCATCTAGCAACTTCCAGGTCTCAGACTGCAACAGTTTCCAAAATATCCATTGTTTCCGCCTTTTCCCATGTAAAAGCCTATGTTTCCAAAATTGACCTTGCCGTAAAATAGGTCAAGGTCATCCTATGGTCATCATTTGATCAAACTAGGATGGGCTGGAGTCCCAAATGCTACATACCAAGTTTCGCGAAAATTGGCCTGCCGGTTCTGGAGAAGAAAATTTTTGAAGGGTTTTTACCATATATGGGCGTGGCGGCCATCTTGGTAATGTGACCTGGATTTCGTGATCAAACTTTCGTCTCCCCTACCCATGGATGCTCCACATAAAATTTCACTTTGATTGGCCCAGCAGTTTCAGAGAAGAAGATCTTTGAAAAGTGTGTATGGACAACAGACTGGCCAAGGTCAAGAGATGACCTTGACCTACATTAATCACATACCTTCATCTACTCCATTAGTTGTTTGCATCTACCACTTTTCAGGCATCAGGCTGCAATAGTTTTCAAAAAATTCATAGTTTTCACTTTTTCCCATTTAAAAGCCTATGTTTCCAAATTTGACCTTGCCGTAAATTAGGTCAAGGTCATCCTAGGGTCATCATTTTATCAAACTATGATGGACTGGAGTCCCAAATGCTACATACCAAGTTTCGTGGAAATCGGCCAACTGGTTCTGGAGAAGAAGATTTTTGAGTGGTTTTTACCATATATGGGCGTGGCAGCCATCTTGGTCATGTGACCTGGATTTCGCGATTACACTTTTGTCTCCCCTACCCATGGATGCTCCACATAAAATTTCACTTTGATTGGCCCAGCAGTTTCAGAGAAGAAGATCTTTGAAAAGTGTGTATGGACGATAGACTGGCCAAGGTCAAGAGATGACCTTGACCTACATTAATCACATACCTTCATCTACTCCATTAGTTGTTTGCATCTACCACTTTTCAGGCATCAGGCTGCAATAGTTTTCAAACAAGAACTCCGCGGAGGTCGATATCGCACCTGCATCGGGCAAAGTCAATAGACCATGAAATATAGTTCAAGGGCACCGGTCAAGGTGCGTGCTTGAAGGGCATGTCAAGGACAATTACTATGCAAGGTTTCAGACTCGCAGCTATCTCTGATGTCGAAAAATCAAACTTTGACCTAAACATTTTCCAAGTCAGTGGACCGTGAAATATAGGTCAAGGGCACCGGGTTAAGGTGCGTGCTTGAAGGGTATGTCAAGGACAATTACTATGCAAGGTTTCAGACTTGCAGCTATCTCTGATGTCAAGAAAACCAAACTTCGATGTAAAAATTATCAAAGTCAGTGGACCGTGAAATATAGGTCAAGGGCACTGGGTTAAGGTGCGTGCTTGAAGGGTATGTCAAGGACAATTACTATGCAAGGTTTCAGACTCGCAGCTATCTCTGATGTCGAGAAAACCCAACTTCGACGTAAAAATTTTCAAAGTCAGTGGACCGTGAAATATAGGTCAAGGGCACCGGGTCAAGGTGCGTGCTTGAAGGGTATGTCAAGGACAATTACTATGCAAGGTTTCAGACTCGCAGCTATCTCTGATGTCGAGAAAACCCAACTTCGATGAAACATTTTCAAAGTCAGTGGACCGTGAAATATAGGTCAAGGGCACCGGGTCAAGGTGCGTGCTTGAAGTGTATGTCAAGGACAATTACTATGCAAGGTTTCAGACTCGCAGCTATCTCTGATGTTGAGAAAACCAAACTTCGACGTAAATGTTGACAAAACTTCGACGTAAAAATTTTCAAAGTCAGTGGACCGTGAAATACAGGTCAAGGGCACCGGGTCAAGGTGCGTGCTTGAAGTGTATGTCAAGGACAATTACTATGCAAGGTTTCAGACTCGCAGCTATCTCTGATGTCGAGAAAACCAAACTTCGACGTAAATGTTGACGGACGAACGAACGAACGCACGAACGGACGGACAGAAATTTGGACTCCTATATCGCACCCTGCTATAAGCAGGTGCGATAAAAATCCATAGTTTTCACTTTTTCCCATGTTAAAGCCTATGTTTCCAAAATTGACCTTGCCGTAAATTAGGTCAAGGTCATCCTAGGGTCATCATTTTATCAAACTATGATGGACTGGAGTCCCAAATGCTACATACCAAGTTTCATGAAAATCGGCCTGCCGGTTCTGGAGAAGAAGATTTTTGAGTGGTTTTTACCATATATGGGCGTGGCAGCCATCTTGGTCATGTGACCTGGATTTCGCAATCAAACTTTCGTCTCCCCTACACATGGATGCTCCACATAAAATTTCACTTCGATTGGCCCAGCAGTTTCAGAGAAGAAGATCTTTAAAAAGTGTGAATGGACAACAGACTGGCCAAGGTCAAGAGATGACCTTGACCTAAATTAATCACATACCTTCATCTACTCCATTAGTTGTTTGCATCTACCACTTTTCAGGCCTCAGGCTGCAGTAGTTTTCAAAAAATCCATAGTTTTCACTTTTTCCCATGTAAAAGCCTATGTATCCAAATTTGACCTTGCCGTAAAATAGGTCAAGGTCATCCAAGGGTCATAATTTTATCAAACTATGATTGGCTGAAGTCCCTGATGCTACATACCAAGTTTCGTGGAAATCGGCCTACCGGTTCTGGAGAAGAAGATTTTTGAAGGGTTTTTACCATATATGGGCGTGGCGGCCATCTTGGTCATGTGACCTGGATTTCGCAATCAAACTTGCAATGCCACTACCCAAGGAGGCTCCACATAAAATTTCAACTAGATCGGCCAAGCGGTTTCAGAGAAGAAGATCTTTGAAATTGTGGACGACGACGACGGACGGACGACGGACGGACGACGGACGGACGCCGGATCATGGCCATCCTATAAGCTCACCTTGTGAGCCTTCGGCTCAGGTGTGCTAAAAAGTGTGTATGGACGACAGACTGGCCAAGGTCAAGAGATGACCTTGACCTAAATTAATCACATACCTTCATCTACTCCATTAGTTGTTTGCATCTACCACTTTTCAGGACTCAGGCTGCAATAGTTTTCAAAAAATCCATAGTTTTCACTTTTTCCCATGTAAAAGCCTATGTTTCCAAAATTGACCTTGCCGTAAAATAGGTCAAGGTCATCCTATGGTCATCATTTTATCAAACTATAATGGGCTGAAGTCCCTGATGCAACATACCAAGTTTCGTGGAAATCGGCCCACCGGTTCTGGAGAAGAAGATTTTTTAGTAGTTTTTACCATATATGGGCGTGGCGGCCATCTTGGTCATGTGACCTGGATTTTGCGATCAAACTTCCATCTCCCCTACCCATGGATGCTCCACATAAAATTTCAATTTGATTGGCCCAGTAGTTTCAGAAAAGAAGATCTTTGAAAAGTGTGTATGGATGACAGACTGGCCAAGGTCAAGAGATGACCTTGACCTCAATTAATCACATACCTTCATCTACTCCATTAGTTGTTTGCATCTACCACTTTTCAGGACTCAGGCTGCAATAGTTTTCAAAAAATCCATAGTTTTCACTTTTTCCCATGTAAAAGCCTATGTTTCCAAAATTGACCTTGCCGTAAAATAGGTCAAGGTCATCCTATGGTCATCATTTTATCAAACTATAATGGGCTGAAGTCCCTGATGCAACATACCAAGTTTCGTGGAAATCGGCCCACCGGTTCTGGAGAAGAAGATTTTTTAGTAGTTTTTACCATATATGGGCGTGGCGGCCATCTTGGTCATGTGACCTGGATTTTGCGATCAAACTTCCATCTCCCCTACCCATGGATGCTCCACATAAAATTTCAATTTGATTGGCCCAGTAGTTTCAGAAAAGAAGATCTTTGAAAAGTGTGTATGGATGACAGACTGGCCAAGGTCAAGAGATGACCTTGACCTCAATTAATCACATACCTTCATCTACTCCATCAGTTGTTTGCATCTACCACTTTTCAGGCCTCAGGCTGCAATAGTTTTCAAAAAATCCATAGTTTTCACTTTTTCCCATGTAAAAGCCTATGTTTCCAAAATTGACCTTGCCGTAAAACAGGTCAAGGTCATCCTATGGTGATCATTTCATCAAACTATGATGGGCTGAAGTCCCCGATGCTACATACCAAGTTTCGTGGAAATCGGCCCACCGGTTCTGGAGAAGAAGATTTTTTAGTAGTTTTCACCATATATGGGCGTGGCGGCGATGTTGGTCATGTGACGTCGATTTCGCGATCAAACTTTCGTCTCCCCTACCCATGGATGCTCCACATAAAATTTCAACTTGATTGGCACAGCAGTTTCAGAGAAGAAGATCTTTGAAAAGTGTGTCTGGACGACAGACTGGCCAAGGTCAAGAGATGACCTTGACCTTAATTAATCACATACCTTCATCAACTCCATTAGTTGTTTGCATCTCCCACTTTTCAGGCCTCGGGCTGCAATAGATTTCAAAAAATCCATAGTTTTCACTTTTTCCCATGTAAAAGCCTATGTATCCAAATTTGACCTTACCGTAAAATAGGTCAAGGTCATCCAAGGGTCATCATTTTATCAAACTATGATTGGCTGAAGTCCCTGATGCTACATACCAAGTTTCGTGGAAATCGGCCTACCGGTTCTGGAGAAGAAGATTTTTGAAGGGTTTTTACCATATATGGGCGTGGCGGCCATCTTGGTCATGTGACCTGGATTTCGCAATCAAACTTGCAATGCCACTACCCAAGGAGGCTCCACATAAAATTTCAACTAGATCGGCCAAGCGGTTTCAGAGAAGAAGATCTTTGAAATTGTGGACGACGACGACGACGGACGGACGACGGACGGACGCCGGATCATGGCCATCCTATAAGCTCACCTTGTGAGCCTTCGGCTCAGGTGAGCTAAAAAGTGTGTATGGACGACAGACTGGCCAAGGTCAAGAGATGACCTTGACCTAAATTAATCACATACCTTCATCTACTCCATTAGTTGTTTGCATCTACCACTTTTCAGGCCTCAGGCTGCAATAGTTTTCAAAAAATCCATAGTTTTCACTTTTTCCCATGTAAAAGCCTATGTTTCCAAAATTGACCTTGCCGTAAAATAGGTCAAGGTCATCCTATGGTCATCATTTTATCAAACTATAATGGGCTGAAGTCCCTGATGCAACATACCAAGTTTCGTGGAAATCGGCCCACCGGTTCTGGAGAAGAAGATTTTTTAGTAGTTTTTACCATATATGGGCGTGGCGGCCATCTTGGTCATGTGACCTGGATTTTGCGATCAAACTTCCATCTCCCCTACCCATGGATGCTCCACATAAAATTTCAATTTGATTGGCCCAGTAGTTTCAGAAAAGAAGATCTTTGAAAAGTGTGTCTGGACGACAGACTGGCCAAGGTCAAGAGATGACCTTGACCTTAATTAATCACATACCTTCATCTACTCCATTAGTTGTTTGCATCTCCCACTTTTCAGGCCTCAGGCTGCAATAGATTTCAAAAAATCCATAGTTTTCACTTTTTCCCATGTAAAAGCCTATGTTTCCAAAATTGACCTTGCCGTAAAATAGGTCAAGGTCATCCTATGGTCATCATTTTATCAAACTATGATGGGCTGAAGTCCCCGATGCTACATACCAAGTTTCATGAAGATCGGCCCACCGGTTCTGGAGAAGAAGATTTTTGAGTGGTTTTTACCATATATGGGCGTGGCAGCCATCTTGGTCATGTGACCAAGATATCACGAACAAAATTACAATGCCACTACCCAAGGAGGCTCCACATAAAATTTCAACTAGATTGGCCAAGTGGTTTCAGAGAAGAAGATCTTTGAAATTGTGGACGACGACGACGACGACGGCGGACGGACGACAGACGGACGCCGGATCATGGCCATCCTATAAGCTCACCTTGTGAGCCTTCGGCTCAGGTGAGCTAAAAATGGTGGATGACGGACGGACGGACGACGGACGGACGGACGACGGAGCATGGGTATACTATAAGCTCACCTTGTGAGCCTGACGGCTCAGGTGAGCTAAAAACCGAGGGTTTAGCCCGAGTGTATTTCTCAAACTGGTTTATCTTAAAGGTTTAATAAATTCTTTCAATTCCTTCTGCATTTTCATGGGGATGAACACATATACTCGTACTTAGGTTCAGGTTAATTCATCATTACATCCATTTGAGCCGCCACATGGGAAAACAAACCAACAATCTGCCTAGGCGAAAACAAAGGCGCAGATCAGCTTCGCAGTTACTGCGAAGCTGATCAGCGCCTTTCTTTTCGCTACTCGGATAGTACAGTTCCTCTTCTACTTAAATCCAAAATTTCAATGTTCTAGCTCTTTTCTGTAGCTGTACAGGCTAGTTTGTGTCATACCTGGTCGGAAACCACATTGTTGGTTTTCCCACGAGGCGGCTCATTTATGTTAAGCTACTAGAATGGCTGTGGACTTACTTGAAACTGTAGATGTCTAAGTTGTAGGTACTCCTGTACGATGTCGAGTAACCGCACCATCTGAGAGAAGATCAGTACCCTGTGCCCTTTCTCACGGAGACGCAGTAACAATTTGTCCAACAGAATTAACTTGCCGCTACCACGAATCAAAGCCTGGAAGAACATTTTCGAAGGTGAATTTTTCTGAAAGCCAATTTGAAGGACACCGGCAACTTAATAATTTACCTCTGAGCAACCCCATTAAGTACTATTAAGTGCTGTAATGTTAATGAAAACTGCTTTTCTTCCCATTATTCCTGATTTTGTTGCTTTGTTAATTCAAATTTGAATCTCTGCATAAGAAACCAACAATATGGGTTCAGACCAGGTCCGACACAAACCAGGCTTTACAGACACAGAAGCAGGCTAAAAGCTTGAAATTTCCGATTTTTAAAACAGGGATTTTACCATCCCTGTAGCGAAAACAAAGATGCTGATCAGCTGTACAGTTACCGCCAGCTGATCTGCGCCTTGGGTTTTTGCATATGCAAATTGTTGGTTTTCTTATTCAGTGGCTCATTTGTTACTTATTTAGAGTTACAGGTCAACCTCAGTATAAGGATTTCTTTGGGGTCCATAGAAACAGACCGTGTTACAAGTGAACCGTGTTATATTAATGTTATTTACAATAGACATGCAGCAAAATAATCATTTTGGGAGCCATGACATGGCCGTGTTATATTGAAAACAGCACTATAGTGAAGCGTGTTATTATAATGAGGTTGAACTGTACTATCACTTTATAGACTGCTATATATAAAGAAGAAATACAAAAGTATCTTCATATTATCATCACAAACTGTAGCCCTTAACCTGCCTACCACCGTCGACAACCAACCTGGAGTTTATCTAGAGGTTCATCCTCCGGAGGTCGTGTCAGCCACGCATGATTGCAACATTTCTTCAGTTCCATTACAATGTTCACAAAGCTTGACACACTACCCTTCAGCCCTTTATTTAAAAGCTTGTAATTCTTCGTTAAGATCCATCTGAAAAAGGTTTACGCTGTCGTGTGAGAAAAACTGTCAGATTTCTCAGCTGTTCCGACACAAAAAGGGTTGTACAGCCACAGAGGACTTGAAATTATGGATTTATGGAGGCCAGGGATTGTATTTTCTTGCACACCTGGGCGTGAAAATATCAGTATATCCAAGGTTTTGGCCACGGGTAGAAATTATTATCTACCCCTGGTAGTCTGATCCTGAAGTGTTCTTTTTAACATTGGTTGTATAGGACGTCATGTAACTTCGTCGTTACGGGCACTAGTTGTTACGGGCACACGTCACAAAGACGCCAAAAACTTTCGATTTCAAAATGGTGGACAATGCGAAGGAAGCGTTTTTCTAGGTAAATGTTATGAAAATCGAGCCTCTCCCCATTAAGGCGTGCAAGAAAAAGAACCTATCATGCGTGTAAGGTATGGATAGACAAATCTGTCCAACGGGTCACAGTTTAGCATCACTCAGTAAGCCTTCTGATGCCAAAGTGAAACTCAGGACAGATTTGTCTATCCATACCTGACACTCATGTAAGATTCTTATTATCTATGTAGCGAAACAAAGGGAGATCAGATTTTGATGGGGTTAATATATATCTTACTTTAAACAGAAGATAAAGTATTTGTTAAATTGTTAATAACAATTCTGAATCCATATTATCACTGTTCTGCATGAATTCAGAAAATTGTTTTAAAGATAACTGACATTCTGAATTTCCTACATTTTGCCGTTTATGCATCCACAGACTAATTCATAAATCGGTTAAAAAATCAAGTTGTCCACTTACTTATAGTACTGTCTCTGTAAGGAAGACATCTCAACACGGAGAATTTGTTCTGTCTAAAAGAAGAAAATATTACGTGATAAGTGCATCATTCTCGTTCACCTGTACATTTTAAAGCTGGAAATTACAAATTGTCTCTATTGGTTTATATGGTCATGAGCTGAGAATAATGCACAAACATGCAGAAAAAAAATGAGTACTATGTATAACACTAATTTGGATTTGGGAGCGAAAATATCTTTGACAGCAAGTAATACACCCTAGTAAGCTTCTACTTTTGTTTCAAGTAATAAGATGATTAGAATCAATTAAAATGTTCATTATAGTCTAAGCAAAAATATTAGAAATGGACCATTCTAACGCACCAGTCATTTGTAACCATGCCCCCCTCCCCCACTCCACACACACTCCTACGGGGAAGGTTGGGGGATAGCCAGAGTTAAAAGTGGGCAATTACTTTTTTTTATAGTCCCGCCATGCAGGGGTTTTGATATTATGTTCTTTAACCCAGGAAGATTTTCTATTGCAAAGGGCAGGGTAAAGAGCATAGTTTCCACCTAGGGGTGGTGTCTATAGCAGGGCAATGAAAACTCGTTTGTCATAATCCCCGCCCTTCCCCGTAGGTGGGGGAGCCGTGGTTACAAATGACTGGTGCATAACTTTCAAGACCTGGTCACCAAGCAGCAAGTTACCTACCTTGGCAGGCAGCGACTTTTCCACATCTTTCTTTACTCTACGTATCAGATATGGCTCTAACTGTTTATGAAGACTAGAAAAACCAGTTTTGTCAGCCATAGAGTGTTTACTCTCAAAGTCTGACCAACGGTCAAATCTGGAAAAATAAAACTGTATTCAACAATGTACAAAGAAAGTTCTGATTATGAACAAATGCTCAAAGTTGCAAAAATATATTATACATGAAACAAAGGCTTTAACTACTCCTGGCCCTGAGGTCATTACACGTTTTTCATGCTCAACTCAGCTAAGCATAAAATTGAAACTGCTCACAAATACCAAAATAAATTGAAATTCCAGATAAGTTCACCAAAGCCTGTAATTTATCCTGCTGACATTTATGAGTAGGATAAATTTTAGTCTCAGCTGAGATGAGCATGAAAAAAGTTCATAACCTTGGGGCCTGGTCTATGTGCAGTCAGATTTACAAATTAGTTTCATATCAAGACTTTACGACTTACATCTGACATTATTATCAGGACAATAACTGACCTCGTTTAAGACCTAGTCAGAAGCACTGAAAACCGTTTTTTATGCTTATGTTGTAAACTGACATCCAAGTCAAAGAATTTTCAGTCATGTCAGGAGTGGGCAACCCCTCCATATGTATTAACAAATACCGTGGGGTGTTACTCGTGAGTCTTGTTCAAGGACACAACCAGTAAAGGTGCAAGAAGGGATCAAAAGCCTGACCTTGACGTGAGTCTGATGTACTAAGCACCCCACTCCCTCCCCCGGTTTTCTTGTGACAGAACTCAAAATTTGAAAATGCATTGAAAAGTGATCAGACTGTTTATTTATTTTTTAGCAGTTTCATGATTACATATTTTATACATGAATGCCTAGAGCATATAAACGAGATATACAAGGATCAGACAGTAGGTTGACTGTACAAACAGAGCCGAGTCATGAGAAGACCAAAGTTTTGCCTGTGCGAAAACAAAGGCTAGACCAGCTTCGCAGTAACTGCAAAGCTGATCAGCGCCTTTGTTTTCGCTACACGGAAAGTACAATTCCTCTACTTTCTAAATCCAAAATTTCCAGCCTCTAGCAATCTTCAGTGCTTGTATAGATCGGTTTGTGTCGGACCTGTTCGGAAACCCCAAAGACGACGCGGCTCAATAATCAGTGAAGTAGTGTACCTGTTTGGCATGATGAAATGAAGTAGAGCCCAAAGCTCCTTCAATGAGTTCTGTAATGGTGTGCCGGTGATGAGGAGACGATGAAATGATCGGAAATCTACGAGGGTTCTGTACAGTAAGGAGTCGGTGTTCTTGAGACGGTGAGCCTCGTCTACGATCAACATGGCCCATGTCATAGCACCCAAGAATGACTGGAAACAGTAAGTTAAAGGTCAAATGAGCCGTCATATGGGAAAACAAACAATGCGGTTTCCGAACAGATCCGACACAAACCAGGCTGTACAAGCAAAGAAGATGGCAAGACTAGAGGTTGGAAATTTCGGATTTAAGACGAAGAGAAATAGTACTATCCGTCTAGCAAACAAAGGCTCTGATCAGCTTCGCAGTTATTGCGAAAGCTGATCTGGGCCTTTGTTTTCGCAAATGCAGATTGTTGGTATTCTCATGATGCAGCTCAAACATTGTTAGCTTTTAAATCAATATGCGACAAAGTCCCTAAACGAGCCACTTGCTTTTAAAAGAAACCCGCAGGAAATAGTTTTTTTCGATCACAAAGTAAGAGATCAAATTAACCAAAGAATCAGATTGCATTATTATGCGAAATGTCTGTAAGACTTGCCTATTTAAACATGAACAGATTAGCAAATTGTTACATCGATTCAGTACATTATCTCTTACACTAGTAAAACTCAGCATTATTATAGCACAAGAAACCTCAAACTGGTTGCATGCCTTACCCGGATGAAAACAAGAAGATATGAGCCACGTCATGAGAAAACCAACATTTTGCATATGCGAAAACAAAGGCACAGATCAGCTTCGCAGTAACTGCGAAGCTGATCAGCGCCTTTGTTTTCGCTACAAGGATAGTACAATCTCTCTACTTTCTAAATCCAAAATTTCCAGCCTGTAGCCATCTTAGAACTGCGCTTGTACAGCTCGGTTTGTGTCAGACCTGGTCAAAACAACATTGTTGGTTTTCTCACGACGCAGCTCATATTTTCACGAGTTAAGGCTTGCTTACCCTGGTTCTGACCACTTACCTTATCCTTCAACAAGAGTTCATATGTGGTGACGAGGACGTTGAACTTTAACCTCTTGGTTCCTGTGTGACACCACTCATGTTCCCGGATCTACAGGAGAGAATACCTCAATGAAAACAAATCTCAAAACAGAACACCTTACTTACTGGGTGACACCACTCATGTTCCCGGATCTACAGGAGAGAATACCTCAATGAAATCTACACCTGGACCTCTTTACAACATGCTTCATACAACACGGTTTTGGATATAACAGTAATCACTGTTGGACCCCAGTTGTCATTTTAGACCATTTTTGCTATGTGTCTGTACATTTTACTCTCGTTATAACACAAATTAGATAGCTAACACAGAAATTGGCTTGGACCCCAACAATAGTGTTATAAAGAGGTTGTGTTGTAATACAGATCTTAAAACACCATACTTTACATGTGTGAGATCAAAAACAGCACCAATTCTTGTCAAGCTGATGTTTAACATCCCGCCAATAGCTAAGGTCACTTAGAGAATTCATGTTAAGTCTCATACAAAGGACTTAAGAAGGCTGGGATCTAATTTTGTCCTTATTTACTGCAGGATTATTAAATATATTTTTTTAGTTCAACATCATAACATCTACATTCTGTATGTCCAACAAAGACCAAAGATAGCCATTCTCATTTGTTTGCATTGAGGCTTACGTCCCAATCTTAATTTTTCAGTAATGTCGGGATGGAGCTAACGCTTCTTGGGCTTAACCAGTACTGTAGGGAGTTAATGTGTCTTGCTCAAGGACACAATGCGGTGCCGCTTCTGGGGATCGAACCCAGGACCTCTCAATTCGGCCATTCTCTTGTATGACAGAAAGAAAAGAATGTTAGAAAATAGAAAATTTTATATGAATTTATATACATATATAATATATATTTTTTTTTTACATGTACTTTTGATACAGTGTTGAGCTTCTATTCATATGAGCCGCCTCCTGAAAAAACCAACAATTTGCATAGGTGAAAATAAAGACAGAGATCAGCTTTGCGGTAACCGCGAATCACGTTAACTGCGAAGCTGATCAGCGCCTTTCTTTTCACTGCTCAGAAAGTACAATCCCTCTTTCTTCTTAAATCCAAAATTTCAACCTTCTAGCTGAATTCTGTGGCTGTACAGCCCGGTTTGTGTCTGACCCAGTCAAAAACCACATTGTTGGTTTTCTCATGAGACGGCTCGATTATCGTACCGTATTTCTGCTATTCACATCACCCAGATATATGACAACGTTCATCTCGGGGCACCACCTCTCAAACTCCCGTTGCCAGGCAACCACGGTAGACAATGGAACTACTATGAGGAATGGTCCGTAGAGCTGGTAGGTATTGTAGAGGATAGCCAACATACCGATGGTCTGTATAGTCTTACCGAGACCCATCTCATCGGCCAGGATGACACTGTTCTCTCTGCAAAACAAAGCTATATTGTAGAGCTGTAGAGTCATTCATGTAAAGAAGAAAGTTCCAAAAATCAAGCTAGACAAATGAGCCTGTCATGAAAAAAACAAACATTTTTTTTTGTTTTTTGTATTTGCCAAAACAAAGGCACAGATCAGCTGTGCAGTAACTGCACAGCTGATCAGCGTCTTTGTTTTCGCTACACCGGTAGTACAATTCCTCTACTTCTTAAATCCAAAATATCAAACGTCAAGCATCACAGTCTGGTCTGTGTCGGACCTGGTTGGAAACCCCGAAAACATGTTTTCTCGCATCACTGCTCAAATCAAATGGATAAAAAACAAAATGTTCATTAAGCACACAACAAGAAAAGCTATAGTATACTCGTCAACCCTGCGCTTGCAAAGTGTGTTCCGACATAAAGCCAATGACATGATGAGGCAAGATTACCTTGACCAGGAGTGCATGAGCCAGTTGACCCCGTCCAGCTGGTAATCTCTGAGATCCAGCTCGTCCTCCCCGCCTATAAACCCCGGCTGGTTCTTCAACGGCAGGTACTTGGGTCGACCTTTCTGATGCTTCATCAGCTTGGACGGTATTCTCTGGGACTTGTTCCGCGCGTGGTACTCGTCAATACTATTCTGGAACTTCCTCGAGATGAGCTCCCCGTCCTCCCAGGTACACTCAGAGTACGGCAGACCCATCCACTTGCAATAGTAGTCGGGGTAACCATTCTGCTCATTTGTAGTCTTTTGGTTAGAATGGGCTGGAATAAAGAAATAAACATTCATGACTAGACTATGTTCTTGAGATAAGCACAACCAATGTTTAAATTATATATAGCTTATGCTTTATGTCTTTCATTAATAATTCTTTCAAGGTCACGGACTAGATCCATTTAATCATATTATTTTCATTTGTACAGTGTCTGAATTGAAGAGCAATTTATTCATTCAGTAACAGTGTGATTACTCCGAGAAGGTGCGAGTAAAACGTATCCTGTGTAACTATTTCATATCCAACCACAGGTAGGGGATCTATTTTCCTTGCATTCACTTTCAGCAAATGGCCTAATTCAAGTGGTGTTTCATGATTCTGGATACTTTTGATTCTTTATAAAAACACAGCACATTTTTTTTTCTGGTGTATGCAAGGAAATCAATACCACTGATATTGTAGACATCATCTGAATGGCCTTAAAAGAAAAACATTTTTTTTTTCACTTTAAGACTAAGTAGAATCGATCTACTTTCTTACCAATGATTCTTTCCACCTGACTACAGTTTTTATAGAGATCAACATTAAATTCTGACTGGAGATCAAAGTACTCTATATCCTCAGGAGATGCCTCTGTCCGCCTGAAAATAAACACAATCTTACGTTAAATCTAGTAAAACTGTGTATATTATAAGAATATTTTCCTATATTCAATGACAAGTTTTCATACCCAGTAGACTAGATAATAGATATTTGAATGTCTTTCAATGATGTTAGTTCCTCGTAAAAGGATCAGGTGCAGAGCAACAGATAAGCTGCGTATCTGCGTATTTTACTCATATTTCAAAAGCAAAAACCCAATTATTTTCAAAACTCTGCGTATCACGTACGCTTGACATTTTCTTGATACCCAATTGTGAGTTTTTGCCAAGCGTATCGTTTGTTTACAATCAAAACGGTGCATGCATAAAAACGTCCTCGCAGGTAAAACCCAATTCTACGATCGTTATATTATGCCTTCCTAAACCGGATCACCCCGTTATCGGCTATTGGAATGTGTAATAAGTACGGTATCCCGTATTACCTTTACGGTTTGTTGGTACTGGTTTTTATCTGCATTTTAACCAAAACACCGGCGGTGTGCAAAGCCGTGTGCAAAAAATACTAGAAAAAGTGCCTTGAGAGGCACGTATACCCCCGGCTGGTGGTCACCCAGTCCTCCTTCTCCCTCCCACAACCACCCAGCACATGTACACCCCTGACAATGAATCACAAATCCCGAACAAAAGACAGTACCCTTATCAAATACTTTATAGAAGTGTGCATTCTAAAGCACTTTGACCACAGACATGAGGGAGTGTAGTTTTACAGTGACATATCTTCTTTAGAGCAGTACACAGAGATGACTTGTGTACTCCATCTAGGACTTAATCACGGACATTGAGGGTCAGGTCCTCAGTCCTAGATGGAAAATGAAAATAGAATGTCAGTCTAAATTAAAAAAAACAATAATAGTAATAATAAAAGTATTGATGTCCTAGATCTTGAACTCAAGCGCCCCCCCCTCCCCCCCCCCCCCCCCCCCCCCCGACATGGACCCAACCCTATACCCTATAGGGTACCTATAGTCCAAATATGAATGGCTTCTGATGATTAGCTCACCATATATACCCCACTAGAGAAACATTAACCAAAACTTTGACACAAATTAAAGGTGACCTAGATTTTGAACTCTAGCCCCACCCCAGGGCATGGACCCTTGGGTCCAAAATCATAGGAACAAAGCCAACCCTATAGGGTACCTATAGTCCAAAAATGAATGGTTTCTGATATATAGTTCATGAGATATACACCAATAGAGAAACTTTAACCAAAACTTTGACGCAAATTAAAGGTGACCTAGATTTTGAACTCTAGCCCCACCCCCGGGCATGGACCCTGGGGTCCAAACTCATAGAAACAAAGCCAACCCTATAGGGTACCTATAGTCCAAATATGAATGGTTTCTGATATTTAGTTCATGAGATATACACCAATAGAGAAACTTTAACCAAAACTTTGACGCAAATAAAAGGTGACCTAGATTTTGAACTCTAGCCCCACCCCCGGGCATGGACCCTGGGGTCCAAACTCATAGAAACAAAGCCAACCCTATAGGGTACCTATAGTCCAAATATGAATGGTATCTGATATTTAGTTCATGAGATATACACCAATAGAGAAACTTTAACCAAAACTTTGACGCAAATTAAAGGTGACCTAGATTTTGAACTCTAGCCCCACCCCCGGGCATGGACCCTTGGGTCCAAAATCATAGGAACAAAGCTAACCCTATAGGGTACCTATAGTCCAAATATGAATGGTTTCTGATATATAGTTTATGAGATATACACCAATAGAGAAACTTTAACCAAAACTTTGACGCAAATTAAAGGTGACCTAGATTTTGAACTCTAGCCCCACCCCCGGTCATGGACCCTGGGGTCCAAAATCATAGAAACAAAGCTAACCCTATAGGGTACCTATAGTCCAAATATGAATGGTTTATGATATATAGTTCATGAGATATACACCAATAGAGAAACTTTAACCAAAACTTTGACGCAAATTAAAGGTGACCTAGATTTTGAACTCTAGCCCCACCCCCGGGCATGGACCCTGGGGTCCAAACTCATAGAAACAAAGCCAACCCTATAGGGTACCTATTGTCCAAATATGAATGGTTTCTGATATTTAGTTCATGAGATACACACCAATAGAGAAACTTTAACCAAAACTTTGACGCAAATTAAAGGTGACCTAGATTTTGAACTCTAGCCCCACCCCCAGGCATGGACCCTGGGGTCCAAACTCATAGAAACAAAGCCAACCCTATAAGGTACCTATAGTCCAAATATGAATGGTTTCTGATATTCAGTTCATGAGATATACACCAATAGAGAAACTTTAACCAAAACTTTGACGCAAATTAAAGGTGACCTAGATTTTGAACTCTAGCCCCACCCCCGGGCATGGACCCTGGGGTCCAAACTCATAGAAACAAAGCCAACCCTATAGGGTACCTATAGTCCAAATATGAATGGTTTCTGATATTTAGTTCATGAGATATACACCAGCAGAGAAACTTTAACCAAAACTTTGACATTTTAACTGAACTAACGAACCAACGAACCAACGAACTAACGAACATACGAACGGACGAACGGAAAAGCGAAAACTATATACCCGTCGGCATAAATGCCGGGGGTATAAAAAGCGAAAACTATATACCCGTCGGCATAAATGCCGGGGGTATAATTAAAACGAAAGTAGAAAATTTGCCACCGTTTTAACGTGTCACAGGAGCCTTACGGTTGAAAATCATGTCCTATCCATGGCGAAAATTCAATGATCTTAAATGAATGCATGCAGTACTGTATGCAGGGAAATTACTTCATGTTTTTCTAGTCTCGCACAAGACACGCGTGTCAGGAAACTGGTCAACTCGTACCCAAGTCATCTCATACACATTTTGCATACAGGCTAGGATCTAAGAATACATGGCTTTTGTCAATGACTTGACAATTTTACTCAATTGCATCTTTTTCTTGGGGTAACGTTACCCAATTTCTGAACAAGAATTCTGATTTCACCCAATTAATCATGATTTTGTGGAGTAAAATACCCAATTGCTTGAAAAATTATCTCTTGCTCTGCAGGTGTACTGATTCACTGTATGGTTAAGCCTGCTAAACGAATAGTTCAATATCTCTTCTTCTTCAATCCAAAATTTCAAGTTTCTGGCCATCTTCTGCGACTGCACATACCAGTCTGTGTTGGACCTGGTCAGTAACCCCGAAGACCTGCTTCCTTGCATCGCTGCTCACTTACCAATCTCGAATTTCGTCCATTCTTTTCATATAGTTCTCAAGTTTTTTGATGCCATTGACCTTCTGTTCGCGTAGGTTGGTCTCGGACTCCCAGGTATTGTGTATATGAGCCCAGCCTTTCCACTTGATGTAGAACTGTTGTTCTCTCTCCGTGTCCTCCGGGAGTTGTACATTAGGGTCGCCGTTATCCTCTACGTTGTAGGTTGTTGTCTTACCACCTGTGGCTGAGGAAGATAGAAGAAAAATGAGCCTTTGCATGAGAAAACTAGAAAAAGTGCCTTGAGAGGCACGTATACCCCCGGCTGGTGGTCACCCAGTCCTCCTTCTCCCTCCCACAACCACCCAGCACCTGTACAACCCTGAGATTGAATCACAAATCCCGAACAAAAGACAGTACCCTTATCAAATACTTTATAGAAGTGTGCATTCTAAAGCACTTTGACCACAGACATGAGGGAGTGTAGTTTTTAGAGTGACATATCTTCTTTAGAGCAGTACACAGAGCTGACTTGTGTACTCCATCTAGGACTTAATCAAGGACATTGAGGGTCAGGTCCTCAGTCCTAGATGGAAAATGAAAATAGAATGTCAGTCTAAATTAAAAAAAAAAAAAAATAGCAATAATAAAAGTATTGATGTCCTAGATCTTGAACTCAAGCGCTCCCTCCCTCCCCCCCCCCGCGACATGGACCCAACCCTATACCCTATAGGGTACCTATAGTCCAAATATGAATGGCTTCTGATGATTGGCTCATGAGATATACCCCACTAGAGAAACTTTAACCAAAACTTTGATGCAAATTAAAGGTGACCTAGATTTTGAACTCTAGCCCCACCCCCGGGCATGGACCCTGGGGTCCAAAACCATAGAAACAAAGCTAACCCTATAGGGTACCTATAGTCCAAATATGAATGGTTTCTGATATATAGTTCATGAGATATACACCAATAGAGAAACTTTAACCAAAACTTTGACGCAAATTAAAGGTGACCTAGATTTTGAACTCTAGCCCCACCCCCGGGCATGGACCCTGGGGTCCAAACTCATAGAAACAAAGCCAACCCTATAGAATACCTATAGTCCAAATATGAATGGTTTCTGATATTTAGTTCATGAAATATACACCAATAGAGAAACTTTAACCAAAACTTTGACGCAAATTAAAGGTGACCTAGATTTTGAACTCTAGCCCCACCCCCGGGCATGGACCCTGGGGTCCAAAATCATAGAAACAAAGCTAACCCTATAGGGTACCTATAGTCCAAATATGAATGGTTTCTGATATATAGTTCATGAGATATACACCAATAGAGAAACTTTAACCAAAACTTTGACGCAAATTAAAGGTGACCTAGATTTTGAACTCTAGCCCCACCCCCGGGCATGGACCCTGGGGTCCAAACTCATAGAAACAAAGCTAACCCTATAGGGTACCTATAGTCCAAATATGAATGGTTTCTGATATTTAGTTCATGAGATATACACCAGCAGAGAAACTTTAACCAAAACTTTGACATTTTAACTGAACTAACGAACCAACGAACCAACGAACTAACGAACTAACGAACATACGAACGGACGAACGGAAAAGCGAAAACTATATACCCGTCGGCATAAATGCCGGGGGTATAACCAACACTTTGGGTTTCCGACCAGGTCTGACACAAACCGGGCTGTACAAGCACAGAAAACGGCTAGAAGATTGAAATTTCAGATTTAAGAAGAAGAGTGATTGTACTATCCGTCTAGTGAAAAACAAAGGCGCTGATCAGCTTCGCGGTGATCTGCGTCTTTGTTTTCTCATATGCAGATTGTTAGTTTTCACATGCACAGGCTCAAATTCACAATAAGAATTCAATGCATTCACAGAAGAATTCAATGCATCAAGAAAACAAGTCCTTGATATGTATACCCACCAGAACCCCACTTATATATAGCTAAACTGGTGTATGCAGAGGTATACCTATTTTTCTTATTTTTGCTCCAAAACATAGATTGTGGGTACTCGTTAGAACCGCCTCGGCAAGGTCGTTCAATCGTGTACCCACAATCTGAGTTTTGTGCATAAATAAGAAAAATATCAAAACTTTTCTACAGAAACTTTTCAATTTTTACAACTTAGGAAAAGTCTGTATATAAAATGGGCATGTTTTCGTAATGGTAATAACTGTTGTTTGTTCCTACATAGTCAATAGAGTGTAGCTAGAGGTCAGTTTTCTAGTTTGATCAGATAATCTATATTTTGCTGCCTCCTTCTGTCAGTGATTTCAATTTTCTCTGTAACAAGTCAAGGCATTGTTTTTCATAAACCCCCAATTAGGAACTGCATTTGAGCCGCATCATCAGAAAGCCAACAATGTGGTTTCCAACCACGTCTGACACATATTGGACTGTGCAGCCACAGGAGACAGCTAGAGGCCGCAAATTTTGGATTAAAAAAAAAGTTGAAGAATTGTACTATCCCTGCAGAGAACATAAAGGCACTGATCAGCTTCATGGATCTGCACCTTTGTTTTTTCGCATTTGCAAAACGTTTGTTTTCTCATGATGCAGCTCATTTCAAGTTGCAATGTTTTTTTTGTGTGTGTTTTTTGTTTTTTTAATCGGGGGGGAGGGGTCTTCTATGAGGAACCAGACTAAACTTTATAGCACCTACCTCCTTTCTTGCCCATTCTGTCATCCAGAACTTTCTCAATGGTTTCCTTGTTCTCATCATCTTTACTCTTGTCGTCGTCATCACCTTCGGGAGCCTCTATGATGTCATCAGAGTCTGTCTCCTGCTCCGAGTTCTCCTTGTAACTGCAATATACCAATACAATACATAATACATCATCTAGATTCCCTATTTTAGAATTAATAGTTCAGATTTCCGATTCAAATCCACAACTAGTCATTGTAGCCCCATTCTTAAAGTACCAGCTTAACCCATGTAAGATTACCAGCTTAACCCATGTAAGATGAATGGATTTTCCTATTGTTATCATTTGGATGAGCCCACTGTCATTTTTATGGCTTCATTTTTATTTATTTTTTTATGAAATTCCTCTAAGCAAACAGAATAGCCCCAGATGGGATGCCACGTTCTTCAGCGTCACATCTGGAGTTATACTGTTTGCCTATGTCCCACAAAAAGGATGCCAGGCTTATATGTGTTAACTCCGTAGTGATCAATTCACGTATAACTGAAAACTGTTCAAAGTGGATCTGACCAGTGATCTGATTCAGTTGAACCTGAAAAAGTCTTTATGAAGATTAGACTGAATTAGCTACTGTGCTAGCCAAGCTGATGCATGACACTATTCTATATGAGCCGCGGGCTTTGTGATTTCCGACCAGGTCCAACACAAACCAGCCTGTACAGTCACAGAAGAAGGCTAGAGGCCGGAAATTTTGAATTTAGAAAGTAGAAGAATTGTGCTATCTGTATAGCGAAAACAAAGGCGCAGATCAGCTTTGTACTTACTGCACAGCTGATCTGCTCCTTTGTTTTTGCCCTGGCAAAAATCCAGTTTGCTCATGAAGTGGCTCATATAAGGCTTGTCATTTTCATATCTTGTACCTTTACTTCAAAAGGTAACCCATTTGTTATGTCTCAGACGAAGTGAATGTCTTGCATTCATAAAAACATCGATATTCATCTGTTTAATACAAATTACTGTTAAAACATTATGATTTCATTAAAACAACTTCAAACAATCTGGGCCCAGTTAATCAAAACTTTGTTCGCTTAATGTCATCATTAAGACCTAAACTAGTTAAATGCCGACTACATAAGCAAATACAGTTATTTTTCGTTGATAAAATGTGAGAATCCTTTGCATTGCAAAAGATTCTCACATTTTATCAACAAAAATAACAGTGTATTTGTAATAATCACGTTTCAAATTTTGACCAATTGTTAATTAACGATGTCATTAATTTTGAACAGCTTGGCCCAGAACTACGTGCATGATGCAAAACCATCCTGTCTCATTTGTGCCGCGACGCGAGAAAACCGGTCTTCGGGGTTTCCGACAAGGTCCGACACAAACCGGGCTGTACAGTCTCAGAAGCAGGCTAGAAGCTTGAAATTTCGGATATAAGAAGAAGGGGAAATATACTATCCGTGTAGCGAAAACAAAGGCGCTGATCAGCTTCGCGGTTACCGCGAAGCTGATCTGCGCCTTTGTTTTCGCATAGGCAAAAATCCGGTTTTCTCACGATGCGGCTCATTTTGTACCAACCAAAGTCAATTCATAAAAGCTTTGATTGCAAACCATAGCACTTATAAATAACAAAATATTCCAAGTGTATGGCTATTTTTCTACCCATCAGGAAAACATGTCCGTGAAATGTATACCCCCATAAACCCCACTTTTATATAGTAAAACTGGGGTATGCAGGGGTATACCTATTTTTCTTATTTTTGCTCCAAAACATAGATTGTGGGTACTCGTTAGAACTGCCTCGGCGAGGCAGTTCTAACGTGTACCCACAATCTATGTTTTGAGCAAAAAAAAGAAAAATATCAAAATTTTTCCAACAAAATTTTCATTTTTTCACCTGAAAAAAGTCTCTGTATATTGCATGGGCGTGTTTTAGTAATGTTAACTACTAATAACACATTTCTGTGAATTGATACTCGTTCAAGAACAAAACATGCAAATACAAGAATAATGAGCCGCTGCACCAGAAAACAAACAATCTGCATATGCGAAAACAAAGTGGCAGATCAACTGTGCAGTAACTGCACAGCTGATCAGCTTCTTTGTTTTCGCTAAACGGATAGCACAATCCCCCTTCTTCTTAAATTCCAAATTTCAAGCTTCTAGCCTGCTTCAGTGACTGTACAGGAGGGTTTGTGTCATATCTGGTCAGAAACCCAAACTGTTGTTTTTCTCACGCAAAGGCTCTAATGTTAACTACAAGCCAGATAACTAGTGCTGTCTTTCAAAATACATTTACATCTACTTCGCCAACAACTTCGAGAAAATTAAAATTTTGTGCTAAAACCAAATGTTTTGAATAGATGGTTAAACACTAATACCTTACCAATGCTTGCAAAACATTTAAAGGTCCTTACAAAGTATTTTAACACATTTCACACATGGTTGGACTGGCTTATGACTTAAACTAACGTGGCTCAGGAATTGTATGCCATGATCTTCTTAAAAATTTCAATAACATTTCTAATGTGCATGTCCACAAATGAGTCAAAAATTCCAGACATAATTATGCACCAGTCATTTGTAACCATGGCCCATCCCCAGGCCCATAGGAGGGCGGGGAATAGCCGCTGAACTGAGTGGGTGTTTACAATTGCATTTTCCCCAGTCTGGGCAAACTACCAGTGGTTTGCACTGTACATGGGTCTAGGTAACAAATTACTTACTAGGGCATTGTCAGTGAACTGCCAATATAAACCGATTGTCAGCAAAATCACTGATGATATAAGGTGTGACAGCAGTATAAAATCTGTCAAATACCCAAAGAAGCATGCAGATTTAATGAACTAAAAACAAATTCTGGTCCACAGATAAAATCAAAAACAAAATTGACAAAAAATTTACATAAGCATGATCTATCAGTTGAGCCGCCTCATGGGAAAACCAACAATCTGCATAGGCAAAAACAAAGACGCAGATCAGCTTCACGGTAACCGCGAAGCTGATCAGCGCCTTTGTTTTCGCTACTCGGATAGTATAATTCTTCTACTTCATAAATCCAAAATTTCAAGCTTCTAGCCTGCTTCTGTGCTTGTACAGGCCGGTTTGTGTCGGACCTGTTCGGAAACCACATTGTTGGTTTTCCCACGAGGCGGCTCATTTGACAAAAATTACAAAGATCTAATTATGGTATCCATCTGTTGCACTCGTGTACATATCATGCATAAGCTGCTTGCATTCAATATATTAGCCGCGTCATGAGAAAACCAACAATCTGCATATTCGAAAACAAAGACACAGATCAGCTTCGCAGTATCTGCATAGCGGATCAGTGCCTTTGTTTTTGCTACACAGTACAATTTCTCTACTTTCTAAATCCAAAATTTCCAGCCTCTAGCCATCTTCTATGACTGTACAGCTCAGTTTATGTCACACCTGTTCTGAAACCACATTGTTGGTTTTCTCATGACGAGGCTTACATGTCCGGTAACATGGAAATATGCAACAAATTTGACATGCAGTTCTTGTTTTCTCTGTATTTTACATTTTCCAAATTGTTCATCAAGCAGTATTTCTGTGACCCAGAGTTAACTGAGCCTGTGCATAAGAAAACCAACAATTTGGGTTCCTGACCAGGTCAGACACAAACAAGGCTGTAAAGTGACAGCATAAAGCTAGAAGCTTGAAACTTTGGATATAAGTAGAAGAGGAATAGTACTACCCGTGTGGTGAAAACAAAGGTGCTGATCAACTGTGCAGTTACTGCACAGCTGATCTGCGTCTTTGTTTTCGCATATGCAATCGTTGGTTTTCTCATGCAAATGCACAATTAGGGTAATACTTAACTGTCAGCTATTTTGATAATGTGTTGATAATGCAACAGCCACAAACGAGACAGCAGCACTGAGTTACCTGGCTCTTACCTAACATTTTTTGTCGCCACCCCTCGACGTGCGAAGGTCTGTCGTGACGTAGTAGATCCTGATCTACCCTTACCCCTAGTAGATAAACAGACGGTCATACATTATTGATCAGAGAGAAACTTTTTCTTTCTTTTTTGCTTTGTGGTTTTAAGAGCCAGTCAACATGTGGGTACGAAGCCACCGCTCCTTGGGTATTGAACAGTACATAATGGAGTAAACTTGTCTTGCTCAAAGATACAAAACAGCACCCCAGCAGGATTTGCACCCAGGGCGTCTCTATTCAAGGTCAGATGCTCTGACTATGAGTTAGGGGAATGATTTTTGAAATGATGCTTAACGTCCCAGTAAACAGCTACGATCATATCAGAATGTTGCTTCCATTTTATGGAACTTTTACCAAAAATCAGGACTTCATGACATCCAAAGAGTGCTTCAAATATAAGCACCCAAGTAAGCCATTAAGGATTATATGTGTGGGTAGTTTGACATAAACCACATTTCCTGGGCAGGCTAAGGCCCGAGCGGTTAACCAGTAATCAGATGGTCAGTCAGTGGAGTGTAAGCCTTGTCTGGAGACACAAGCAGCCCATCTATTTCTTTAGGCCCCAATGGGCGGGACCCATATTCCCACCCCATCACACTTGGGGTAATTAGATAAGATACAAAGCTTTTCCAAATACCACGTTTTTTTTCCAACAGGTGTTATTATTATTATCATTTGCAATGAGCAACAGTTTTCACAATAATCGGGGAAGTTGCTTGATCTAATGCTTTGGAAACAGATTAGTTTTATAGTTTATCCTAATCACAATGTTACTGGGTCTGCTATATGACTACTTTTGTTTTGCATTTTTGGGGGCTTTTTTAAACAAAGAACCTCAAATAAAACTAGAAATGGGTGTTTGTAAAACACTATGCCCCCAACTGTATGTTTGTCCTTAAACTGGCAAATTGTAGGGTTTGTTTATTTCATTTGAGTGAAGTGAAATTTAATTTCCTGTAGAAACTGTTTGGTTGCTTCTGTTTTGACCTCGATCCAGAAACAGAGAATGTAAGCTTTATGCCGACAAGTTAAAATGGAGTAAAAATTTCAAAATTGAGTTATTTTGTCAAAATTGGACGGAAAGTCCTCAAAAGTTAATCAGGTAATTTTTCTTCTCAGCCCCAACCAGTATACCAATTATTAAGGCTCTAGCTCAAATACTTTTTGAGATATTGTGCACACAAGATTTTCAAATTTTGTTTTCAAAGGGACATAACTCAGAAAAGGGGCATAACTCAGACATGAAAAAAAATACGGGTCAACTATTTTTTCATAAGGGATCTGTATACTAAAATTCAGAAGCCTAGCATGCAGCGTTCAAAAGTTTCAATTTTCACCGAAAAGTCGAAAAATCAATCAAAATTTCAAAATTCTGTATTTTTGTCAAAATTTGACGGAAAGTTCTCAAAAGTTAATCAGGTCATCTACTTCTCAGCCCCAACCAGTGTACTAAATATGAATGCTCTAGCTTAAATACTTTTTGAGATATCTTACACACAAGATTTTAAAATTTTGTTTTCAAAGGGACATAACTCAGAAAAGGGGCATAACTCGGACATGAAAAAAAATACGGGTCAACTATTTTTTCATGAGGAATGTGTTTATGAAATTTCGAAACCCTAGCATTCACCGTTTCAAATTTCACTGAAAAAATAATCAAAATTTCAAAATTCCGTAATTTTGTCAAAATTTGCGGTAAAGTTCTCAAAAGTTAATCAGGTGATCTACTCCTCAGACCCAACCAATATACCAAATATGAAGGCTCTAGCTTAAATACTTGTTGAGATATCTTGCACACAAGATTTTCAAATTTTGTTTTCAAAGGGACATAACTCAGACAAGAACCAGAGGACCAATGGTCCTGTAAACGCTCACCTGAGATATGCTGCATATACCAATAAACATGTTTGAATATTGTGGTATTTAACTCCAGTGCAGGGGCAGATGACGCCCTTGGGCCATTTTCTTTTTTTCAGATTAATCAATATAATCTGTCCATTTGCCAATTTCCTGCTGGCTTTTCCCTTGAAATGACATTTTAACAGTTTTCCCAATTCAAATGCATAGGCAACCCATGTTGACCTTGCCATAAACTTGGTCAAGGTCATCACAGGGTCATGATTTATATATACATTGGAGTACTTTAGCCATCGATGCTTCACGCCAAGTTTCCTTGAAATCAGTCTATTGGTTTCAGAGAAGAAGATTTTTGAAGGGTTTTTACCATATATGGGCATGGCGGCCATCTTTGTCATGTGACCTAGATTATTTATATACACATTGATTCCCCCATTCTATAGATGCTTCACATAAAATTTGGCTTTGATTGGCCAAGCGGTTTCAGAGGAGAAGACATTTGAATATTATGGAAATATACATGTATATTGCCCCGGGGTGGGGGCACATGAGCCCCTGGGGTCCAATTTTTTTCAGAATAATTAATATTCAGTCCTACTTCCCATTTCCTGCAAGACTTTCACTTCAAATGACTTTTTAAAAGTTTTCCCCATTCAAATGCATTGGCGACCTATGTTGACCTTGCCGTAAAATAGGTCAAGGTCATCACAGGGTCATGATTTATATACACATTGTAGTGCTTGAGCCATCGATGCTTCATGCCAAGTTTTGTTGAAATCTGTCCACTGGTTCTGGAGAAGAAGATTTTTGAAGGGTTTTTACCATATATGGGCATGGCAGCCATCTTGGTCATGTGACCTGGATTATTTATATACACATTGGTTCCCCCTTCCCATAGATGCTTCATGTAAAATTTGGCTTTGATTGGCCAAGCGGTTTCAGAGAAGAAGATGTTTGAATATTATGATAATATACATGTATATTGCCCCGGGGTGGGGGCGGATGAGCCCCTGGTGCCCAATTTTTTTCAGAATCATTAATATTCAGTCCTACTGCTCATTTTCTGCAAGATTTTTCCTTTAAATGACAATTTAACAATTTCTCCCATTCAAATGCAAAGGCGACCTATGTTGACCTTGCCGTAAAATAGGTCAAGGTCACCGCAAGGTCATGATTTATATACACATTGTACACGGTAGGTAACCAAAACGGATCCTTTCAGAGGAAATATGCGTTTCCCGTTCCTTTCGGAGGAAGGGACGGTTCCTTTCAGAGGAAATTGGTAGACGAAGACTTTTAGACGCTAGAAACATAATCAACCGTTGGGTGATATCCTCAGATAAATAGTCCACGTAATGCACAACAAAATGGATTTGGTAGCTGAAGCGAAAATTCGCAATGTGCTTCTTTGTTTTCGCCGTTTTAAATGAAATAAGTACCATTCTTTAAGAATGCGACAGTACAGGCTGCACTCAAAACCGCTTTTTTAATCGCAAATGAAGATATTTGCAACGAAATGTCTTCGTAATACAATATGAAATATATTTTTTGTACTACCACACAGTAAAACCCAATCAAAATACACTAATTCGCTCACAAAAAGTAAAATATTAACTATCACCAGAAAGTCATGTAGAAACGGATCCTTTCGGAGCACACCTGAAGTTGTATTTTTTGGGCACCGGCTGTGATCAGAGTATCTGGCACCGGATCCTTTCAAATTGGGAGAAATTTTACCACTAAAGCATATCTTGATGGCATATTGACTAGCTATTCTTTTCTGTAAGATCTTTTATAGCCACTGATACCGTCATTCCATTCAAGTTGCCGCAAAATCCTAAATGCGCCAATCAAGGAGAAAACAAATCATTTGTGTGATTTGTGTGTAGACACCTACAATCCAGCAATACCGTCCAGTGGGTCCCTAAGGCATGCTCCACGAAAGGCTTGATCAAAACCATGAAATGGTAGAATTACTTCCTTGTGTACCGAAAAATAAACATTTAAGGGGCTGTGCGTTTAGTCTTATTGCCATATTTTCTAGTTGCACTGTCTAGCAAACCTGCACTTCGTGACCTCGCTCCTTTAGTTGCATTTAAACAAAAGTCGAACCGATTGTGGATTTTGTAACATTACCTGTAGCTGCATCATTTTCGTGTTAATCGTGTGTTTTTTTATTATTATTTTAGCAGCAGCAAAAAACTTCCAGTAAAAACATTAAATAGCCTACAAAACTAGTAAAATCAAACGATTTTCGGCTTTGAGTCGCTAATTCTACTATTGTTTCCCCTGATCTATTTATAGACATATGCAGTTCCTGGACCTTATTTATTTACTTCTTGTCCTTAAAGTTTACAAATAAAAACTCGTTTGTTACAATGTGGAATGCTTACGTATTAAAAAGAATCTGGAGTAATGAAAATATCATAAAGTGTTCTTTTTTCCAACCTTATTTTTGACAAACTAGCAGAAACACTCTTAATTTTACATGTCTAAGTTATTTACAGTACATAGTTGTAGTACCAAACATTTTGTTACCCGTCATCATTTTCGGTGATTGAAAGAATAGTAACCGTCTGAAGTGGTATCATCATGTGAAGGTAATGCATGTAAGCACATTTCCTCCTGAAGGATCCATAGCCTCAGCTCCGAAAGGATCCTGTGTCTGTCTCCTTGAGGAACCGTTACCACCAAAAGAAGTTGTTTTTCACGTTTATTTATCAAGTACAAGTATATTACCACTTTATTCATTTAATTTCAGATTGGCAAATATAATATCTAGGGGCAAGAAGTGCTAAAACGTTTTGATCAATGACATTTTCCCAAATATTTAAGGGTTTTCGCCTGCCTGTCGTCACAAAAAGCAGTTCTCGGCCAACATTTTTATCTCGAAAACAATTACGAAATGGTTGGGCACATAAAGAAAGCGCTGAGATTGTACCTTGATTACAACGTCATTATGTGCACACACGTTTTGCACTTATTGTTCACGATAAAACCTCAAAAAATCGTTTCTCTAAACAAAACGACGACGGTATTGACGATTTCCTCTGAAAGGAACCGTCCCTTCATCCGAAAGGAACCGGCAACGCACATTTCCTCTGAAAGGATCCGTTTTGGTTACCTACCGTGTTGTAGTACTTGAGTCATCGATGCTTCATGCCAAGTTTGGTTGAAATCGGTCCAGTGGTTCCGGAGAAGAAGATTTTTGAAGGGTTTTTACCATATATGGGCATGGCGGCCATCTTGGTCATGTGACCTGGATTATCTATATACACATTGGTTCCCCCTTCCCATAGATGCTTCATGTAAAATTTGGCTTTGATTGGCCAAGCTGTTTCAGAGAAGAAGATCTTTGACCAGAGGACCAATGGTCCTGTAAACGCTCATCTGAGATCAGCCGCATATACCAATAAACATGTTTGAATATTATGGTATTTAACTCCAGTGCAGGGGCAGATAAGCCCTTGGGCCATTTTCTTTTTTCAGAATCTTCAATATTCTGTCCATTTGCCAATTTCCTGTTGGCTTTTTCCTTCAAATGACATTTTAACAGTTTTCCCAATTCAGATGCACAGGCAACCCATGTTGACCTTGCCATAAACTTGGTCAAGGTCATCACAGGGTCATGATTTATATATACATTGGAGTACTTTAGCCATCGATGCCTCACGCCAAGTTTCCTTGAAATCAGTCTATTGGTTTCAGAGATGATGATTTTTGATGGGTTTTTACCATATATGGGCATGGCGGCCATCTTGGTCATGTGACCTAGATTATTTATATACACCATTCCCCCATTCTAATAGATGCTTCACTTAAAATTTGGCTTTGTTTGGCCAAGCGGTTTCAGAGGAGAAGACGTTTGAATATTATGGAAATATACATGTATATTGCCCCGGGGTGGGGGCACATGAGCCCCTGGGGTCCAATTTTTTTCAGAATCATTAATATCCAGTCCTACTGCCCATTTCCTGCAAGACTTTCACTTTAAATGACATTTTAAAAGTTTCCCCATTCAAATGCATTGGTGACCTATGTTGACCTTCCCGTAAAATAGGTCAAGGTCATCACAGGGTCATGATTTATATATACATTGTAGTGCTTGAGCCATCGATGCTTCGTGCCAAGTTTCGTTGAAATCGGTCAACCGGTTCTGGAGAAGAAGATTTTTGAACGGTTTTTACCATATATGGGCATGGCGGCCATCTTGGTCATGTGACCTGGATTTTTTATATACATATTTGTTACCCCTTCCTATTGATGCTTCACATAAAACTTCGCTTTGACTGGCCAAGCGGTTTCAGAGAAGAAGATGTTTGAATATTATGGAGATATACATGTATATTGCCCCGGGGTGGGGGCGGATGAGCCCCTGGTGCCCAATTTTTTTCAGAATCATTAATATTCAGTCCTACTGCTCATTTTCTGCAAGATTTTTCCTTTAAATGACAATTTAACAATTTTTCCCATTCAAATGCATTCACGACCTATGTTGACCTTGCCGTAAAATAGGTCAAGGTCATCATAGGGTCATGATTTATATACACATTGTAGTGCTTGAGCCATTAATGCTTCATGCCAAGTTTGGTTGAAATCGGTCCAGTGGTTCCGGAGAAGAAGATTTTTGAAGGGTTTTTACCATATATGGGCATGGCGGCCATCTTGGTCATGTGACCTGGATTATTTATATACACATTGGTTCCCCCTTCCCATAGATGCTTCATGCAAAATTTGGCTTTGATTGGCCAAGCGGTTTCAGAGGAGAAGATCTTTGAAAATGGTGGACGACGGACGATGGACGACGGACGGACGGACGACGGAGCATGGGTATACTATAAGCTCACCTTGTGAGCCTGACGGCTCAGGTGAGCTAAAAATGGTGGACGACGGACGGACGGACGGACGACGGAGCATGGGTATACTATAAGCTCACCTTGTGAGCCTGACGGCTCAGGTGAGCTAAAAAGGGGCATAACTCGGACATGAAAAAAAATATGGGTCAACTATTTTTTCATGAGTTATGTGCATATGAAATTTCAAAACCCTAGCATTCACCGTTCAAAAGTTAACAGACGCACCCACCCAGCCACCCACCCACAGACACACAGACAAGCCGAAAGCAATATGCCCTTCCAACTTTTTCAAAGTTGGGGGCATAATGAAAATGATTTTACAGTGATCAACATCATTTGGCCCACTGAGCTTAAAGGACACATCACCACTGTCACCTGTAGGAGGTATGCTGTAGCACAAAGAGAAGCTGTCCAATCTTGCAATTTCAAAGCTCAAAAATACGGTTAATTGCATTTTATATATCTCCTTCAACACTTTGTTTTGTTTGTATAAAGCTTTCAAACTCAAATCTATAACTAAATCACAGAAGGGGAAATGAAGATGTATATAGTTTCTCTTTATACTACTGCACCACATTAATGACCACATGCAAAATCCCCCATCTCCCTAAAACCTTCCCCCAGGGGAGCCCCCCACCCCCCAGCACCAGCCAAGCCTGACAATTTTGTAATACCTGACTTTCTGTGAGGCTTTCCTGCTAGAGCCTCCCCTCCTGACGTCATCATCATCCTCACTGTCTGACAGGTCAGAATCCGAGTTGTACTGAACCCTCTTCGGTCTCCCAGCAGACCGGTTGGATGTTCTAGCCGGGGGTCTGCCTGGACCTCTGCCCCGCCGACCAGCCGCTGCACGACGGGGCGCAGGCTTGTACCTCTCTACTGAACTCTGATCACTGCTGTCATTCTCAGAGCTCTCCCAGTCATTAGAACTGCAACGAGAAGACCGATGGTCCTATCACTGCTCATCTGAGACTTGGCCCCCGAGGTTATAATGCTCATGTTCAGCTCAGGTGAGATTAAAATTTATCCTGCTCATAAATGTTAAAATGCCAACAATTGTTGGCATTTTAACATTATTAGCATGATAAATTACAGGCTTTGGTGATCTAAACCTGAAATTTTAATTAATTCTGAGCTATTTTGGCATTAAAGAGTAGTTTAAATTTTATGCTCAGCTGAGTTGAGCTTGAAAAGATTTTATAACCTAAGGCCCTGGTATATACATGTATACCAATAATACAGGTTTGATTAATATTGTAAAATACATGTAAATAGCCCCTAAACCAAGCCAGACTAACCCATTGGGTCAATTTGTTTTTCGGAATCCTAAATCTTCAATCCATTTACTAATTTCCTAAAAGTTTTTCCTTCAAATGACATTTTAACAGTATTCCATTCAAATGCATATAGGCAACCTATGTTGACTTTCCAGTAAAATAGGTCAAGGTCACTACAGGGTCATGATTTATGTACACGCTGTATTAGTCCCAAATTATGCTTTGTCATGTTTCATTGTACGGGAAAGATTTTGAAGAGTTTTTACCATATATGGGCATAGTGGCCATCTTTGTCATGTGACCTGGATTATTTATGTACACATTGCTTCCCCCTTCCTATAGATGCTTCATGTAAACTTTGGCTTTGATTGGCCAAGTGATTTCAGAGAAGAAGATAGTTGAAAATGGTGGACAACAGATGGGTACCGGGTACATGCCTATCCTACAAGCTCATTTGTGAGCCTTTGGCTCAGGTGAGCTAGAATGCCAGTAACTGTCAGATCAGACAGAAACTGTCTAAGGGGTTTGCCATTTCAGATTTGGAGTTTATTATAGATGTAACTTTTTGTATATATATACTGTATCTAAATGTATACAGGGTATTTCACAACAAAGTTCATTTGCATCTTATTCACAATGACAAGCTTCAGGTCAAAACTTTTTTTTAAACATCATGAAATGTATACCCCCTCATATCCCATTTGTATCTTGTAAAACTGAGGTTTACAGGGGTATACCTAATTTTCTTATTTCTTATCTAAAACATTGTGGGTACTTGTTGGAACCGCCTCACCGAGGCGGTTCTAACATGTATCCACAATCAATGTTGAGCAAGTATATGATAAATATCGAAAATATTCCAATGAAGTTTAATTTTTATACCTGAAAAAATTCTCTGTATATTACATGTAATGGGCATGTTTTCTTTTATAATGGCATTACCATGTATGTTGAAATTCCCAATATTTACCTTTTGCGTCTACTTGTTCTCCTCTTCCTTCTACCCCGGGGTTCTTCATCCGAGTCACTGCCCTGTACATAGGTATACAACAATCAGTTTACATCTACCCTCTAGAATCATGTACATATTCTTTTCCTAGTGTATAAAACAACTCCAAAAAGTGTATTTTTTATCACTTTCATTATTACTACAGATATTAACTAACAAGAAAATATCTATATGTCAGAGGTGGCTTCACAGATAAAATGGCAACCAGAACAAAATGTGACAATATGGATCTACAATGACTTGTTTTGTAACCACTGTCCCCCCACCTATGGGGAAGAGTGGGGGATGGCCGGGCTAAAGGGCAGGGCAATTACTTTTCGAGTGTCCTCTGAGTGCAGGGGGAATGACAGGGTTTTGACATTAGGATCCTTACACCAGGGAGATTTTCTATTGCAAAGGGCGGGGCAAAGAGCAAAGTGTGTGAAGGGCAGGGCAAAGAGCAAAGTTTTGACCTCCAATTTGCCCCCTGGGGATGGGGCTCATAGAAGGGCACTGAAAGCTAAAAAGTCATAATCCCCGCCCTTTCCCGTAGGTGGGGGAGCAGTGGTTACAAATGACTGGTTCATAACACTATCCTCATCTTTAGCATATCCATTTAGAAACATTTTCAAGAGACTGGTGATAACCTACCCCAACATTGTAGCGTGTTGGTTCTTTCTTACAGCGTCCTGATCGTCTCACTCCATACAGATCTGGGTTGGTCTGCCATAACTGTAACATAAATCTCTTGACATCAACATGTTATTCTAATGTAACAGAATGTTTAACAAGGTCCCCAGGTTACAAAACTTTTTTACATCCTCAGCTCAGCTGAGACTAAAATTTAACCTGCTCATAAATGTTAAAATGCCAACAACAACTAATGGCATTTTAACATTTACGAGCAGGATAAATTACAGGCTTTGGAGTTCTAAACCTTTAATTTCAATATATTTGGGCTATTTCGGTATTTATGAGCAGTTTAAATTTTATGCTCAGCCGAGTTGTTTTATAACCTCGGACATGGTATCTAGTTGTGTATATACTAGGATCAAGCTTCCATCCTTTTCCAGCCTTTTCGACCGCCCAATTTTCTTAAATATATGCATGTCTAACAAATGTTTAGAAAATATATACATGTCTAATGAATGTTGTACTTCATTAATTTGTTTGTTTGTTTGGGATAGAGCACATCCCAGGCACTGCCAGGAATCATCAGAGGTTAAATCCCGGCACCCCACTATCCTCAGGGGATAAAAATGACTGGTGCATTAGTTACAAAAAGGAAAGTCTACCAATTGAGCTATCGTGCACAATTTCACAAATTTGTACTGTCAAGGAAATACAAAAATAGCAATACATGATCATCCTATGGCACTTCTTAAGTTAATATATTCCTGTAGGCAGGATCATAGTTTTAATGATAGTGTGCTCCAATGACAGGCAAAATATGCATATCCTTATCAGTTCGTTGGGCACTTTCAGACTCACATGTAGTATAACGTGTATGTAGTAAAGATTTCAATATGTTAAAAACGATAAAAAAATCCATGAAAATTCTAGCTTTAGATTTAATATTGACAGTAACCTGCCTTAATTTTAAGATAATTTTCTTCAATTAACAGTTTTATGGTTGAGTTTTACAAAGAGCGCTTCTCACATTATACCTCTGGAGCAAATACATGTATTTTCAGAAGAAACAAAGTCAAGCACCCATCATGCCTTCCAACTTTCATGCACTATCTGAGCCATACCAGGAGAAAACCTGTTTATCAGCCAGAAAAGTTGGAAATGCTCCCATTTCAAATATCAGATAACCTACTGTAGGCAGTTTATACAAAGGAGCTGCTCAGCTTGGATTGTAGATAGAAGTTTATAATCTAATTCTTTGCTAAAGACAGGGTTTCTCATGATGTAGCTCATTTTAAATCCCATCACCATTACTTAAATGAACCTGTGCGTTAGAAAAACAACAATTTGGGTTCCAACCAGGTCTGACACAAACCAAGTTGTGCAAGCACAGAAGATAGAGCTCTAGAAGCTTGAAATTTTATATTTAAGAATAAGAGATATTCTACTATCCTGTGTAGCGAAAACAAAGGCACTCATCAGCTTCGCAGTTACTGCGAAGCTGATCTGCACCTTTGTTTTCGCATATGCAGATTGCTGATTTTCTCATGATGTGGCTGAAAAAATAGTTTAAAATATTTCTGTCCAGTATAGAGTGGTCACTGATTTCCTGACATTTCTATCATCTGGCTATCTACTGTTTACATTTATACTCTTGGTCGTAGAGAAATTCTGCCCTTAGGCATTTTACCACTACTTTGAGCACATTATTTTGCCATTTTGTGGACAATTTTTCTACATGTACTTGAATCAGGAAAAGCAGAATGGTAGGACTAAATAATATGAGCCACCTCATGGGAAAACCAACGATCTGCATAGGCGAAAACAAAGACGCAGATCAGCTTCGCGGTAACCGCAAGCTGATCAGCGCCTTTGTTTTCGCTATTCGGATATTACAATTCCTCTTCTACTTAAATCCAATATTTCAAGCTTCTAGCTCTTTTCTGATCAGCTTCGCGGTTACCGCGAAGCTGATCAGCGCCTTTGTTTTCGCTATTCGGATATTACAATTCCTCTTCTACTTAAATCCAATATTTCAAGCTTCTAGCTCTTTTCTGTGACTGTACAGCTCGGTTTGTGTCGGACCTGTTCGAAAACCACCCACATTGTTGGTTTTCCCACGAGGTGGCTCATATTATTTCTTCAGAAAATTGCCACAAGTTCACTCTGAAAGCTATTAGTACTGTGTTTGAGAGCATTTCTTTGAATACATGTACAGGGTAATTATCACCTGAGGTGATGATCAGAAATTGATCGACTCAGTATCAGAAGATAGAATTATGCATGCAGTTTTGGCCAGACATAGTTCAGTCAATCAAAGTGATGCAGGAGATCATTACAATATCATTACGAAAACACGCCCCTACAATATAGAGATTTTTTCTGTGCTGTAAAAATTGAAAATTTTATTGGAAAAAAATTGATGTTTTTAATATTTATGCTCAAAACATTGATAGTGGGTACATGTTAGAACCGCCACGCCGAGGCAGTTCTAACGAGTACCCATGCTCTGTTTTGGATCAAAAATAAAATCTAGGTGAACCCCTGTATACCCCAGCTTTACTGTATAAAAGTGGGGTTTAAGGGGATATACATTGCACAGACATGTTTTCCTGATATGTAAAGTCAGAAAGGAGTAAGGAAGGAAGGCTGTGTAACAATGGGTGGTCTTGTAAATATTTTCTTACAAATCTAGCTTTTACGTATGACCCAATGCATATAGTGAGGAACAGAAATGGCTTATAAAGGGAGAATTCTGGGCAATAAGTCACAGATAGGAGAGAGATAGAGAGATAACGATGTATCCGCAGTATCGTTACTTAAAACAATCAACCACATAAAATTAATTGAGCACATCATGAGAAAAGAGGTCTTTTGCATATGCAAAAAAACAAGGATGCAGATAAGCTGTGCAGCCAGTAACTGCACTGCTGATCAGCGCCTTGTTATCGCCTCACAAATAGTATAACTCCTCTCTTTAAATCCAAAATTTCAAGCTTCTAGCCTTCTTCTGTGACTGTACAGGCCAGTTTGTTTCGAAGCTGGTTGGAAAACTCATACCCTTTTTCTCATGACATGGTTCAATTATGAAATGGACATTATCAACATGTGAAAAACAAAACAGTCCCAAAGCTAGAAGAGATGTTAAGGATATATTATAGACACACATAAAAACAGGTTGTTTTTGTTGATAGTTCCAAGTTAATTTCTTTAACAATTTGGGCCTTCAGATGAGAAAACCAACAATTTGGGATCACGACCAGGTCCGACACAAACCGGCCTGTACAGTCACAGAAGCAGGCTAGATGCTTGATATCCAGTTAAAGAAGACAAGGAACTGTACTATCTGTGAAGCGAAAACAAAAGTGCTGATCAGCTGTGCAGTTACTGCACAGCTGATCAGCGTCTTTGTTTTCGCATATGCAAATTGTTCATTTTCTGACGCGGCGGCTCATGTATAAATTATTCTTAAAATCATGCAATATCCTTATCAACCCTTCAGTGAAATTAAAGGTGAACAAAAATTAACTTAACTCTCGGTCCAAACTTTTATGGCTCTTTTCTTTACCCTAGAAGTATAGGTAAAGGATTTTCAGAGCCAATTCTTGCACAACCATTTTCACACTTTAATACAGTTCAAAGCTGCACATAAAACTGAAAGATTTTTTTGGGGAAAATATGTTTCAAATCATTGAATGATTTTTTTTGCACAGCGTTGAACTGCTTATATAGAGTGCTCAAAGTCGAAAACAATAAATAAACATCATTATTAATAAACTATCAGACATAACAAAGAATCATCAGCTGAAGACTCCAATCAGCCTGCACATCTGCAGATGGATGCTGATCAGTCTCTGTGCAGTGACATCTTGCTTTGTCTAATCTACCATAAACACATACATAACATGTATATATACAAAAAGCTCTGGACTATTCTGGCAGGGATTATTCTTTTGGATCAATTGTGAGAGATTTGCTTTTTTTTTTGGGGGGGGGAAAAATCTCATTAAAATTGTCTATTTAAATAAGAGGAAAATCTAGCCAATTTCGATTGGATGATATTTCAGAGCCAGAATAACCCGTGCTTAGTCTTAACGGTAAGTTCAGACATCATATATTATACACACATCAGTTTAGTTTAGGAGTGAGTTATTTGCCTATGCTTAACTTCCCTGTCAACAATATTTCAGTCATGTTGTGACAGAACCACCAGTTCCTGGGTATTACCCAGTACTCTTCAATCATGGAGTCCTGTATTCTACCAATGGACCACCCTGCTCCCCGGGAAAATGAACTTATACTAGAGCCGCGACGCGAGAAAACCGGTCTTCGGGGTTTCCAACAAGGTCTGACACAAACTGACCTGTACAGTCACAGAAGCAGGCTAGAAGCTTGAAATTTCGGATATAAGAAGAAGAGGAAATATACTATCCGTGTAGCGAAAACAAAGGCGCTGATCAGCTTCGCGGTTACCGCGAAGCTGATCTGCGCCTTTGTTTTCGCATAGGCAAAAAACTGGTTTTCTCACGATGCGGCTCACTACATAATAGCACTTTGGAAGAGCCTTCGGTAGGGATATAAAGAATCGAGTGTTCACCCATCACGTTTGGCATCACTAAAGCAATTTTACAGGTGTCAATAATGCACAACATAATTATGAGCCATCTCCTGAGAAAACCAAACATCGGGTTTCCGAACAGGTCCGACACAAATCAGGCTGAACAGTCACGGAAGCAGGCTTGAAGCTTGAAATTTCAGATTTAAGAGGAAGATGAAGTGCACTATCCGTGTAGCAAAAACAAAGGCGCTGATCAGCTTTGCGGTTACCGAGAAGCTGATCTGCATCTTTGTTTTCGCATGTGCAGATTGTTGGTTTTCTCATGACGCGGCTCATATTAATGACAATACAATTTCATCTAATGGAAATATGTTTCTTTGTTAATGTTTCCAACCAGCAGTTTGGTGTTTCAAAAGCATAACACTTTAAATTCTTTAAAGGTTTGATTGGCTGACATTTATGTTGTGTTTATGTCCCATTCAACAACTTGGGCCAACCTTAGAAATATTTTTGTTTCACCTTACCCGACCCTGTTTCTCAGGTGTGGGTCGGTTGGTCGGAATATTATTTTATTTGTATTTTCTCAGGTTTTATATAGATTGAAATTTGTTTTTAGTTGTTCTAATATAGCTAAAACTTTATTGCGGAAATAATACTTACCTAGAAGGCTATCATTGAAAGCATTATCAGTAGTTATGCCGCCTTCGCTAACAATGATTTGTATTATGTGAAATACCTTGTATGTTGTTAATTCAACAAAGAGAATAAAGTTTAAAAAAAAAAAAAAAAAAAAATCAATTTTTTGGGTAGGGGCAATTTTTTGGGGTCGGTCGGGTAAGGGGAAACAAATATAATTTTAATTTTGGCCTTAGCTCATAAATAGACAGCACCTCAGGTTCAAGTCTCATTCGAAAGATTGGATAAGCCAGGGTTTAAACCGATTACCCAAGGTTTTCGAGGTGAGTGGCTTAACCACTACGCCACTGAGAGGTTCCATTCATTAACCCATAAGTGACGAATGGACTTTCCCATCATTGTCAATTGGGTGAGTCCACTTTCGTTTTTAGGGGCGTTAAGAGTAATTTCTAATTCTAATCTCATTTTTCAATGAAATTTCTATGAGCAAACAGAATGGCCCCAGATGGGACGCCGCGATCTGCAGCATCCCATCTGGGGCTATTCTGTTTGCCTATGTCCCATAAAAAGGACTCCAGGCTTATATGAGTTAAAGCTGTAAACAGTTAAATCTAACATCATCCACTGACTGCACAGTCTCTACAATGCAACATCAAAGCTATTTAAATAATACAAATATCACAAAAATGAAAAATAGACGACAGAAACCTAAGTTTCTCCTGAGAATTTGTCGGCATTACCTCAGAGATATCAGCCAGGTCCTCTTTCTTAGGCCGTCCCCTTCTCTTGGTGGCGTGGCTCTCCTGGGAGTCCGTGTCTACCACAGACGGGGTCTCCGGGGCCTTGCGCTTACCACCTGCAAACATGACAACACACTCACACTGGAGATAACTGGGCAAGTAAGTAGAGAATGTCATGATCAGTGACATACAGAATTTCAACTAGAATGTTGCCTCTACTGAGGCCAGTTATATCCAATGATTAATTTCACCCTCATCATCACCAATTCGCCCAAAATGCAAAATTAGACAAAGTGTTTTTTATATACTGCTATAGTACTGCACACCAAATGCTGTAAGATCTCTAATTCCATGACAATTTTAACAGAATAAATCTACATGCACTTCTGATAAAACAGCAAATGTATAGTCCTGCCTTACGAGCAGTAGCTGTATCTGACTGCACGCCTTTGATGAGGAAGCTTGCCTTTAACCATGAAAAAACAAAGACACAGATCAGAGATCAACTGTGATTTAAATGCAAAGCTGATCAGTACCTTTGCCTTCATTTATGCCTCCTAGATAGTGAAATTCTTAAATCAACAATATCAAGCTTGTGCCCATCTTCTGACTATATGAGCCGCCTCATGGGAAAACCAACAATCTGTATGAGCATTTATGAGCAATTTAAATTCTATGCTCAGCTGAGTTGTGCATGAAAAGAGTTTTATAACCTTGGGACCTGGTGACTTGTTGGAAACCCTGAAGACAGGTTTTCACTTGCTGCGGCTCACCTTTCTTGCCATTGTCTGAGCTGTCGGTCTCCGACTCTTCACTCCCCGACTGGTGATCACCACTCTTAGACTTCTCCGAGTTGTCTGTACCGGAGCCCGACTCAGAGTCAGACTCAGAGCCGGAGTCACTGAAAATAAATTAATTGGGATAAACTTGACATTATATGAGCCACATCGTGAGAAAACAGGGTTATTGCGTATGCGAAAACAAAGGCGCAGTCAGCTGTGCAGTAACTGCATAGCTGATTCCGCTACTCGGATAATACAATCCCTCTTCTTGTTCAATCTGAAATTTCAAGCTTCTAGCCCTCTTCTGTGACTGCACTTACCGGTTTGTGTCAGACCTGGTCGGAAACCCTAAAGACTGGTTTTCTCGCGATGTGGCTCATACCCATCACCATTTTTTTTTTATTTTTCCCAGATTACTACTTTGCTGGGAAAGACCTACAACTTTACCTTGCTCTTTGCGTGTGTTGTTAAGAGAAAAAATGTCATGTCTTTTGCACCACTTTCTGGGAAAGAGAAGGCATTCTAAGTGGTTTAGCTGAAGGATGCAGAGGGCAGCTTGCATAAATAGTGGCTGGTAGAAGCAGCAAAATCTGGGTCAACTTTCATCAAAGTACCCGGTATTGAGGAAAATCTGCACATTAACATTGATGGAAGACACTTTCAGGTGCATTACCTAGAGTTATTGGATCCTGATCCCGAGTCGGAGTATGTCCCCTTCTCTTCCTTATAGTCACTGTCATCGTCTTTCAGCTTCCTCTTCTGTCCCGAGAACTTGCTGCTCGAGTCATTCTGGTCGGTCACGGGAGATTTCGGCTCAGATTTAGTGTTAGATACAGGCCCAAACAGTGGTGTGTTGAAGTCAAGTTTTGATATATCAATCTGAAATGACAAAAATGTATTGCCTTTGTTAGCAAACTATGAAATACTGCCATCAGTTCACTGCCTTCACCGCTAAGATTAGAAATTTAGATCAGTCCCTCTACTTCATATCTAGCTAGTCTCCCTCTTACTACCATCTCTGTAACAGTCTTCCTTTACTAGCAGACTGGCTAAAATTCTAAAACTATATTGCAAATGTACATGTATCTGTTCCTGATATTTTGATTTCATACTTAAAACTTTCCAACCCAAGTCTTCTCTATATGCTGGCAGCCATCACGAAAACTTGCCCATGCAATATACAGAGATTTTTTTTCAGAAGCAAAAATTGAAAACATCAAGGAAAAATATTAATATATTTAATATCTATGCTCAAAACATTGATTGTGGGTACACGTTAGAACCGCCTCCAACGAGTACCCACAATCTATGTTTTGGAGCAAAAATAACAAAAATAGGTATACCCCTGCATACCCCAGTTTTAATATAAAAGTGGGGTCTAAGGGGGGTATTCATTGCATGGACAGGTTTTCCTGATGATTGCAAATGTACATGATCTCTTCCTGGTATTTTGATTTCATACTTAAAACTTCCCAACCCAAGTTTTCTCTGTACATGTATATGCTGACAGCTAGATTTCTTGCTTTCTTTGTTTGTTTTGTTGCTTAATGTCCCAGACAACAGCTATGGTCATGTCTGGACGTTGCCTCCACTTTATATGACTTTTATCCTACATTGAGATGTCATGACATGAAATGCCCTACAAATGAGCCGCCCTATGGGAAAACCAACAATCTGCATAGGCGAAAACAAAGGCGCAGATCAGCTTCGCGGTAACCGCGAAGCTGATCAGCGCCTTTGTATTTCGCTACTCGGGGAGTACAATGCCTCCTCTACTTAACTCCAAAATTTCAAGCTTCTAGCCTGCTTCTGTAGCTGTACAGGCCGGTTTGTGTCAGTCCTGTTCGGAAACCACATTGTCAGTTTTCCCACGTGGCGGCTCAAAAAGTAACCACCACAGGCTTAAGGCTTAAATCTTGCTTTGCTTAGCAATGCTAGACAAAATCTTTCTTATTAAATCATCCAAAAATATTTCCTTGAACTACTTAACCTCTCCCAGTCCCAAAATATATTAAGAATAAAAAAAAATCTTCCATTCTAAGGGAGGCAATCTTTTACAAGCCAAATAAAGACAGAAAACCACCATTTTCACACAGATATTGATTAAATATAAACTGTCTACCTCAACGACCTTGAATAACCTTGACAGACCAAAGATAAAAATAGTACAACAGTTTGCTTATAAATCATGATCACACTTTATTCACTTGTAATTTCAAGAAACACACTCATCTAATGCACCAGTCATTTGTAACCACTGCACCCCCCCTCTCATCCACCTACAGGGATGGGTGGGGATAGCTGGGTTAAAGTGTGGGGCAACTTTTTGATTGTCCCTCCCCCCCCCCCCCCCCCCCCCCCCCCAGTGCAAGGGAAATGACAGGGTTTTGACATGAGGATCCTTACCTAAGAGATTTTCTATTGGGAAGGGCATGGCCAAAAGCAAAGTTTTGAACTCCAGTTTGTCCACTTGGATGCATATAGCAGGACACTGAAAGCTGAAAAGTCATTATCTTCCCCCTTTGAGGGGGAAGGGGGGGGGGGGGGGTAGCAGTGGTAATAAATGACTGGAGTTTAGTACTGCTCCACTGTTATTGTGGTTTAACTTCATTATGTATGAATGCCCACATCACATGATATTAACAGGCTAACAGGCATACATGTATATTAATGCATACAAAAGCCATGTACATGTGTTAATCAGGCGATTTGTGTATGCATGCTGTTAATACATGGCAAACTATTCAGATACCAATCCATAGAGCTGAAATTACCGTATGTTTTAAGCTGCTCATACACCGCTGCACTAATGAGCTGGAGTTTTGTGTCATTCAATGATCTGAATTTTTTCTTCCTCATACCAGTCCTCTCTACATAGATGATCTGGTTTTACACTCATATAACTTTTCTGTGATGATCTGGTTTTGCTTCCATACTAATTAACATGGCATGTACTTTTGCTCCCCTATAGCCTCTCTTTATGACTAGAAACAAAGTGGTTTTCCTCTATTCTACCTGTTTCCTGTGATTATCTGCCATCTGAATTTGCTTCCATACAACATATGTAATTAACATGGCATGTGATGATCAGGTTTTGCTACCATACTACCTCATCTTTTTGGTGATCTAATTAACATGACATAAAATTATCTGATTTTGCTTCCATACTACCTCTCTATATGACCTGTGATATCTAATTTTGCTTCCATAACCTGTGATGTCTGGATCTGCTTCCTTAGTACCTCACTATAACAACCTGTGATGATCTGGTTTTGCTTCCATACTACCTCTGTATGTGACCAGTAATATGCTTTTGCTTTCATACTTCCTCTCAAGATATAACCTGTGATGATCAGATTTTGCTTCAATACTAAGGCCAACCTTAAAAATATTCATGTTTCCCCTTTCCCGACCCTATTTTTCAGGTAAGGGTCGGTCGGTCGGAAAATTATTATTTTTTTTTTTTGGTGATTTTTCAAATTTCATACCATCGAGTGATTCTAGTAAATAAACCTGGTGTAAGGCGATAAAAATGAGCCACACACTATTCTGAACTTAATTTATAATAATTTATTCAAGATAACACTGATAACATTGGCCAATTAATTCTACTAGATAATGAAATTTTGCATTTATATTAAATATTAATTAATTTCTAATTTCCAAATATAAATAATAAAAATAACTGTTAGATCCTTTGGAAGCAGTAAAACATTCAAAGCAAGAAGATGGGCCATATTGTACAATTTCGGGTAATGAACCTTCATCAGTGACCCTTTACAAAACTGGTAGCGAAAGCCAGACATTATTGCTGCAGTTTCAAGAATTTACATCTGTGTAGTCTAAATCAAAGACTCATATTCCCAAAGGGGCCAAATAATCAAAATACTGTCAAGAAGATGATTCTTAACGTACAAAATATTTAAAATACTCCAAATATATTCACTGATCCCAAAGGATCAAAAGAAAAATATAATCTGCACTATGGATGATGTACGGGGAGACTTTTTAGGGCCGCCACACGGCACAACACCAGCTGCAGTAATAGCAAATAAAAATAACTGTTAGATCCTTTGGAAGCAGTAAAACATTCAAAGCAAGATGGGCCATATTGTACAATTTCGGGTAATGAACCTTCATCAGTGACCCTTTACAAAACTGGTAGCGAAAGCCAGACATTATTGCTGCAATTTCAAGAATTTACATCTGTGTAGTCTAAATCAAAGACTCATATTCCCAAAGGGGCCAAATAATCAAAATACTGTTAAGAAGATGATTCTTAACGTACAAAATATTTGAAATACTCCAAATATATTCACTGATCCCAAAGGATCAAAAAAGCAAAATGCCATTTAATATATAGAAGAATTAATTGACCAAAGACATCATAAAAATTAAACAAACAAATCAAAACTTTTAAACAGTTTAAAAATGGGATGTTCCCGTTTCGTTTAAATTCTGTCCAACTTTAAACTCTGCAAATAACTGTGTCCATAATGATTAAAACTGTGACAATAACACATTTACAAGTACTTGAACAGTGTCTGAATAGACAGTACACTTGCTTTGAATAATCCAAGCACTTATACATGCTTTTTAAATTTTAAACTGAAAGTCCAGCATAATTTGATGCAATATCATCCTGAGAAAACCAGCATTTGCATATATGCAAAAACAAAGTTGCAGATCAGCTGCACAGTAACTGCACAGCTGATCAGTGCCTTTGTTTGTGCTACATAGATAGTGCAATCCTTCTACTTCCTTTATCTAAAATTTCAAGCCTCTAGCCATCTTCTATGGTAGCTGTGTCATGATACCTGGTCAGAAACTCGAAAGACTGGTTTTCTTTCATTACAGCTATGACAAAAACACATTCTACCATCTTGCAAAATCAAAATTACATGAATGCAAAGCAGATCAAAGCATGTAGATGTAAGTTGAATACATCGTTGTTAAGAAATGGGATTCCTGTGCGGGATTTCTTTCTTCTTTGTGACACATTCCAGACAGACAGGCAGGACGAATTTGAACCGCTGGCTGAGGATTGCAGTTCGATGTCATCACCGATCACCTCATTACAAATATCTTCAAATGTTAATTTTTCACTGAACCACAAGGGTTTTGTGGGATGAAGCACCCACCCAACACCTGAGATGATGATCAGAAATTGATTGACTCAGTATATGAAGATAGATAGAAGCATCATTACCAGGGATCTCACTAGGATTTTGAAAACAGGAGTCCAGGACTCCTAGAAAAGAAAAAGTAGGAGTCCTAGACAAAATATTTAGTAGGAGTCCCACTATAGAAACTCTATTACATTAGTAACAAGCCCAATTTTTATCAACTGAAAAATCATAAATTTGTTACTCTATTTAAAAACAGGGTTTTGGGCTCTTTTCAGTTTGGGGTCAATAAGGGGTGACCCCTTCAAAGGAGGAATTTTTTTTTCTATTTGGCAAGTCATTGGATTAACTTGCAGTCTTCATTACTACCAGTATAACATTGATAGTAAACCTTTTTTGAACACTTTCAACAAAGTTTTACCAACCATTTATGATTTAGAGGCAGAAACCACGATTTTTTTTTCAAGTCACGAAAACTAATGACATTTCAAAAATCGCTCCAGAAGTGTAAAATATTTGCTTCTTTCAATTGATTAGGTAATTCAATTGATTTTTTTAATGAAAATCGCTAGGTTTTCAAAAGATTTTATGACTGATCAAGAGGTAAATTGTTTCATTGTAGTTGACCAATCAAGCGGTAACTTGTTTACACAAGCTGACCATTATGAAAACACATTGCCGGAAGGTGTGGAAATTTATGGCATGTCATTGGGACAACATCTTAATTTGAGTAATCCATTTCTTGATTAGAGATAATTGATTCATGGGACTAATAAACAACAAAGTAAAGGTATTTTCAAACTGATTTTTTGGTGTATCACGGCAAAAAAATCTTGCGTCCGAGAATCGTCTATTAGCAGACGCTTGACTTCAATGCGAAATCAGCATTAATAGGTTTCCAAGCGTCGGAAAAAACGAGATCGAAAAAATACGACATCGCAGATCTAGCTACTTTGTTTACGGTCTAGAAAATCTACTAAAACCCGGTACTTTTTGGCGGATCTAGTGTTCTCGATTTCGGGCAAAAAAGAAAAAAAAAATTCTAAATTGAAAATTCAAATAAAATTTTTTCGGTCGGGGCTTTTTTTCACGGTCGGTCGGGAAAGGGGAAACAAAAGTAATTTTATTTTTGGCCTAATCAACATGACCTGTATTGATCTGGTTTCCCTCCCATACTTCCTCTTTACATTACTTGTGATGACCTTGTTCTGCTTCCAGACAACCTCTTTACAACGTGATGATCTTGTTCTGCTTCCATACATTTTCTATATTACCTGTGATGATCTGGTTCTGCTTCCATACATTTTCTATACAACCTGTTATGATTTGGTTCTACTTCCAGACCACCTCTTTACATAAGATAACCTGTGATTACCAGGTTCTGCTTCCATACCCCTCTTTATACAACCTGTGATGATCTAGCTCTGCTTCCATACCACCTCTTTATACCTGCGATGATCTGGTTCTGCTTCCAGACAACCTCTTTACATAACCTGTGATGACCTGGTTCTGCTTCCATACCACCTCTTTATACAACCTATGATTATCTAGTTCTGCTTCCATACCACCTCTATACAACCTGTGATGATCTGGTTCTGCTTCCATACATTTTCTATACCTGTGATGATTTGGTTCTGCTACCAGACAGCCTCTTTACATAACCTGTGATGACCTGGTTCTGCTTCCATACATTTTCTATACTACCTATGATGATCTGGTTCTGCTGTCATACATTTTCTATACAACCTGTGATGATTTGGTTCTGCTTCCAGACAACCTCTTTACATAACCTGTGATGACCTGGTTCTGCTTCCATACCACCTCTTTATACAACCTGTGATGATCTGGTTCCGCTTCTATACATTTTCTATACTATCTGTGATGATCTGGTTTTGCTTCCATACATTCTCTATACAACCTGTGATGTGGTTCTGCTTCCAGACAACCTCTTTATATAACCCTGTGATGACCTGGTTCTGCTTCCATACCACCTCTTTATACTACAACCTGTGATGATCTGGTTCTGCTTCCATACATTCTCTATACAACCTGTGATGATCTGGTTTTGCTTCCATACATTTTCTATACAACCTGTGATGATCTGGTTTTGCTTCAAGACAACCTCTTTATAACCTTAGACAATCTGATTCTGCTTCCATACATTCTCTATACGACCTGTGGTGATCTGGTTCTGCTTCCACACATTCTCTAAACAACCTGTGATGGTCCAGACTACATCTCTATACAACCTGTGATGATCTGGTTCTGCATCCATACTACCTCTCTACATTACCCATGATGATCTGGTTCAGCTTCCATACTATCACTCTATATGCCCTTTGATCTTGTTTTTGCTTCCATACTACATCTCTATATAGCCCAGGCTTTTCCCTGGTGTACAAAAATGTCCATTTTGATCCTTGTTGGGCTCCAATGACCCCAAAAACTGTCCAGAGCTGACAGAGATATTTCTGGCTTGAAATTGGAAGGGACTCTTTCCAGAAACATTTTCATCAAGAGATCTTATTGCCTATCTCATTACATTATAAAAATGGCCCATACTTGCAAAATGAAGGGGCCATTTTGAAAATTAAAGGGCAATTTTGCTCATGGCCCCTTCCAAAGTTATCCCTGGATGGGACAATGATGTCCCCCAAAATTTTCATGCATTTCTGTTTTCTGAAGTTAATGTCGCCTAAAATCACAACAACAGTGATGTCAAAATGTCCCCTAGTAGCTGAAAGGAGTGGGACATTGGTCCTCAAAATTAAAACTCGGAAGGAAAACCCTGATGCCTTGTGATCTTTTTTTTTTTTTTCTTGCTTCCATACTACCCCAGGGAAAAATATAGACGGTTGCCAGCTTGCCAATGAGAAATAAATCTATAGCTGTTGGCGAGTCAAGACTTTTGGTATGCTTGCTGAGGCTGGCGATCATCCTCATCTCTCAAAAAATTATTCTCTATCTGACATAATTTTATCATCTGATTTTGCTTCCATACTAATTAAGTTAAATGAACATAACCGGTGATATTAATATATTAATCTAGTTTAACTGTGATGATCTAGTTTTGTTGCATAAATAGTTAAGAACATGTACCTCTCTTTATGAACTGATATGATCTGGTTTTGTTTCTACACTACCATAATACTACCTCTCTGTATGACCTGTGATTATCTGGTTTTGTTTCAATTCTACCTTTCAGCCTGTGATGATCAGGATTTGCTTCAAAACTACCACTCTGTACGACCTGTTACTACTAGTAATCCGGTTTTGCTCCCATACTACCTTTGTCTCTTATATGACCTGTGGTTATGCTGCTTTCAAGCTTTCTTCCTATATTTAAATGAATTGTGATGTTCTAATGTGTTCATTATTATTTCACATGACCAATGATTTTGCTGGTTTTGTTCCCATACTACCCCTGCATATGATCTGTTTTGACAGTTTTCACTTCCATACTAGTCACTTCCATGTTAGCACTTGATACAGCCCCACATGATCTTATTTTGATTTCATACCATCATTGATCTTATTTTGATTTCATACCATCATTACAATGTGAATGTGATTATTTTTAAGTTTTTCACCTATAATGCCTCTTTAAATGAATGATCTGTGATGATCCAGTTTTGCTTCCATACTACCTCTATATATTTGACATGTAACAATCTGATTTTGCTTCAATACTAGTACTACCTCTCAGCAGACTCTCTATTACTTCTCTATATGACCTGATTTTTCTTCCAACTAATGACCTGTTTTGATCTGGTTTTGCTTCCATACTACCACTCTACAAGACCAAAGATCCTTCCTACTACCTCTCTAAAACATAAAATGCATGTATCCAGATAATTTGTTAAATGTTAAGAGACTAAATGCTAAGTAGTTGCTTAGTTTGCAGGTTTTTTTTTTTTTTTTTTTTTTTGGGGGGGGGGGGGAGGGGGCATCTTAGGGTCAGAAATAACTTAATAAGGCCCCATTCCCAATGGAATTTAGGTGACTTTTTCCCCAATCTGGAGAAAAAAAAAATCCCAATCACAGCTAAAAATAATTTTCAACAGTTCAATTCACTGTGAAATTCAAACTTTGCTGTTTGAAATGTTTAACTTTTGATATCCAGTTAATATTTAATGATTCTAAATGAACAACTTTAAGGAAGTATATCAACTTGGAAAATATCATCAACCTTAAATGTTCTGAAAATTTCCTAAATTCAAGGTTTATGTCGCTAATTTTCCCAATCAGAAAGGCCCTAAGGCCCCTTCCCAAAATTGCCAAAAAATCCCTGGTTTGAAATTAAGACACCACTTAAAACACACAATGTTAACTGTACAGGAAAGCTGCAGAAGTGTAAAGTCGTTTCAAGGCCACCTACAGGGAGCAACAGCTACAGTAACAATACTTAATATTTAACTTGTATGAGAAGTTTCAAGCAGAACTCAATTACCATTTTTTTGCTTTCTTCTTTACTTCTTTTAAGCCCTTTCTGGCATCAGTAGAGCTCAATGTGTTACCAGCACCTCAAGATTTTTCAAGAATGAATTAATTTTACAATTTCCATTTGTGCACATATCCCATATTAGGCCTCCAGGTCTGAAGATACCATATTGTGCACAAAGCTCATCAAAACAGGACTTTTATACTTGGCTGAGGTACATATGTTTTTATCGAGCTAGGTGCAGATCCTGTCCCTGAAGAAATTACAGGGATTTTCACAATTTTTTTTGTGGTAACAAAGTGCAGTAAAATGTGAGTCATCATTTCCTGTAAATTAATTCAAAATAATCATTTTAATGTATGTATATAAGGTGAAATATCCTCAACTCGGCACCAAATAATCATTTTAACCCCTGCTCTGTATAGCATGGATCCATCTTTTCCCCAATATGAATAATTTACCACTTTATTTCCCTAAGTCACTATAGAAAATGCTTGCAATTATATTGTGGGTACTGCTTAGGCTTATGCTACCTATTTCTATTGATCAGTAATTATATTGTGGGTACTGCATACATGTAGTTACATATTTCTATCAGTAAATAATTAAATATCTACCAGAAAACAGATTCTCGCAGCTACTTTTTTGCTTTCCAATTTCAAAAGCTGTTGCCATCAAATTTATGGTTCATTTGCACTTGAATGGACCATGTCTCAATAATTTCAATTTAAATTATCATTTTCAATAAATGGTGGTTGGCACCCCCATAGTATACCCCATCAAGCCTGGTCTAGCACTAGCAGTCAACACATTCACACCAAATGAAGTACAGCAGAGCAGCATTTTCAAATTTTGACGATGCCTATTAAAATGAGTCTGAATTAAACTGCATTCTAGCCCAAATTTTATACAAATATTAAATGCTGTATATGTGGAAACTCCTTTGACTCTAGTTTGACGTAGCTCCTTCATTACACCAGAAGCACTAAACAACTTCGAGATCAATCACCATCATATTTGTTAGCATATTTTACAAACCATATATAAAGCATCTAGTTTGTTTAAATTCTATAAGCACCATAATGCAACATTTACACATGCAGCTGGCTATGTAGTGCTCAGAACTATACTGAATATCGTTACACTACTACTTATGCCTTTTAACTTAATCAGATAGACTGCAGTCAAGAAAGGTTTTAGCACCTTGAACACAATATACCACATCTGTATCATCATTCTATTTTATTTTTTCCCTTATTTTTCTTAAAAATTAATTTCATACAATAATTTTCTTAATAAAGGACAACTCAATGCTGAAAAAATATACTTTTTAAAATGTTTAAGATTTTACCAACACTATGGCTCTATAAGTCGACAGCCTACTGACACTACAAGCAATTTACAAGCATATTTCTACCAATTTTATTTAAAGTTTCTCATCTGAATAAAGGATTCACACCAGTAAAAAAAATAAGTAAATAACAGCAAAACAAACAAAAGTACAAGCATTATGATTAGGATGTTAAAACACTGTTATGAGTATTACAATCTGGAATGTTAATAGTAATAATCACACTGGCTGTCAGTACAAAAAACTAAGTTCTTTTTAGGCAAAAAAGTAACAAAATAAACAATTTTCAACAGTATTTTCTTTGAAATATCTTTAAATGAACCCATGATGTAATCTATTGAAAAAATAAGGTTCTAAAGTTAAAATGATTGTCTAAATCATATCAAAATGTTCATATTCATCAACAAAAAATGACTAAGTTCTACTTTGATGAAAAATAGCAAAAATGGGTCCCATTCAAATACTAAAAAATTCAAGGTCATTTGAAGGTAACATATATTTCACATAAAATAACGCAAAATTCAGAGTGGAACAAGCATGAATTAAGTGATTTTTTCACATTTTACTACACATGGGGTTCTCCTACATTTTCAATAATTTTCTTTGAAGAAATGATGGTATACATGAAAAAATTAAGATATTTTCATTATGCCAGATTTGATATCAAATATTTGTACACCAAAAGGTGAACAAATGAATGAAGAAAGTATTGGCAACAATTATTTCAGTGATTTCAATATAACTGTGGTGAAATATTTGATGATATGTAACACATATTTCAGTTTTCAAAAATCAAAGATGGCTGAAAGTCATTGAGGTACAACGCCAATTCAAATTCAAAAATAGAAATAAGTGTCATAAATTAAGCACAGTAAAGCATCACAGATATACATACATGCCATACATATCGTTTCTAAATATGTTAAAGCAGTGCCTCAGTTTTCTATCATGCCAAAATCGGGTGACAAACCTTGCTCATTTTTCGCTAGTCCGGATTCATCATGGCGGCTTTCTTCTTGCAGGTGCCCTGAGCTGGAGCGTGATCACGTGTCTCACTGTCTGCTCACGTCATCGCTGCGTCTGAAAAAATCAAAATTGTTAGAAACGGGTATTAACGTCGATTTTGAGTCAAAAATTACGTAAAAATGTTACTGGCTTACGTTTCTTTGAATCTACCGAATCGCATGTCCATCTAATGGCTGAAACAGCAATTACGCGTGAAATGGATTTTACGAGTCTACGGAAAACAAGGCTTTACCTTACCGAGATAAAACAATCATCTGTGTTACATTTTGTTGAAACAACAATTTTCGCCAAACATCATGTTAATTCCATGCTCAAAATTCCATAAAACATCTCAGAATTTTTGGTAATCAACAAAGAAAATGGCGGCCATTACACAAAATTTATGTGCATTGCATTGTGGGAATCGAGCAAATGTATGGAGTCTCATTCTAGTCGCCACAAGCAAAGTATTGTCAATGTCTCTCCTGTTCATTATTTATTATCTCAGATCAGTGATGTTTTAAGATGTTCTGTATCCGAGATCTTCGCTCAAATCCAATAACAATTTATTTTTATTTTGTATCCGAATCATTATCAAGCACCAAGATCATTTATCATAAAAATGAAATAAAAAATAAATAAATAAATAAAAAATCTATATAAAATTCGATCCGAACCGGGATAGTTATCCAATGGTCTCTGGACATGCTGGATGGGCTAGGATTTTGTGACGGCCAAATTTTGATTTTTTTTTATGACTTTGTCAAAATTATAGTTTTCATTAAACTTTTACACGTATTTTTCTGGCGAAATCGGACCTATCCCCATATCTTACTCGGTCGGTTTGTCTGATGATTCTCTTCTGCTACAGATATCAGAAGTGTTACTTTTCTGTGCGGAGGCTCCCTGCTCCCTGAAAGAAAGATGACCTTTCTCCCCAGCTCCCTAAAATGTTTTTCCTCAGCCCCCCCCCCCTGCTCCGTGCTCCCTAAAACCCCAAAAAGTTATGCTTTCTCCCCTAATCCCTGAAAATAAATGGCCCTTCTCCCCAAATCCCTGAAAACAAATAGCCCTTCTCCCTGAATCCTCCAAACCCCTGGGAGGGCCTCAATGCGGATTTCCCGTTCATGGCAACATCTCAGTTGGTTGGTTGTTCCTCGGATCAGAGCTAATGCTTGCCACCGATGCAAGTTTTCGCGATGTGCACAAACCGCTAATGCTGCTCCGTTATGTATATTCTGGATATGTGATGTATGTCATTTAATTCATGTTTGTCATAACCATTCATTTATTCACTCCTACATCCATCGCCAAAAAACAGCTCCAATGGAGCTGGCATGATTGGGCAATAAATCTCGGAAAATATCTTGTAGCTTTCAACTTTTATTATCATTATCAGTAAACTGTGAAAATAACAAGAGCAACAGTCTCCAGATGTCTCACCGTGTCCATTCGAAACGCATGAAAAGAGGTCGTAACGCATGATCGGCGGCATTTTCACGTATGATTGCGGTAGTTTCCTTCGGATTCGCCGCCATTTTTGGAGGAAACTTTAGCGGTAAGTTTTTACAAACTTTTATTTGAATTATTTAAATAGACCTTTCCAACGAACGATCTAGCCTATCCGGATCTACATACATGCCTCTAATTGCCGAGTGTTCTACTGATGCATAGGCTTCGATAGGACTCGCAAACATTCGAGGAGATTATTGTTTTGCAAGTTCGGCCATACACGAAAATAACATTCGCCCAAAAACGTTTCGTACTTTTCTCATTTTCTTCAAAGTTTTGACTAACTGTTGGATGATTTTGCTTTTTGACATCACACTTTAACTTAAGAAGCCAATTTCTCATGATTTTTTTCCCGAACAACCACGGGTTAAAACAAAATACGTCAAAATTAAAGTAACGCACGATAATACGGCAACCTGGTCTTTCGAACTTTGCAAGTATTTACAATGAATAACATATTTTAAGGGGTAAAAGCAAGCCAAACGCTCATTTGTCTCCAGTTTACACGTTTGGTGCTCGTCAATTGTACAAAGCTGAATCCTTGCTGTAAAACAGTAATTTGCTGACCATGTTGCTCGGTAGCTCTGTTGGCATAGCTATCAAAGAAGCAGAAGAAGAATGTGGCCCGACCAGGGCACGAACCAAGGGTCTCTCTCTTACCGTTTGAGCATATAGTTAGTCCATTACTTTGAGACTGTCAGTAATAAATTACCGAGAGATTAAATCAAATATATGGACAAACCTCCCCCCTTTCTACAATTTATCTATATTCTGATGTTGACCGAGTCATATAAATTACTGGAATGACCCCGAGTGGTTACTCTGACATTTTCGCCATCTCTATACGGCCTTTTTTTTTTTTTTTTTTTTTTTTTTTTTTTTTTTTTTTTTTTTGAGTCAACATTTCGAATTTCGGTATTTTGGGGGTTTTCAGAAAAAATGGCTATCTTGGGGGTAGGGAGATTAAAATGGATACTTTGTTGTATACAGAAGTGTGCTACTTTCGTTTTCATGAAAATCGTCTTTTTTCTCTTTTCTTTCTTTCTTACTATATATACTGACTTACTGACTATCGATTGTGAATTCTTTTAATCGATTGCCGCTGTTGACTCGCCGCATAACACTTCTAGATAAGGCTGTAGCATGTATGTATAGGTGGTACCCGCCCCCCCCCCCCCCACCCCTTATAATACACCATCTGGCTGCGTGAAAGAAACATTGAAACAAATCTGAAACTGTTTTATTATTTGGGCATAAATAGAATACAGTATTCACAACTTGTGGTTAAACGACCACCGACTTCTGGTCATCTTGATTGGACCATGCAATTGCAGTAGGCCATACGCGCATGCCGAGAGATCTGCCCGAGCCTTTCCTGATCTTTGACTATTCTGCTATTGATGATGGTTGACAAATGATCATACACTTAAGATAGCGATGTGAGATTGCGAGCATCTCTTGGAAAAGCTTAACTTTTGTTGAATATACATTGTGCAAAGATGATTGAGCGTATATGCGGCGTGACTATTTATGCAATGCGCTCTAGACCAGGGGTCCATAACCAACTCGCACATGCACCTGGCACATGAACACACTATGTTAATATGACCTATGTTTATCTCATTAAGATTGACACAGAGATTGACGAAAAAGAGGACAAACAAAATTTACGCGCATGCCTCTTACAAAGATTGGCTTTTGTTCTATTGGCTACCGACCTCAGACCTTGCTGCCCTCGTAGTCCAGAAGCACATGATACGGTATTTTATTTAAGATAAAACTATGGATTGTTAATTAATGTTAAAATAAATAAGACGTCGCACAGAGTCAACATTCATAAATTGTTGAAGCCCTTTTATATGCTGTTTATTGACAAGGGATGGAATGCAACTTCAGTAAGATATTACACCTGGAAATGAAGTAACCTGGACCTTACTTCAAACTACAACGGGACTTAACAACAAATGAGCATTTGGCTTGCTTTTACCCCTTAAAATATGTTATTCATTGTAAATACTTGCAAAGTTCGAAAGACCAGGTTGCCGTATTATCGTGCGTTACTTTAATTTTGACGTATTTTGTTTTAACCCGTGGTTGTTCGGGAAAAAAATCATGAGAAATTGGCTTCTTAAGTTAAAGTGTGATGTCAAAAAGTAAAATCATCCAACAGTTAGTCAAAACTTTGAAGAAAATGAGAAAAGTACGAAACGTTTTTGGGCGAGAATGTTATTTTCGTGTATGGCCGAACTTGCAAAACAATAATCTCCTCGAATGTTTGCGAGTCCTATCGAAGCCTATGCATCAGTAGAACACTCGGCAATTAGAGGCATGTATGTAGATCCGGATAGGCTAGATCGTTCGTTGGAAAGGTCTATTTAAATAATTCAAATAAAAGTTTGTAAAAACTTACCGCTAAAGTTTCCTCCAAAAATGGCGGCGAATCCGAAGGAAACTACCGCAATCATACGTGAAAATGCCGCCGATCATGCGTTACGACCTCTTTTCATGCGTTTTGAATGGACACGGTGTGTCTGATATCAGATTTCTTCAGTTTTTTTTTTCTTCTCACTTGGACCATGTTGAGTTAGAAATGTCATATTTCGAGCCTGTGGGTACGAATATATATGGGTACTCACAATTGTGGGTATTCAAAATTTGGGAGCACTTTTGCTATGTTTTGGAACATTTTATACTTTTTTCTAAAATTTTGGGCAGTTAAAATTTGTGGTCTTCAATTTTTTTGGTACTCAAAATATGTGGGTATTCAAAGTGTGGATGATCAAATTTTGTAGGCACTCAAAATTGGTGGCAATCAGAAGATAGATATTTCAGTTAGATGTTATTCACATAAAGATGCGGCTCTCAAAATATTTATGAGTCTTCAAATTTGAGTGTATTTAAAATAAGTGGGTATTCAAAAGTGCATATAAATATTTTGGGGTATTGAAAATGTTGGAAATTATATTTTCTTGTTACACAAAGCATGGGCAAATTATGTTGGTCTTCACTATAAGAATGTTCACAAAATTCAATCACAAAATTGTGGGTATTCAAAATAAGCTGGTTCATAAAATTATGAGTCAAGACTGAAATTGTTTGTATGAAACTGGTGTGGTCTTAGGGTACTCATGGAATCTTTGTGTTCATGTTATTTGTATGTACATGTATTCATCAATTATAGAATTTCACTCAGTATTTGTGGGTACTCAACATGTGGGTACCTAAAATAGTTTGGTAAAAATGCGGAAAGTATGCACATTCATATGAACTGAAAGTCTCAGTATGGAAAATTGCCACCTTAATGTTTTATAGACTCAGATCAGTGTATCATTTAGTTTGATCAGACACTGTATCCATAGTCTAATATTGAGACAAAGAGTAAATTGGAAGTTAATGGCATATTTCATCTAATTCTTTAAACAAACAGGTGGCCAGAGTCGAGAACTCATTATCTTTATCTAACTGCTGTGAAAAAATTATCTTCTTGTAAGAATTTATTGTGACAGCCTTAATGATTAGAAAAACCAGCAAAAACTCTGAAAACTGGCGATAGATGTAGGAGTGTATTGTGATCATTGTCACTGTAAAATTGTTTTGGGTGTTATTGGTTGTTATCAGGACAGCTAGGAGACGTATCTGCAGTTGTAATCAGAATAACAGATGGAATATGCACAGCGTAGAACTTTGCTTTCGACACACAGAATCAGATACAGACAAATCCTGACAAGTTCCGAGCCATTTCAGTAGGAAAGACGACATATGCGGAAATGAAGAACATACAAATTGCAACAAAAATGTGAAGATACAATGTGAACTTACAGCCCAGTTTTAATTATTGCCCACTTGTTATTTACCCCCACCCCCTTTTGATTCGTTTTATTCGTACAGCGTTTTAAAGGTGTATTTACTTTGCTGCAGGAACAGCAGTTTTTTTAGTATAAGTTTTAGATAGTTTTCTTAACTAGTATTCTGATTGCGTAATTTCCTGATCATTGCCTACTTTTAACTTTTCATCTCTGTATGTTATCACTGGTATCACTATGTGAACTTATTTTCTAATGAATCATAACTATAGTTTGTAGTGTATTTTTCGCAAGTTGCAATAAGTTTGTCTAGCTTTGACAGGTCATTGCTGTACATGTCCGTGAAATAAATACCCCTTTAAATCCCACTTTTTTATAGTAAAACTGGGGTATACAGAGGTATGCCTATTTTTTCTTATTTTTGCTTCAAAACATAGATCTCTATTGTGGTTTAATACTCGTTAGAACCGCCGCACTGAGGCGGTTCTCGTTAGAACCGCCGCACTGAGGCGGTTCTAACGTGTACCCACAATGTATGTTTTGAGTAAGAATAAGAAAAAATATATATATTTTTTTTTTTTTTTTTTCAAAAGAAATTTTCAATTTTTGATGCTGAAAATAATCTCTGTATGGGTGTGTTTTCGTAATGATGGTGTGTTCCAGGAACATATAAAACTATTACCTTTAAATAGACGCTTTGTTTCAACCTCGATGTATTATTATCTACCCTATAATCTGTTTTGTCATCTAATCTGAATATTGACAAATTGCGATCTGATCATATTAGACCATGTTTCATTTCATGCTGACAGTGTGTGTCGATTTAACAATTTTGGTTGACGGCAAATGTATTCAATGTAAAATTTTGTATATATTTAAACGTGTCTTGAAATTGTCTATGTGAGTACATGTATTATGTTCAATGACTTGTTCTTGTCCTCTTAAAGCGCTTGTGTTTATATTTATATACAACAACCATACCATCTGATATCATCTTTTACAGCCTATTATATATGTTTATGTTTAATATTTCACTCTTGTTATGTCGGAAAATAGCTCTTGTAGCTAGGCCTACTGTTGTTTTACTGAAACCAACGAAAAGAAAACCGCGGTATGGCCCATCCCCTTTCTCATTAATATGTTCACTGCTCTTAAAGGATCTTATTTCTATATTGTATAATCATTCGCATCGCATATCTCGAACATTTAATTGACTATCCCAAAATAACAGCCATTATTGCTTATCATGTAAAGCAAAGTAGCGAGCATTGCCCTTTTGGACACTGCGATTTTAGACGACTATAATGGCTTTAACATATAAATCGATGTGTGGGCGATTAAAATAAAACCTGCACATTGTGACACATATAAGTCACCATATAACGTAAACGCGATGTTTTACAGTTTAACATTTTTTTTTCTTAATTATAGGCCTTTTTATCGCTCATAAATGCATATTACATTTAAAACTTGCACAAAATGTGATTTTATAAAAATGATCTAGATTATGCCTACCAAATAGTTTTCGTCACAGTAAAATATCATTATGTATAATATTTAATAATTTGTCCACTTTTTTCAACAACGGTTCCGTAGTGTAGTGGTTATCACGCTCGCTTCACACGCGAGAGGTCCTGGGTTCGAGCCCCAGCGGAATCAATTTTTTTCTTTCTATTCATTTGTTGAACGGTTCAATAATTTCCTTGCTATGGGCCAGCACTTTTTAAGTGTATGTGTTTTGCTCAACACAATATTAGAGATCACAACCCCCAGCTGAACAGCTTTCAGCTACAATATTAAACAGCAACTTTTTTATGCTCAGCTCAGCTGAGACTAAAATTTATCCTGCTCATAAATGTTAAAATGCCAACAACTGTTGGCATTTCAACATTTATAAGCAGGTTAAATTATAGGATATGGTGATCTAATTTTAGTAAACTAGAAATTTCAATTCGTTTGTGCTATTTCGGTAATCTTAAGCATTCAAGATTTTAAGCTCAGCTGAGCTGAGTTTGAAAAAAGTTTTATAACCTCGGGGCCAGGTCTTACACAACCACAGAAAATATAAAAACAAACAAACATTTACTTTAGTTTTTTGGCTCTTGAAAATCACTAAGGTACCTTCCCAATCATTTTTTTTTTTCTGAAGCAGAACTAAGCTGAGGGGTTTTGAAGTTGATCAGATAAAACAGGACAGCATGCTCAACTGCTTCTGACCTTTGTCAAACATAAGGCCAAACTCGACCTGTAACCCAAAGCATTATGCTCATACATCTTTTTGCCTTGATGCTATAAGGCAAAATCACTGAACCATGACACTTAACTATTTAAAGGTCTCACTCATATTGTGAAAGAAGTATGTTCATATACCAACTGAGTGCCGAGCTACAAGGCAAATCACTGAACCATGAAATAAGGTCACACTGACCTATAAGTGCTAGTGTTGAGATATAAAGCAAAATCAATAAACCATGAAATTAGGTCAGAGTGACCTATAAGTACTTTGGGTTAAAGGTCTGGTCATACTCATTCATAATCTGAAAGAAGTAAGAAAAAATACCCCCTGAGTGTCGAGATATAAAGCAAAATCACTGAACCATGAAATTAGGCCACAGTGACCTAGGACAAAGGTCTTGTCATACGCAAACATATCGTGAAACATTATGTTCATATACCAATTGAGTGGCGAGATATAAGGCAAAATCACTGAACCGTCAAATTAGGTCACAATGACCTAGGACTACTTTAGGGTCAAAGGTCTTTTCATACGCAAAGATAGTGTGAAAGAAGTTTGTTCATAAACCAATTGAGTGCAAAGATATAAGGCAAAATCACTGAACCGTGAAATTAGGTCACAGTGACCTATGAGTACATTGGGGTCAAAGGTCTGGTCATACTCACCCATAATCTGATAGAAGTATGAATATATACTAATTGAGTGTCAAGATATAAGGCAAAACCACTCAACCGTAAAATTTGGTCACGGTGACCTATAAGTATATTGGGGTCAAAGGTGTGGTCATACTCACTCATAACCTGAAAGAAGAACGAAAATATACTAATTGAGTGTCGAGATATAAGCCAAAATCACTGAACCATGGAAAGTAGGTCAACCCACCCTTACCGTCATGACAGACAAGTCAGTGTCACAAAGTTAAAAGATGAATGACCAACTATCTTCCTAAGTTGTTTCTATTTAAAAATAAAAAGGAAAAAAATATTTCAGGGAGTTCTAGATTTTGACCTCTAGCCCCACGCCCCCGGACTCCGACCCAGACATCCGATGTCAAGGAAAATTAAGTGTATGAAGTATAAATGCTTTATGATAAGTTTTTGTCAAGATATGGACTCTTTGTAAAAGTTACACAGCAGTACATCCATTTTTTACAGTGTTCTAGTTTTTAACCTCTAGCTTCACCCTCCAGGCATGGACCCAGGGTTCCGATGCCATGAAATAAAACAACCCTACAGGGTACCTATGATCCAAGTATGAAAGCCCTCTGATAAAATGTTTTCAAAATATAGACTTCTAGAATACTATATGACAGAGAAAAGCCATTATTAATGGTGTTCTAGATTTTATCCTCTAGCCCCACCCCCAGGCATGGACCCAGGGATTTGATGCCATGGAATGAAAGCCAACCCTACAGGGTATCAATGGCCCAAGTATCAATGCTTTCTGACTTTAACGCAAGAATAGCCATTTTTGAAGGAGTTCTACATTTTAACCTCCAGCCCCACCCCCTGGCCTGAACCCAGGGGCCCGACGCCATGGAATGAAAGCTAACCCTACAGGGTATCTATGGTCCAAGTATGAATGCTTTCTGATGCGTGGTTGTCAAGATATGGACTTCTAGAAAACTTTAACGCAATTGAGACACGCATGCACACGCAAATGAGAACGGGAACGTGGACAACCGTGGTGACTGCAATAGCTCTATGCACTTCGTGCAGTCGAGCTAAAAAAGTAAAGATAGAAGTCCAGAAATAAATACTGTTAACTTGAATCCCAAATCAAACACAAAACAGGAAGAAACACAAAACATACAAGCCGCAATGCGAGAAAACCAGTCTTCGGGGTTTCTGACCAGGTCTGACACAAACCGACCTGTAGGCTAGAAGCTTGAAATTTCGGATTTAAGAAGAGACATGTACTATACATGTAGCAAAAACAAAGGCGCTGATCAGCTGTGAGGTTACTGCACAGCTGATCTGCACTTTTGTTTTCGCATAGGTAAATATCCGGTTTTCTCATGGCGCGGTCATATGTGTTTTGGTGAAGAAATGTGAAGGCTTAGATCCTAAGTAGTTTAGTCACCGAGAATGATGAGTCAACATTTCATGCCTGTTTTGCTTTCCAAAATTGAGTTTTGTGGAGTGCAGAAGCAAATAGGCAAAAATTAAAAGTTTTCAGGTGAAAATTGTTAATATTTTTCTTATTTTTCTAAAAACATAGATTGTAGGTACATGTTAGAACCGCCTCGCCGAAGCGGTTCTAACGAGAACCAACAATCTATGTTTTGGACCCAAAATAAGAAAAATAGGTGTACCCTTGTATACCCCAGTTTTACTGTATAAAAGTGGGGTTTGAGGGGGTATACTTTTCACGGACAAGGTTTCCTGATGTAAATCTACCCCTTGATCTGGTGTTTCACACTCAACCACACACCCCATTTGATGTAACAATGACTATGGGATACACTGGGGTTGATCGTTTCATTAATACCGGTATTAACATTTTATCACATCTCAGATCTAACAAGTCTGGGAATTATATACACAAAAAGTAGATAAAACTTCCTAACAAACTTTATTTCATTTCATTTCAATAACCATTCTTATATTAAATTAAAATCATTGAGCAATTATCACAAAAGACATTTAGTAAACATACAGAATAAACTAATAATATCCTTAACATGTGTAAAATTTTGCTGAGCTAGTGCATGTTTTTGAGCTGGTTCCTGGTTATGTGTGCTGATTTCAAGTTCAAATGAGCCACTGCAACGGAAAACCAACAATCTGCGTATGTGAAACCAAAGGCGCAGATCAGCTGTGCAGTAACTGCAGTAACCTTTGTTTTCACTACTTGGATAATACAGTTCCTCTTCTACTTAAATCCAAAATTTCAAGCTTCTAGCTTGCTTCTGTGACTGTATAGCCCAGTTTGTGTCGGACCTGGTCGGAAACCCAAATTGTTGGTTTTGTCACGCAAAGCCTAAAATCATATTACAATGGTGCCTGGATGCCACCAGTTGCACATGCCCATTGCCGGTCAAGGTGCTAGTGTCTCAAGATGGCAAGCTTAGCCTGTAACCTGCCACATTTGCTGTGTTCCCAGCAAGCATTGACTGTTGGTTAACTGAGTTAGTTTTTATGGCTAAAGTATTATGTAGATGGGACCTCAGCTTGAAATTCATCCTAAGGCGGCCTCCATGGCCGAGTGGTTAAGAACCCTGATATTTAATTACCAAACTTAACCATTCAATCATCTCACCACTGTGTCTGGTGTGGGATCGAGCCCTACATTGGGCATATGTGAGACAAGCCAAGTTCTGCTTGCGGGTGTGCCAGGTGGTTTTTCTCAGGATCTCCCATTTTCGCCCCACCAAACCATTGGCCTGTCTCATATGGACTGAAATAATCTTGAAAGGGACGTTAAACTGAATAAGAAAAAATAAAATAATCATCCAAAAGACAGGACTGGTGTTCAAACCCACGTCTCCTTGTTTAACATCCATGCCACAGAGGCTTTAACCCATATTTGACGAATGGATTTTCCCATCGTTATCATTTGGGTGAGTCCACTTTCATTTTTAGGGGCATCAGGAGTGATTTTCAAATTGTATTCAATTTTTCAATGAAAATTCTCTTGGCAAACAGAATAGCCCCAGATGGGACGCCGCATTCTGCGGCGTCACATCTGGGGCTATACTGTTTGCCTATGTCCCACAAAAAGGACGTCAGGCTAAATGAGTTAAGCAAGGAAGTGTGGGTACAAGTTTGCTATGTCATAACACAGAATCATGCTCAGTATCTCCTGGCCTCAAAATTGCAAAAAAATCATGCTCATAAATGTTTAAATGCCAACAAACAAATTGTTGGTATTTGAATTAACATTTATTAGTAGGATAAATTGCTGGCTATGCTTAAATTTTCATTTATTTAGTTTTTTTTCAGTATTTATGGTCAGTTTATATTCCCGACTCCGTTGATTGAGCAGGAAAAGTGTTTTATATACTTAACCACAAAAGAAAGTTTACACTTTTTACATTTTGTCCAACTCTTACAGAACCAATCCTAGGACTCATCAGGAAAACATGTCCGTGAGATGTATACCCCCTTAAACCCCTCTTTTACATAGTAAAACTGGGGTTAGCAGGGGTATATCTATTTCTCATAATTTTGCTCTGAAACATAGATTGTGGGTAAGTTAGAACCGCCTCAGTGGTTTTGAGCAAAACTAAGAAAAATATCAAAAAACTTTCTGATGAAATTTTCTACTTTTACAGCTGAAAAAAATCTCTGTATATTGCATGGGCGAGTTTTCATAATGTAAAGACACATGTTGATTGGATAATCAGGACAAGAAAAAAAGCATTACTGTGGAAAATGTATCAATGCAACTCCAATGACGTTATGTCAAAAATTGCTTTTTTGACAAGGCGTTTTTGACATATTTGGTCTGAGAGTATAAATTATTGGAATTTTTGAAAAATGTTTTCATGCCTATAATGCCAATATCAATACTGAGAAAACTGCTCTTTAAATTTTGCCTTTTATAACTCTTGATATTGGATGTTGACTTTGTGATATACAATGGTTCTGATGCAGGTGGCACCACGAGTAATCAAAACAATTGCAGTATGCTTATCAATGCTAAATGAGCTTTCACATGAGAAAACCAACAATTTGTTTCCAGACAGGTCTGACACAAACGGGCCTGTACAGTCACAGAAGCAGGCTTGATTTGAACCTTGAAATTTCGGGTTTAGAAAGAAGAGGGATTGTACTAACTGTGTAGTGAAAACAAAGGCGCTGATCAGCTTCGCAGTTACTGCGAAGCTGATCTGCGCCTTTGTTTTCGCCTTTGCAAATTGTTGGTTTTCTGATGTGGCGGCTCAAATAATGCTTATACAAGCAACAGATTTTAGAATTAAAGTTACATAACACATAGGCAGGATTCATGTTAAACGTTGGTATCTATCTTTAGTATTTTCTTAATATGATTTTTCTTATTTCCTGTATATCACTGAACCACTGCAGAAGCTGAGGGTGTGGTTAGGTATCTGTAAAACCGATTTAAGCCCGCCAGTAATTTTATATTACTGATCGTTCCAAGGCGATACTTCTGTGGTGGTTCTTATTGTTTTATGTCTTGGTGTTTAAATTTTTTTGTGCTGTTGGCGCCTTATGTATGTTATCATATTTTTACTTAAGTTCAGGTAACTGAGTAGCCACCTGTTGGGAAAATAGCTGTTCATTCGGCTTACAATGTGTTTTCATGGTATAAGAACCTGATTGTTAATTTAGTATTTTTCCCACCTCGGTTTTTGGAGTAGGAATCTTTTTCTGATTGTGCCTTTTCCTGATCGCTGCCTACTTGTACCTTTTTCCCATCAGTGTTCTGTGATACCTCTCCACACCACTGTCATGGAAGTGGAGCAAGGTCACGAAGCGCAGTGGAGTTAGCCAGCTGTTCTACATGACACAGTCCATTTTAATGTCAGAAAGAGCTAGAGTACAATCTGGACAATAGCTGTCATTTTCCTTGTCATTAATTTAAACATGCATAAAAAGAAACAGTATCACAGGATGACATATACATCATAATCATCACAGTATAAAATATCACAGTTTAAAATATCACAGTATAAAATATCACAGTATAAAATATCACAGTACATGTATATAACAGTTTATAATGCGACAACCCAACATATCGGCCTAATAAAGCGGGGTTCATAAATGAAGCTTTATTTACCTACTGACCGAATAAATGCCACCTCTACTGACTAAATAAAGACTGCGTTGCAATTTTGTTTAACGCAACAAAAAGAAGCGCGCCAGTGACGTCAAATTTAGTCATGTTTTGTGACGTTAGTCTCCGCCATTGTTATGCAACGTTACGTAGATGAAACAATAGACAAGAAAAAATTAAATTATCAACAAAATCTACTGTTATTGTGGCGAATTTTGAGGAGTCGTTTTGCGGAGTGATTGCTGAGCTGTTGACTAAATAAACAAAATGGCGGAAAGCAAACCTCCTCTCATCGGGTGAGTTTTTCGCAAAATTTGTCGGCTTTCGTTGCATTATAAAGTGAATAACTACACCATGACCAAAAATAAACCGATTTATCACGCTCGGACTGTAAGCAGATGAAAGGGCTCGCTGAAAGCTCGCCCCTTTCATCTGCTTACTAATCCTCACGTGATAAATCTGTTTATTTTTGGTCATGGGGTAGTTATTTACTATATATAATGCACTAGTCATTTGTAACCACGGCCCCTCTCCAGCCCCGGGAAATAGTAGGGACTTTGACTTCTGGTCCAGCAAATCCCTGCTAAAAGCCCCACCCAGCGGGGACTGCTCGTTGGTAAAACCACTGCTGTTTACCCCCGCAGCCTGCTATCTTTTCATTTCATGGCCCTTTTTGCCTGTATAAAGCAAACCCCTGGTATTTCCCCTGCACTGCAGTGGCAAAACTTTGGTCAAAGCCCCACTCATTTCCACGGCTATCCGCCGCCCTTCCCCCGGTGGTGGGTGGGGGGGGGGAGTGGGGGGGGGGGGGGGGGGAATTGTTACAAATGACTAGTGCATATACAGAACTACAAAGCTGTCTGCAGGACTTCTGACCAGGTCTGACATATAACCATGCTGTGTAGTGCAGAACATTGAAAGTGGTTTAACATTTGATATTAAGAAAACTTTTGGTTTTGGTTTAATTATGGCTTAATGTCCCAGTCAACATTTTTTAGCTATTTTCTGGGAATTAACCAATATTATTGCATAAGTACCCCTGTCACACGATATTGATAGCTATATTAATGAAAAGAAAGGCATCTATTAATATATAAATTCTGTGTACACATGCTGTTAATACATGGCTTTTATTTATGCTCGTTACCAGGAGCGCCGGAAAACGCATGCTTATAATGAGTAACTGAAGCCCGCCCGAAACAACCATAAGATGAAAACCTTTACGCATATGAACATGTGATGAGGCTGTAAAATATAGTGAACCATTATTTCTTTCATTTGTGCAGAATTTATGCAATAATAGCGATCAAAAATGATTTTGTCATTCATTAACATTCGCTAGGTCCCGAGGGGAGTGTTGGTGCAGCCCGAGGTTTTCAACACTCTCCCAGGGACCTAGAAAATGTTAATGAATGGAAAATCATATTTGATCCTATATTATGGAAAGCTAAAAAGGTCCATCTCCATTCAGCAGAGATAGGCATCCAACTCAGGACCTCTCGCTCCGTAGTTCTACAATAAGGCTGTCGGGATCCCCTTGATTCTTTATTCTCTACTGGACCTGGTTGGAAACCCTGAAGACAGATTACCTCATGACAATGTTCATTATATATATTTTAAAATGTAAGCATTTCTTTATAAGTCATGTTAGAATCGAAGTAATTTTACTTTACTGGGTATTATCTTTGATTAATGTGTGATATTATTAGGCAGATGTGATAATTAATTCACTCCGGCTAATTAATACATCGCAATATGCTCTCCAACATCTCACAATAATTCACATTAAAGTAAAATTATTTCTTAAATATCATCACATAATACATTGGGTTGAATTTATTTTGCAACATATGGTTTAACATGGATACACAAATACTCTTTCATCTTAAACAAACAAAAAACCATTTGAACCGCATCATGAGAAAACCAACATTTTGCATATGCGAACACAAAGGCGCAGATCAGCTTCGCGGTAACCACAAAGCCGATCAGCGCCTTTGTTTTCGCTACACAGATAGTACAAGTCCTCTACTTTCTAAATCCAAAATTTCAAGCTTGCAGCCATCTTCTGTGGCAGTAAAGACCAGATTGTGTCGGACCCTTTCGAAAACCACGATGTTGGTTTTCTCATGACGCAGCTCATTTTACAAATGCTTCCTGTAAGAAAGGCAATCAAATCATCGGACGGAAAAAATGCAGAAATTATGAACACTTCAACCATGACAATTTCAAACTGTGTTTAACAATGAACACAGTCATGACATTGTCTTTGCTATCAGTCTAAACTCATCTTATACTGAACTGTCTGATCAGGATTTAGACTGTTTGCCATTCCAGTTACACCTCTGGTGAACTGCAAAAAAATAAAATCTAAAAAAATGAGAAAGCTGTACCACTTCATCTATGAAGAATGGACAAAATCTACATTAATACACTTGCCTAAATTAGGCCTCATACATTTTGACTGAAAAGCTCTATGGTAGAACCTCTTTAGTAAATTGCCAAGCAACACAGCAATATTTTAACTATCCTAAAACTTGCACATTACAAAAACATGCCCATGCAATATACAGAGATTTTTAAAGTTGTAAAAAACGAAAATTTTCAGTAGAATTTTTTTAATATTTTTCTTATTTTTGCTCAAAACATAGATTGTGGGTACCCATTAGAACCGCCTCTGTGGGTACCCACAATCTCTGTTTTGGAGCAAAAATAAGAAAAACAGGTATACCCTTGCAAACCCCAGTTTTTTCTATATGAAAGTGGGGTTAAAGGCGGTATACATTACATGGACATGTTTTCATGATGCAGGATTTATGCAGAGGCGGCTACAAAATAACACATGACTTAGATCTTGATGACTTTACAGTGTATCCCATGTCATCAACTGTCACACCTTCAGGAATACTCTTCTTTATAATCAAATCATCATCTGTTTTAGAAGAGACAGTATTACTGATGTCACTAGTCATCATTAAGTTGGATGATTTTTCTATTTCAAACATTGAAGAGCTCTTTTGCATTGCTTTTTGACTATTCTTTATTTGATCTTTATCTTTAGCCAATGATCTAACCAATACATTTTTCATCTGTTTATCTGTGATCAAACTCAACGACTTTGAAGTCCTTTTCTGCGCATTTCTTCGATTTTCTGAAGAAACAACTTCGCTTTCCAGCATATTCTTGTCTCTCTCTGTAACTTTATCTTTCCCTTCAATATGTCCACCAGACCGTTTTTCTCTGACATTTGGCACATAGAGATTCAATTTTCCCACCAAGGTTTCAAAGTTAGTATCATCAAAATTCATATTTTCAAATTTTATGCATTCATACTCCATTAAAAGTTTCCCAGTCTCACCCTCAAGCGGCCATCTTACTTCCTCCAGCACCACTGGAATTATGGGTCTTTTTAGACTGTATGCCAGTCTTATTTCCTGTTGACAGTTGTCAGCTCTGGTGTATTTCTTAGTGACACAGGCTATCATGACCCTACATCCCTGCAGCCCCTGTGTGATCTTGTTGTACAGAGATTCACTACCACTCATCTGGTACACCCCTAACCAACAGCTATAGCCAAGATTCGTAAGATGGTGGTACAAACTTTTCACCTGCAAAGGAAATATCAATTATGAGAAAGCCCAGGGGTTTTGAATGAACAAATAATGCAATAGTGCACATAAGTAATTACCGGGTAGCCATGATACATGAAAGACAATCAATGTATTTGAGCTGCGTCATGAGAAAACCAACAATCTGGGTTTCCAAACAGGTCCGACACAAACCAGGCTGTACAAGCACAGAAGATGGTTAGAGGCTGGAAATTTTGGATTTAGAAAGTAGAGGAAATGTACTATCCGTGTAGCGAAAAAAAAGGCACTGACCAGCTTCGCTATTACTGCGAAGCTAATCAGCACCTGTTTTTGCATATGCAAAATTTTGGTTTTCTCATGAGGCTGATTTGTTTTTCAGTGTCTAGATAGTACTTTTTGAATAACCCAATATACTTGATTCCAGCTTTACTACTCACATCCTACCATTAGTCCGACAAATGACAAAAGTCACTTTTTAGCCAAAAGGTCTGTTTATATGAGAAAACTGATAAAATATACCCAGATTGGTATTACCTATGCAAACAGGGTAGTGTAATGTTAATATAGTAGAAACCAGATGCACAACATTTTGTCGAAAATGTGTTTTGTCAAAATGTTGTAACTTATTCACGACAAAATTTTGAGATTTATTTCCTAGAAGACTAGCCTATATGTCCACATTATTAGCCACCAAAAACTAGGGTTAGGATAAGGGTCTGGGCATGGGGACATTTTCGACAAATTTAATTTTCGACGAAATGTTGAGGAGGCACTAGAAAATATAGCAAAAGTGAGCAAAGCTCACACACCCCCGGCAGTAGCCATTAGAGTTCATACCACTTTGAGACAAAAAGCAGATTACAGAAAAGGTAAAATCTAGTCATCAAATGAATTCCCAGGTGTACTGGCCGCTTCTACAAAGATCATAATCTTGTTTTCAGTAATAGAGTTGGTCATTCTGAACATGCATATAAAATTTGAAGTCTCTAACTCTTATACAGACTGAGCTGATATAATGGAAAAAAATCTCAGATAGAGAGAAAAATGGATAAATAAAGGGAATGATAAGCCTGAGATTGTTGATTCTCAAATACACAATACAACTTGACATACCCAAGCTTTGTACCAAATTTTAAAATTCTAGGTTAAGTAGTTCCTGGGAAATCTTTGACACAAAAAGGTGCAGATTTGTATAGGAGTGACAGATGGGAAAAGAAACAAAGTAAAAATAGAAGACAAAAGTAAACCACAGAATCATAATCTTGTTTTCAGTAATAGAGTTGGTCATTCTGAACATGCATATAAAATTTGAAGTCTCTAAGTCTTTTACAGACTGAGCTGATAAGATGGAAAAATTTCTTGGATAGAGAGAAAAATGGATAAATAAAGGGAATGATAAGCCGCAGATTGTTGATTCTCAAATACACAATACAACTTGACATACCCAAGCTTTGCTCCAAATTTCAAAATTCTAGGTTAAGTAGACTGACACAAAAAAAGTTTACAGACAGACAGACAAACAGACGGAAAAAGCAAAAACTATATACATCTTTGACACAAAAAAAGTTTACAGACAGACAGACAAACAGACGGAAAAAGCAAAAACTATATACCCCCTAATTTATGCCGGGGGTATAACCAGTATGGGACTTTATGAAGTTTGCAAGAAAAGGCAGAAGTCACTGCCATTCCGTGTGTGCTGAGTGCATTAGCATTAGCTGGTTTATTAGCTATAATGGAAATATGAGAGACCACTAGTTTTGGTCTTCAGGAAAACATGTCCGTGAAATGTATACCCCATTAAACCCCACTTTTATATAGAAAACTGGGGTTTGCAGTGGTATACCTATTTTTCTTATTTTTGATCCAAAACAGATTGTGAGTACTTGTTAGAACCGCCTCACTGAGGCGGTTCTAACGTGTACCCACAATCAATGATTTGAGCAAAAACATTAAAAATATCACCTGGGCGAGGCGGTTCTAACATGTACCCCACAATCAATGTTTTGAGCAAAAATATTAACAATACCAAATATATATATAAAAAGGTATAATTTTTTTTCCAATGAAATTTTCTTTTTTTTTACAGCTGAAATTGTCTCTTTATATTGCATGGGCACGTTTGCGTAATGGTAACTCCACATCTCCTACTAGGTGAGTACGTACCAGTTGTTGTTTTCCCCAGTTGTAGGAGATGAACACACTCGGGAGACCACCCATAGAAACATCGGTCTCAGTCTCGGTGTCACCACGCTCCTTGTCTTCAGGAAGAGACTTTGGTATCCACCAGTTAGAGTATGCTGAAATAGAACACAGCCATTACATGAGTCCCGACGCGAGAAGACCAGTCTTCGGGGTTTCTGACCAGGTCCGACACAAACTGGCCTGTGCAGCTGCAGGAGATGGCTAGAAGCTTGAAATTTTGGATTTAGGAAGAAGAGGAATTTTACTATCCGAGTAGCGAAAACAAAGGCGCTGATCAGCTGTGCAGTTACTGCACAGCTGATCTGTGCCTTTGTTTTCACTTAGGCAAAAATCTGGTTTTCTGATGATACGGCTCACATGATTTGATACCCTTTTCCACTTTTTTCTTTTTTAAAATTTCATTTTCACATTGAATACAGTTATTCTATTTGTCATATGCTAACATACATTTTTTGACCTGTTTTAGGGGTGCACATTTAATGTACAGCTGATTGAACCTGGGCCCAGTTGTTCAAAATTAACAACATCGATAGTTAACGAATCGTTAAAATTTCAATATTACAAATACACTGTGGGTTTTTGGTGATAAAATGTGAGAATCCTTTGCAATGCAGTGTATTTGCTTATGTAGTCGGCATTTACTTAACGAGCTGAGGTCTTAACGATGATGTTAAGCTAACAAAGTTTTGAACAACTATTGTAAAAAGCAGGCTTTCTCATGAAGCAGCTCATTTTATTCTCACAAAAATGACACTTGCACAAGACATATTGTAAGTTTGCAACTTTTCAAAAGACTTTTATTTCACGAATTTTCAATTTCCAAATTATTAGTGAGTTCTCGAGTTCACGAGCGAATACACATGCAGTCTATAAAGGTTAAAGTGATTCTTTATTAGCGAGAGATTTATTTTTGCGAGGCAACAAATTTGCGAATATTAGTGAAAATTAAAATCTCGTGAACATTTCCGAATTTACAGTATTCATATTATTACCATGATATACCTTTTGTGACAATACTCTCGTCAGGTAATATTCTGAGGTAGCTTAGACGCATCAGTAGTTCCTGGAACTTGTGTTCTACCCAGAATCCCATAGTGACCTTCACCTCTGCAGGCTTGGTGTAGAACCGGATGGCAAGATGATCTTTGAGCAGACTAGCAGATGGCACAGACAGGGGTTCTAGAGCCAGGGGTATTACAGGCTTCGACAAGGTAAATGCTGCAGACAGCTGGAAAAACAAACAAACAAATAAAGCTGGGCATTCAAAAGATCAGGCTGGTGGTTTGTATTGGGAAGATTATTTTCATCAGTTCAAAGGCCAATACACGTTGTAGGTAAAGACCTATAAAAGAGCTCCAATTTTTGAAGGCATGTACAAAGCTGTACACTATACTAAAACTGGTCAGTGTTTGGTAACATCTTTCTCTTCTACATTTAAGATGAATGCTGATACTCACTATGTAGTGATATTTGTAAGGATAAAGTGTGATTACTTTTATCAAATTCTCTCTATTGTTTTTTTCTTTTTCAAACCTATTTTGTTGGTCTTTTCAAAATATCAAAACATGCTGCAAACAAATCATTTTAACGATTAAAGTGTGAATACTTTTATCAAATTCTCTCTTTTCTTTTTCAAACCTGTTTTGTTGGTCTTTTCAAATATCAAAACATGCTGCAAACAGATCATTTTAACCATAAAGTGTGAATACTTTTATCAAATTCTCTCTTTTCTTTTTCAAACCAGTTTTGTTGGTCTTTTCAAAATATCAAAATATGCAAAATTAGTTTGATACCTCTTTGCAACAATCTGATGACATCAGGTACATCTTTGTCAAGCAGCAGACAACAACTTTAGCTTCCTGTATCCCAGCATGCATCTCACCATCTCCACTTCCTGTCTGTCCTGTGTCTACCCAGCATTCATAGCCAGCCATTTTAAGATGGCGTCTCACCATGCTCACCTGGGATTGGCTGGAGGGATGAAAACTGAGATAGATACTTGGGGACGGCATCAGAGTGTCACTGAAAGCTTGTGAAAGAAAAGTCTCTGTTTGTTCAACTAATTTTCTAGGTGTTTCAGCAGCGTCAATTTTCTGAAAGCCATCTTCAGTATTTAAACTTTGAACACCATCGGCTTGAAGTGTATCAACTCCGACATTAGTCGATTCTATAGCACTATGTTGTTTCAACACAATCTCTCTAGTTTGCTCAGCTTTCTCAGTTCTCTCTGTGGGTGTTTCCAAGGTTTCTCCTCTCATTCCAGCCATACCAGAAGCTGTGTGTCTATCCCCATACTTTGACGCCTCTTTATCTCCAAGCTCTGAGTATGTTGTTTGTGTTACTTCATCTCCTGGTCTTGCTGGAACTATTTCACTTGCATTATATTTTGTCTGTAAAACCATCTCGCCATTTTTCAGAGATTCTTCTGGGTCTTCAGCTATAGCTACTGTTTTATTATCAGTCACTTCAATTATTTCTGCATTGTCCATGTTTTTGGGAGACTTTGCATCAGTATTGTCTGTCATCTTTATCCCAGACAAACCAGGCTCGGGAATGTTTTCAAATGATGCCTGTTTATCTGTTACAGTTTTCTGTGACTTTACAGGTTTAGGTTTGTTCTGTTCTATTGTTTTCTTACTGAATGAACTTTTCCGACTTTCAGGTCCTTTCGCTGGAGGTTTATTGTCCTTCTGGTCTTTCTGTAAAACTTTTGATCTGAAACAAGAAGCAAATGGAAAACAAACTCAGTTAACTATATTCATACATGCGATGTCTCCCTATTTCGAAGGGATCTCCCTATTTTAGAGAAAATCTCCCTAGTTAGAATTTCAGAATTTCCCTATTTATCTTATACATCTCCCTATTTAGAATTTCAGATCTCCCTACCAAAAATAATGAATTTCCTTTATTGTTCAATCATTTTCCCAATTGAAAAGGGCTTTCTCCATATTTGGCTCCCAAATATATGTGTAAGACTCACAACTAGGCCTGTTCCCCAAATAGGCTGATTCCCACAACTGGGCCGATTCCCACAACTAGGCTGATTTCATCACCGATTCCCACAAACAGACCATAGGCCGGCTTTATAGCGTCATTCACACAAATGGGCCTATTGCAATATAAAACGTTATGTCCTCCCGCTTCAATACGTCGAAGATAAAATCGAAATGCTACCATACCCTAGGTATGATACCACTTACCGAGGCATATATTCCAAGTTGCATGTACGGTGAGGGTAAATATTTTCCACAAGTTTGCAAAAGTTATAACTGATTTAATATTTTGATTAAATATCGAATCTACAGTGCAATTTCGAAGAAGCACGTGTATCTTAAAAGTCCGTCATAGACAAATCCCAACAGCCGAAAAGTGTGCGGATTTTCGTCGCTAGTGGAGCAATCACGAATCATACATGAGTTTCTCAACTGAAGCTCACTGAATCTAGCATCCACTTGAATATTTTCGACTCATTTACGGTGTGAAACATACAAATCCCTAAATCAAATTCAATGTATGATGAACGCGTTACTGCGAAGCACCATAAACGCACAAACAGGCTCATATTAGGTGAAATGCTGTAGAATGATCACGGAACACAGCTCCCTTAGTCCTCCGTTGGTAATGCTAAATGCACTTGCGGCAACGTAAACTTTGGTGTAACGTGACGTCAGAGAAATCAGCCCATTTGTGGGATGACGTCAGATTTTTCGGCCCATTTGTGGGATCGGCCCAGTTGTGGGAATCGGCCTAGTTGTGGGGCCAACCCTAGTTGTGAGTCCTACATATGTATCACAGGTATGTATATTTAAAAAAAAAAAAAACACCACCCATTGATTGGATTTTTGAACTGAATTTCTTTTTACAAATGAAATTTTTCAGCAATTACTTAGACTGCCCTAGCTCCCTCTCTCTCAACCAAAGACCAAACAAATAATTTATCTATATTCTTTCATTTATTTACTTAAATCCTTGCTCCATGACAACTGACAAATTTAACAAGTATCTTTTCATTTAGTGTAGTGAGAGTAAAAACATAGTAAAATAACTTACACCTTAACTTGACTTTCAGGAACCAGATCTTTACAAATCTCCTTGACTCGTGAAGAGCTGGAAGTCTTCCCTATGGTCCTCAATTTTTGCTTGTGTTTCATCAGACTGGCCGGAGACTGTCTCAATAGAGGCTCCAGTGTTTCCATGGCAACCAGAGATATGGCACCGTCTTTGCTTCCCAGGTGTGTCATGAGATAGTCTGTTGTTTTCTTTGACAAATCCTAGAGTGATTAATCAGTTGAGCTGCATCATGATACAATCAACAATGTCGTTTCCGAACAGGTCCGACACAAACCGAGCTGTAAAAGCACAGAAGATGGCTAGAGGCTGGAAATTTTGGATTTAGAAAGTAGAAGAATTGTACTATCCGTGTAGCGAAAATAAAGACGAAGCTGATCTGCGTCTTTATTTTCGCATATGCAGATTGTTGATTTTCTCAATTTACACTGGTTTGTTCAAGATGAGACTTAACACCCCAGTCAAATGTTTAGTCATGCTGGAATGGAGTTCTCATTAACATACTCTTGATCTTAATAATGTAAGTAAGGAAATATTCACGAGAACATTATTTTCGCAAGTATTCGCAAATTCCTTGCCTCGAGAATTTAAGGTTCTCGCTAATAAAGAACCGCAATAAGCCATAAAGACCACACAAATGCTCATTTGCGAATTCAAGACCTCACTAATAATTTGGAAATAGGAAATTCGTGAAATAAAAGTCATGCAAAAATTTCCAAATTTACAGTATTTTTGTCTAGATTTTTGTTTTTCTTCTAAAAACCTCAGAAGCAAAACTCAATCATTTCAGGGCATGCCATATTTTAACTCAAAGATAAGGCAATCCTAAAAATGTTTGATTAAACTGGATAAAAAAGCAAAGAATGTTGACCATACAACAGTCCAGTCTGAGTCTATACAGGCTACCCTTGTTGATGAATAATTAACTCTTTGCAAAATATGGCAAATTTAGGTCTATAGTTCAACCTCATTATAACACACCTCACTTTGGTTCCATGTCATGACTCCCAACATGATTATTTTACTAGAAGTCTATTGTAAATAACCTCATTACAAAATGATTCACTTATAACATGGTCTGATTCTGTGCATTATGATGAGGTTTACCTGTATACTAATAAAAGACTAATTACCTCGCTATTTTCTGCCAAAGCAGTGAGTATGGGAGCTCTGTCTCTCAGTGATGTAATAGGAAACTTGGTGTCATCAGTGAAGTGAGGGTAAAACCCAAACACCACAGTTGGGTAAAGTACAGCAACACGGTGTATAATCTGTAGGATGAGCTGTTGGGAGGTTGTTGTCTCATCTTGGTACATCCTCACCAATTGACTGATGTGATCTGATGAAAAAACCTGACACAAAAACTATATCATTAGATTTTCATGCCAGTGTACGTAATTTACTGCTCATATGCATAAAATAAACATTTTTGAGTAAAAATTACAATATTTTTCAAACATCTTTTTTATCAAACAGACTTAGATTGTATTTAAGTTTTAATGAGTACCTACAATATGTTTAAATCAAAGGAGAATCTAAATGGGTAGTTAACATTTAGTTGTAAAATCTAGTTTACACAGAGATATGTAAGGCTAATACTGTTGCTGCCAGCTGCAGATAACAAAGTCTACGTTATTTAAGGACAAACCATAAAGTCAAGTTTTTCTGTGTCAGTTACCTCAGCGTGATTCTGTGCAACTAAGTGTAGTACAGTGATAAGTGTTTGTCTGTCTGTCTGTGCTGCTGTCATCAGTTTGTCAAACATCACAGGGACTTTCTCCACCAATGTCAGGGGGTCGGAGGGGTACAGTGCTGACAATAGAGCTGAAAATAGAACAGAGATGTTACATTATTACAACTCAGGAGACAATGCAACTGAGCCGCCTCATGAGAAGACCAACAATCTGCATATATGCGAAAACAAAGGAAGCTGATCATCGCCTTTGTTTTTGCTACATGAACAGTGCAATGCCTCTACTTTCTACTTTTGTTCAGTTTTGAGTTTAAATTTATACATGTTCATTTCAAAACAGCAAAATTTTCTCTTACGATATACTTCACTGTAGCATTCCCAGTCTAAAAATAGCTCTATGACCTCTGACATGTGACCTAGAATGAGCTCTGGACAACTGGTTCCCAGCCAGTGCAGGAAGTTGACACATCTATCAATACTGGTCCCCTGCTGTATACCTTCATGTATGAGTTGTACGACTTGAGGGATCAAGCTGGTAACCAATCGTAGTGTGTTGTGAGTCTGGTGCTGAAAATAATGCATTCACCATTTTTGCATTATCGGCTGGATTCCAGCTTATAAATAATCAATATTAGAAATACAGGTAACCAAAACCACCCTGACCTTGAGGTCAGGGTGGTTTTGGTTACCTGTATTTCCAATATTGATTTTTTGTAAGCTGGAAACCAGCCGACAATGCAAAATTGGTGAATACCAAAGCTGAAATTGGCCACTCAGAGCCCAGCAAAGACTTGTACCTGGGCATCTGCCGAATAGGAGCAGAGTGCTTCAGTTAGCAGTGTTTTGGCTGATACTTTTATTAGTAACAAACAACCGCCTAATTCAGAAAAGCTCTTTGTTTATATGTCATGAAATTATGCAAAAAAGATGCATGAAACTCAAATCTTTATACTGATGTAGTTCATTATACAATCATCTACTAATTGCTTGGAAGATGCTTCCAACTGAGTACTCATCATTTAATATTCCTGTTGCCTAGAGTCTGGCTGCCATTTTTTGTGCTATTCACCGTGAGGTTTGGTACCTTACAAGGTTCCTATGGACTTACTGTAAATAGTGTCCCATCTGGCCTACAGCCCAAGACATGTTGAGCTGCCTAGCAGCTCATTTTATATTAAATGAGCAATTGCATCAGAAAACCAACAATTGCATATGCAAAAACAAAAGCCTGAAGCTGATCAGCGCCTTTGTTTTCGCTACACAGATAGTACAATCCCTCTTCTTCTTAAATCCAAAATTTCAAGGTTCTAGACGGCTTCTGTGACTTTGCAGTTTGGTTTGTGTCAGACCTGGTCCGAAATGCAAATTGTTGGTTCAAATGTACATGTACTTACTAATCTGATGAACTGTAAGACAACACTGTTATATAGTACAAAGTAGATATCATATGGTGGCCCGGTCGTGTCAGTCTGTATGTACTGGTCCCCTGATATACACGTCAGACATACTGATATCATTAATGAATTGTAGTCAACTGAGATGTAGCCTTTTTCTCTGAAATTCAAACAAAATGATTGACAGATGTACACCTAAGTATAGAGAGACAAAAATATCAGTGATTATCATAATATCATTTCCATCACAAAAACATGTCTGTGTAATGTATACCCCTTTGAACCCCACTTTTATATAGCAAAACTATACCGAGGCGGTTCTAACGTGTACCCACAATCTATGTTTTGAGCTAAAATATTAAAAATATCAAAAAATTTTCGGATGAAACCTTAAATTTTTACAGCTGAAAAAAAAATCTCTGTATAGTGCATGGGCAAGTTTTTGTAATGAGGTCAGGCAATGATTATCAGTTATCCTAGCCATCATCCTAGCCACAAGCATAATCAGATTGAGCTACACTGTCTGTTTACTGTAGATCCGGAAATATTCGCGAGAACTTAATTTTCGCTAATATTCGCGAATTGCTTGCCTCGCGAATTCAAGGTTCTCGCTAATAAAGAGTCACTATAAACTTTATAGAATACATGGACACTCACTCGCGAATTCAAGAATTCGCTAATAATTCGGAAATAGAAAAATCGCGAAATAAAAGTCACGCGAAAATTTCCGAATTTACAGTAACTGGTTGGAGAGTATCTATGAATGTACTAACATAATAAAGTACAAAGACCCATACGATACTACATACCTACATACCTAAATGTATCCAAACAGCCAGTTAACAGTGATTCAACAGTGAAAGAAAGCTTCTCATTGACAGTGAGACAATCCTCCTCCTTCAGAAGCTTGTCGACACAGAACAGCATCTCCAGCAAGAAGTTCATGTCCTAGAAACAGTGGTACATAAAACTTTTTCATGCTAAGACAACACAGCTTCTTTTGAACGTCAATTATATTATTTACAATTCTAACACAACGTTATTGTCTTTCTCAATGAACATATTGGAAACGTCACCGTTTGCAAATAAACAATAATTCACTGTCAACAAAATTTTCGCGCATAAGGTGGGGTTTTCGTGACGTCGCACATAAACATTCATGTCCGCCGAGAATGAGTCCACTGGAAAACATTTTGAAATTTAAGCATTTATTTATTAGTCATGTTAGAATTGAAATAATCTTACTTTATGGTGAATTATCTTTATCATGTGATGTTGTCGGGCAGATGCAATATTTAATTCACTCCAGCTGCGCCGTCATGAATTAATACATCACTGCCCTCCAACATCCCGTGTTAATCACGATAATTCACCATAAAGTAAAATTATTTCTTAAATAACATATAAAAATATGTTTAGAGGATCAGAAGAATTATTCATATGTGACAGCTAGTTTCTCTTTGAGCCTATTGTATAGTTTACGACAAATTATAGAAAACTGGTCAAAGGAGAAACCGTATGGCTTTTGGAAATAAAGAAATGAATTGAAAATCTTTGGTGTGATAAAACTGAAGTTTGCCGTGAAAGAAACATATATTTTATGGCCAAAACTTACTTTACAGAAAACATAGAAAACAATCATATAGAAAATATTTTCAAAAATTGCAAAATTTGTCCAACCTGCCCATTATATTAGCTTTATAATATGAGCGGTATCATGAGAAAACCAACGATTTGCATATGCAAAAACAAAGACGCAAATCAGTAACTGTGAAGCTGATCAGCGCCTTTGTTTTCACTACACAGACAGTACAATTTCTCTACTTTCTAAATCCAAAATTTTCAGCCTCTAGCCATCTTCTATGACTGTACAGGTCCGTTTCTGTCGGGCATTGACATTGTATGCGGCTCATATCATTTTTGACCTACCTGTAAGTTGATGACCTGTTCCTGTAAACAGAGTGCAGCTAGACCGGCCTTGCAGCCTGGGTCTTTACCCAGACACTTGATCACACATTTATGAAGGTTATCCTGAACCTTTGGTATGAGGTCTGCAGTACTGGAAAAAAACATTTTCATATCATAAAACATCTATCATATAGATTTGTTCCACGTAAACAAAGTTCTCTACATCTTAAGCTTTCGTCAGATCAAGCTGTGTTTCCACAGTGAATTTTCTTTTTTTCATTTTCCAAAGTACTGCAAGATTGCAAGAAAAATCTGAAGCCTTTTTTCCATGATTACCACACCCTTTGTGCACCCATGTGAAGCCCCAACTGACAACGGCATGCTTTGTGCACCTATGTTGAGCCCCAACGGACTACCACTTCCTTTGTGCACCTATGTGAAGCCCAAACTGACTACCACATCCTTTGTGCATCCATGTGGAGCCCTAACTGACTACCACACCCTTTGAGCACCCATGTGGAGCCCCAACTGACTCACTGAAAGCTCGCCGTTTCACCTGCTTACTAATCCTAGTTTGATAAATCGGTTTATTTTTGGTCACTGGGTAGTTATTTACTATGTAACCTACTTCTCTAAAATCAGATAGAGAGGAAGAATGACGACTGAAATGGTTTTAAGATCAAATCTTCATTGTCCAGTCACAGCCTTACATGTATTCTTAGCATCCTGCGCTGGGCTGACTGGTTAAGAGAAATTTTAAGTTACCTTAATTGTGAGATTACAGTCCGGAGGAATGTCTGGTAGGTTTCGACGGTGTTTAGTATCGCAGACTCTTGGTCATCTTGCATGAAAGACTTTGGTAGGTCGGAGATAATATCAATCAGTAGTCTGGCCTGGGGTAGGTTCTCCTATAAAGTCGTACAACAATCAATGCATTTTCTGACCTTTTTGGGAAAGTTTTGGTACCAATGAAATTTGGAAAAAATACTGTGATTTTGGGAAAAAATAGCACAAATTTGGGGAAAAATAGTGCAATTTTCAGCCAATTGGGAAAGTTTACCTTTAAGTTGGATTTTTCTGCTATTTGGGAACATTTGAGGCTAATTGGGACTTTTTTCAGCCAATTGGGAAAAATTTTGGTACCAGAAACCGGACCCAGTTTTGTATGGAGAAAAAGCCCCGACAATATATGAGCCGCCCCATAAGAAAACCAACAATCTGCATGTGTGAAAACAAAAGCGCAGATCAGCTGTGCAGTCACATCAGCTGTGCAGTGACTGCACAGCTTATCAGCGCCTTTGTTTTCGCTATACGGATAGTACTATTCCTCTTCTTCTTAAATCCAAAATTTCCAGCCTCTAGCCATCTCCTGTGGTTGTACAGCCCGGTTTGTATTGGACCTATTCGGAAACCACGTTTTTGGTTTTCTCATGACGTGGTTCATTTCAAGCATCAACTTCAGCAAGCCACTATACACTATGCTAAAACATCTCTTATATGAGCCATATGATGAGAATTGTTTTTTGTCTATGCAAAATGAAAGAAACAGATCATTTAAGCAGTAACTGCAGAGCTGATCAATGTCTTTCACTACATAGATACTACAACATCTCTTCTTCATAACTTCCTAGCATTCTGTAACTGTACAGGGTGGCTTGTGCCTAGCCTGGTTGGAAACCACACAGACAGGTTACCTAGTGATGCAGCCAATAACAGCACAATGATTACCTTCCAGTTAAAGACGGTATCCTTGAGAGTATCATTCACGAGGAGATGGACAGCTTCTTGGACAAGTAGGTGTCTGCTGGACACAACATAGTTCTCCAACAATGTATGCCATTTATCTCTCATACTGCAGCAAGCTCTGAAAAATAATGCCGCATCATGAGAAAACCAACAATCTGCATATGCAAATACAAAGACGCAGATCTGCTTCACAGTAACTGCGAAGCTGATCAGCGCATTTGTTTTCGCTATAGTATAATTCCTCTACTTTCTCAATGCAAAACTTCAAGCTTCTAGCCATCTTCTGTAATTGTACAGGCCCGTTTGTGTCAGACCTGTTCGGAAACCATATTGTTGGTTTTCTCAGCAGACATTCCTGTTCTGCGGTGACAATCGTCTGCTCTATAAGTGTACCTACCTGTGTGACATACTGAGCAGACAAGCCTGTTCTGCAGTGACAATTGTGTGCTCTATGTGTGTACCTACCTGTGTGACATACTGAGCAGACATTCCTGTTCTGCAGTGACAATCATCTGCTCTATAAGTGTACCTACCTGTGTGACATACTGAGCAGACATTCCTGTTCTGCGGTGACAATCGTCTGCTCTATGTGTGTACCTACCTGTGTGACATACTGAGCAGACATTCCTGTTCTGCAGTGACAATCGTCTGCTCTATAAGTGTACCTACCTGTGTGACATACTGAGCAGACAAGCCTGTTCTGCAGTGACAATCATCTGCTCTATGTGTGTACCTACCTGTGTGACATACTGAGCAGACAAGCCTGTTCTGCAGTGACAATCATCTGCTCTATGTGTGTACCTACCTGTGTGACATACTGAGCAGACAAGCCTGTTCTGCAGTGACAATTGTCTGCTCTATGTGTGTACCTACCTGTGTGACATACTGAGCAGACAAGCCTGTTCTGCAGTGACAATCGTCTGCTCTATAAGTGTACCTACCTGTGTGACATACTGAGCAGACATTCCTGTTCTGCAGTGACAATCGTCTGCTTTATAAGTGTACCTACCTGTGTGACATACTGAGCAGACATTCCTGTTCTGCGGTGACAATCGTCTGCTCTATGTGTGTACCTACCTGTGTGACATACTGAGCAGACATTCCTGTTCTGCAGTGACAATCGTCTGCTCTATAAGTGTACCTACCTGTGTGACATACTGAGCAGACATTCCTGTTCTGCAGTGACAATCGTCTGCTCTATAAGTGTACCTACCTGTGTGACATAGTGAGCAGACAAGCCTGTTCTGCAGTGACAATTGTCTGCTCTATGTGTGTACCTACCCGTGTGACATATTAAGCAGACATTCCTGTTCTGTGGTGACAATCGTCTGCTCTATGTGTGTACCTACCTGTGTGACATGTTGAGCAGGCACACCTGTTCTGCAGTAACAATCGTCTGCTCTATGCGTGTATCTACCTGTGTGACATATTGAGCAGACATTTCCTGTTCTGCAGTGACAATCGTCTGCTCTATGTGTGTAACCTACCTGTGTGACATATTGAGCAGACATTCCTGTTCTGCAGTGACAATCGTCCGCTCTACGTGTGTAACCTACCTGTGTGACATATTGAGCAGACATACCTGTTCTGCAGTGACAATCATCTGCTCTATGTGTGTACCTACCTGTGTGACATATTGAGCAGACATTCCTGTTCTGCAGTGACAATCGTCTGCTCTATGTGTGTCTCTATACCATTGGTTCTGGCCACCTCACTCAGAATAGTGATACACTGGTCAAACAACCAATCAGGCTCAACCTGGGGGGTAAACAAAAGTTCAGTTGACTGACTTGAATATAGTCTTTTTTGAACAGTGTATAGAACAACACAATTTTGTAATACCCCACTTATGGGTTAATATGTATGGTCAACTATTTGGCTAAGTAATGATTCTAACACGACGTTATCGTTTTTCACATTGAACCTAATGGAAACGTCACCGTGTGCAAATTAACAATCATTCACCATAAACCAAATAACGCACGTAATGTGACGTTTTTGTGATGTCGCACATAAACATTCATGTCCGCCGAGAATGAGTCCACTAGAAAACGTTCTCAAATGTAAGCATGTATTTATTAGTCGTGTTAGAATCGAAATAATTTTACTTCACGGTGAATTATCTTTGATTAACCTGTGATGTTGTCGGGCAGATGCGATATTTAATTCACTCCGGCTGCGCCGTCGTGAATTAATACATTGCAATCTGCCCTCCAACATCCCGCATTAATCACGATAATTCACTGTAAAGTAAAATTATTTCTAATTAATATGGGATGTCGGAGGGCAGACTGTGATGGCTCTGTTGGCTCATCTGCTCGACAGCATCATCCTTTAATCAAAGATAATTCACAGTAAAGCAAAATTATTTTGATTCTAACACGACTAATAAATAAATGCTTACATTTTAAGAGTGTGGACTCATTCTCTGCAGACATGGAAGTTTATGTACGACATCACAAATATGCCACCTTACGCGCGTAATTTTGTTTACAATGAATTATTGTTAAGAATCTCGGAAGACTTCACAGGTTTCCCGCCCAAAGTTTGAGAGTTTCTGAGGGGTCTGTGTTATTAGTATAGAATATATATTGCATTCTCCATAAAATAAAACATTTGATAAGTGCAACAACATGGTGGAAACCTCTTGATGTCACAAACCTGCAGCATAAAACTGTGTCAAAGGGGGAGGGGGGGGGGGGTCAGTAGCATGTACTGTGCTACATATAACTTTGAAGAAATCGCTGCTGCATGGTTTTTTGTAAAAGAGACAGCAAACTGCAGATCAATCATATCAGCTGAGCTGCGTCATGAGAAAACCGGATTTTTGCCTATGCGAAAACAAAGGCAGTAACTGCACAGCTGATCAGCGCCTTTGTTTTCGCTACACGGATAGTACATTTCCTCCTCTACTTATGTCCAAAATTTCAAGCTTCTAACCTTCTTCTGTGACTGTACAAGCCAGTTTGTGTCGGACTGGGTCGGAACTCCGAGAGACCGGTTTTCTCGCGTCACAGCTCAGCGGATACTGTGTAAACCTACCTCCATCCCAGGCACATCCATCTGCTGGAAAAGAGCAGTGTTGTAGGCCAGAAATAATCTCTTACACCTCTTACTGTTGCTATGGCAACACATCGCCAGTAACAGGGACATAAAGTCCTTAAACATCAACTCTAGCATCTTATCTATGCTGAAATATAGAATACCATCATTTTAATCATTTTTGCTTTTTTTAATTCTGTTTTACGTCCCTTTCAAGATTATTTCAACTTATATGGGATGGACCAATTAGTAGGTGGGGTGAAAACGGGAGAACCAACGAGAAAAACCACATGGCACACCCGCAAGCAGAACTTGGCTCATCCCGAATACAATCATTTACCAACCCAAATGTCATGATATTTATCACTGATTGTCCACAGGAAAAGCAATCAAGCAAGTGACAAGTATTAAAGAACACCCCTCGTACCAACCCAAATGTAATGATATTTTTCATAATAATCATAACACATATCAACATCTTTTAACAGGATCACCGCCACCAATCCAGCTCTTTCATAGCAAAATGCAATGATAATAAATTCATTTGCGGTACTTCCCACTATGCAGCTGCGGGGTTCGAAACGTGTAAGTGATTTCGTGTTCTCTTGTTTTATTATCAATTACTCCTATTTTAAGACACCTTTCAAAAATCCGAGAATGACATGATGTGGGTAATTTATCTAGCGTCTTTCATCTCCAGCCGATCTGCTAAAAACATAGCACGTGAGTGCAACTCAAGCGTTTTTAGGTTGCGTGCTAGATTTTCAACACAAACACACCGCATAACTTTGTTTTCCAACTTATGCAATGCGTCCATTTTATTTGGATGATTTTATTTTGACTAATGATGAATATTTGTGACCATAAACGTCATTTGTATGCCTCTGATTTGAAAGTAATCGATATGCTATGAAGCGGCGTGATAAGCGATGAAGAAAGGGGTCTAGCTATGAAGAAAACTTGTTATGCTTGGAGGATGAGCAGTCCAGTTGATTTTACTGTAACGAAATACATTGATCAGCACTGTATCATCAAGAGGTATATTTAATAACATCCTCAGCTTCGACTGCAACTAAGCAAATCTGGCAAATGTCTTTTTGTTTCTTCCTTTACAAGAACATGTTTTGTCTTACAGTATGTATATATGTATTGCAGGTATTTTTTATATGTATGCTTACTTATATTTATTTACTGTATATACAGGTATGTAGTTCGCTTCTTATTGGAGGAACGAAAAAGAGCTATATGCTTTATAGAAAGTGATCAGTTTACTTCTTCTTGTACATGGAAATATCAGGGTTCATACAGTAACCAGCATGGCTACATTATAAAAAAAAAAGTTTAAAAAGAGTGCACCCGTCTCAGATTTAAAATCCAACAACTGATTGAATGACCCGATATTAGTGCAAGAGTGATTGATAATGAGCTAGAAAAAGTGCAATGTGCAATGAATACTTACTTTTTCCATACTATTTCAAAACAAGAAAGACATTTATCGGCTTTTCTTAGTTGCCGAATAAGCTAAGTAAGTAAGTAACTTCTTTATTTCATAGCTGAGGAGACTATTAAATAAGCCTCTTGACAATACCAGGCTTACCAGTTAATTTCATTATAGTCGATCAACTGGACTGCTCTAGCTCATAGTATAACAAGTTTTCTTCATAGCTAGTCTCCTTTCTTCATCGCTTATCACGCCGCTTCATAGCATATCGATTATTCACAAATCTTCATCATTAGTCAAAATAAGATCTTCCAAATAAAATGGACGCATTGCATAAGTTGGAAAACGAAGTTATTCAGTGTGTTTGTATTGAAAATCTAGCATACAACCTAAAAACGCATGTGTTGCACTCACTTCAAAAGTGATTCCAAACCACGTGCTATGTTTTCAGCAGATCGGCTGGAGGTGAAAAAAGCTAGATAAATTACCCACATCATGTCATTCTCCGATTTTTGAAAATGTCTTTAAAAATGAGAAATTGATAAGAGCACGAAGTCGCTTACACGTTTCGAATTCCGCATCTGCATAGTGGGAAGTACCGCAAATGAATTTATTATCATGCATTTTGCTATGAAAGAGCTGGATTGGTGGCCGTGAGGATGTCATTTTCATTTCCGCAAAAATGAATATTTCCAGGTCTGAATGATCTTGGAAATATGCAATTAAAATGTATGTCTCATGAGATGCATGCAGTAAGAGATAATCTTTGATCGTCCGTATCTGATATAACCCAGACCAGGGCCAAGTTGTTCATAACTTTGTTAGCTTAATGCTGTCGTTAAGCCCTCAAATTGCTAACTATATATCGACTTCAAAAGCAAATACACTGTTATTTTTGTTGAAAAAATGTGAGAATCCTTGCAAACGAGTAACTCATTTTTTTCAACAAAAAATAACAGTGTATTTGTAATATTGCCATTTGAAATCTTAACCAATCGTTAACTACATGTAACAAAATCATTAATTTTGAACAATGGGCCCCTGCTCATACAGTTCTTTGATGAATACAAACATTGTTTATCAATTTAACACTGTTTCGTTAACTGCAGATACTGAAGAAATTTAGGAAAATTTTAATTGCAATAATTTTCTATTGAATCGAAGAGATTATCAATTGAGCCGTGCCATGAGAAAACCAGATTTTTGCCTAGGCGAAAACAAAGACGCAGATCAGCTTCACAGTAACTGCAATGCTGATCAGCGCCTTTGTTTTCGCTTCATGGATAGTACAATCCCTCTTCTTCTTAAAACGGGAATTTCAAGCTTCTAGCCTTCCTCTGTGCTGGTACAGGCTGGTTTATGTCAGACCTGGTCGGCAACCCCAAAGACCGGTTTTCTCGTGTCGCGGTTCATACGATCTACAATAAACCCTCTTGCATATTGACTAACTCACATAGCAGCTTGGAATATTTTCTCCAGTGTTATTGGTGCCCTGTACTGAGCCTCACTGGCTATGGTGAATGTCCAGTCTGTCACTACGTCTTTGATAAGCTTCAGGTGATGCCGCATCAACACCCAGTCATCCAAACCCTACAGGTGGAGGAAAACTACTAGCTTAATAATTAATAAATACATGTTATAGTACAGGACTCAAGGTTATAAAATTTATTCCATGCTCAGCTCAGATGAGACTAAAATTTATCCTGCTGATAAATGTTAAACTGCCAACAAATTGTCTTCTTCATGGATGCAACAAGGCACCAAAGGGGGTAAACTCAGGACCTCAAGATTTGTGTGACACTCTACCACTTGGCCACTGCGTTCCCTACAATCTGTTTCAAAGCTCGATCAATAAATTTATTAAGTCGGTCTCATTTTTTTCACACTCACCGAGGTCTGTGAGTGACTTTTTAAGTACACTCGCCAAGCATTATTCACACTCGTCATATCAAAAAGTCGTTGTGAAGAGTGTAAAAGACAAGAACTGCATTCTGAGAATTAAGAATCACGAAAACCCATAACGATTACAATTTTTTCCAAGTTATCTTCAAAGGAATACATTTTCCACTTGTGTCTGATTGAAGGAAGTTATGCCACTCATAATTATTATAAAAGCTCAAGAGAAATTGTTCAAGTAATTAAATTTCAATAAAAACAAAATAGAAAACTTTACCAAAATGTAGCGTAACAGAGACTGAAGTTGTGGCTGCCTAAACCAAGATAACTGGATTCATTTGAACCAAGATAGATTGACTCATTTGATTGGGATTAACTCATTTTATTGACCAACTAGAAAAAGTGCCTTGAGAGGCACGTATACCCCCGGCTGGTAGCCACCAAGCCCCCTTCCCTACCCCGGTTGGTAGCCAGCCCCCTTCCCTACCCCCTACCTAAACAACCCGGCACATGCTCACCCCTGACATTGAACCTCACATTACCAATAAAAGACAGTACCCTTGTCAAGTACATTTTAGAAATAAGCAGCGTAAAGTACTTTGCATACAAACATGGGGAAGTGTAGTTTTAGAATGACATATCTATTTTAGAGCGGTATACAGAGCTGACGTGTATACCCAATCTAGGACATAAGCACGGACATTGTGGGTCAGGTCCTCAGTCCTAGATTGAAATGAAAGTAGAATGTCATTCTTAAAAAAAAAAAAAAAAAAAAAAAAAAAAAAAAAAAAAAAAAAGTCCTAGATCTTGACCTCAGGTCCCACCCCCACCCCCACCCCCATGCATGGACCCTTGGGTCTAGCCCTTATGTGGTACCTATGTTGTGTTGTAAGCATGAACATTTTCTGACACATGGTTGTCAAGATATAGACCTACAGAATATTAATCTTGGTAACTATTCTATCTTATAAATGTGTCCTAGATTTTGACCTCCAGCCCCACCCCTGGAGTTTGGTGCCATGGAATTTAATTCAACCCTAAAGGGTATCTGTGCTCCAAACAGGAATACATTCCTATAAGTATTTGTTAAGATATGAACTTAGAGATGAAAAAACACTATGTAAATTGCACATTTTCAAGGTGACCTAGATTTTGACCTCTAGCCCCACCCCCGGCCATGAACCCAGGGTCCGAACATACAGAAACAAAGCGAACCATATATGGTACCTATGGTTGAAATATGAATGGTTTCTGATCATTGGTTCATGAGATATACACCACCAGAGAAACTTAAACCAAAACTTTGACCCAAATTAAAGGTGACCTAGATTTTGACCTCTAGCCCCACCCCCGGGCATGGACCCAGGGTCCGAACACACAGAAACAAAGCAAACCCTATAGGGTACCTATGGTTAAAATATGAATGGTTTTTGATCATTGGTTCATGAGATATACACCACCAGAGAAACTTTAACAAAAACTTTGACATAAATTCCACGAACGTTCCGGAATAACGAACGAACTAACGAACGAACGAACATACGAACGGACGAACGGAAAAGCGAAAACTATATACCCGTCGGCATAAATGCCGGGGGTATAATCAAAATCTCTGCTACATGACACTGTAAAAATGAATGAAAACAAACTCTCTTCTCTTAGTTTTTGTTTTTACCATGTTTTTCTTGTGAAAATGATTGATAGTTGAGAGAAACCACCTGAAAATCACACTCGCCAGCCATTACCAGCATGCCACGTGTCTTACTCGCCAAGAGCTTTTTTTACTCGCATTGGCAAGATGGTGAGCGTCTATATTTTTCCTTGCGGTCTACATAATTATATGGTCTAAACTTACTATGTAGGGGTTTTCCAGGTGATATTTCTGACATATGAGGAAGCAGAGATGGACAATCGAGGCCCAATATGGGGTGGCACATGGTTCATTCTCCTCAGGTAGTGTAAATGGAGATCTAAAAACCCACGCTGTGCCTCTTGAAACTGTTCTGGTCTGTACAAAGATAATAAAATAGTACTTTTTGAAATATTTTGATGTATGCCACACCATATGAGCTGCAGTAACTGCATAGCTGATCAGCGCCTTTGTTTTCGTTACTCGGATAGTACAATTCCTCTTCTACTTATAGCCAAAATTCCAAGCCTATTGCCTGCCTCTGTGACTGTACAGGCCGATTTGTGTCACACCTGGTCAGAAACCCCAAAGACAGGTTTTTTGTGTCGCGGCTCATATGGTAATGTGTTGAGATCTGATCACAGCAATGCCATTGTGGCATAAATTGACTGAAAAGCATTATTAATATCATGTAAATTGAAACCTGAGGACCAATGATCCTGTAAATGATCACCTGATCTGGACAGCTTACTTGTAGGGGAGCTAATTACTCTATGGCAGATAATGAGGCCCCTGGGGTGTGGCCTGTATGGACCCAAGAGACGTGGTTAACAATGCTATGCCCAAATTATAAACAGCTCTGGGACTCATGGTTTCTGAGATTTTTGTGGATATTTTCCCATTGTAAGTATATGGGAGCTAATGACCCCTGGGGTGGAGCCATTTTGAAGCCCAGGGGCATCATTGCCAGGATTTGATGAGCACCACATAATATTGCTGCAAACTTAATATACAAGCTTTAGGGTCTTGTGGTGTCAGAGAAGAAGATTTTATATGTTTTTCCTATTATAAGCCTATGGCAGATAATGAGGCCCTGGGGCCATAGCCTTATATTAACTCAAAATCATTACGATATAGTTCTCATCATCACCAGGTGACTACCTACCGCAGTATAAGTTTGAAGATCTTATCAATGTGCGTCTCCATCAATGTAGCATAGTGATCACTCGACACATCTTCTTGGTACACAAAGTCACATTTCAGTGTACTCAGTAGCAGCTGGAGATTATCACCACTCAGGCTCTGAAACAAGGTATTTTCTTTTTAAACAAAAGATGAAAAACATAAAATGGTGAAGGTACTATCCAAATTTGCAAAGAATGGAAACAGTTTCATGAACAACCTTAGCATATTGGATCTTGATATCAAAATGAAACATTTCAACAGTAAACTCAATGGTAACTAGTGCCAAAGGGCCAATGGTCCTGTAAACGCTCACCTAAGATCTGGGATATATACTGATAAACTTGTTTGACTATTATGGTCATATACATGTATATAGCCAAGACAAGGACAGATGAACCACTGGGGTCAATTTTATTTTCAGAATCATAAATATTCTGTCCATTTGCCTATTTCCTGGACGTTTTCTCCTTCAATGACATTTTAATACTTTACTGCATATGCAACCTAAGCTGACCGTGCCATAAAATATGTCAATGTCATCACAGGGTCATAATTTATTTATACATTGTAGTACTCTAGTACCAAATGCTACATGCCAACTTTTGTTGAAATCAGTCCACCAGTTCCAGAGAAGAAAAGTTTCAAAGGGTTTTTACCATATGTGGGCATGGTGGCCATTTTGGTCATGTGACCACGATTATTTATGTACACACCAGTTCCCAATACTTATAGATGCTTCGTATGAAATTTGGCTTTTATTGGGAAAGCAGTTTCAGAGAAGAAGATTTTTGAATATTATATGTAGTAATAAACAATTAAATGAATATTATGGTCATATGCATGTATTTAGCCCAGGGGCAGCCTGGGGACAAAATTTTTCATAAACATAAATCTTCTGTCCATTTGCATACTCCCAGCAACTTTACCCCTTTTTAATTACATTTTACTAATTTTCCCCATTCAAATGCATAGGCGACTTAATTTGACCTTGCCATAAAATAGGTCGAGGTCATCCAAAGGTCATGATTTATATCAACTAAGTAGAGCCCCTCTCCCTGATGCTTCATGCCAAGTTTCAAAATCATAGGCCTTCCGATTCTGGAGAAGAAGATTTCTATAGGTTTTTGCTATTTATAGTCATGGTGGCCATCTTGGTCATGTGACCTGGATCATTTACATAAACTTTTGTTCCCCCTTCCTTAGGATGCTCCATATGAAGTTTGACTTTGATTGGCCAAGCGGTTACAGAGGAGAAGATCTTTGAAACTGTGAATGCCGGACGCCGGAGCATGGGTAAACTATATGCTCACCTGTGAGCCTTGGGCTCAGGAGAGCTAATAATTAGTGAAAGTATGTCCCCACAGAATCAAATCTGCAATGATCCATGGTAAACAAAGTTCATGTTATCCTAACCACACATGCCCTGGACAGACCTATTTACTGGATTAACTGTGCTCCAAGGATCTGCCAATAGATAATCCCTTACTAGTGCCTAAACCCTAGCCTGGACACATCAAACAGGAAAGCAATACATGTAGGTGCCCTTCAAAGTTGTATGTTTGAGAGACAATCATGACTGGACTTTTACTCATATTCGGTTTTATTTTAATATCTTTAATATCTCACATCTGCGGCTATACTGTTTGCCTTAAAATCGTCTCTATGTCCCATAAAAAGGATGCCAGGCTTAAATGAGTTAAGCCTGCTTCATCCCAGCAGGCACATGACGTCAGAATGACGATTCTGACGTCAGATCGACGTTGATATGACGTCATGTGCCCGCTGGGATTAACTAAATAGTACATGTATTAGTATATCTACAGGACATATCATTGAGAATATGATGACAGAAAGGCTACCTCCATGTATTTCCAGAGTGGACAGTGTTGGTTCTTCAGTATGATGTCCATCATCTCCAGGTGTGAGGAGCCCGGCCCCGCCGATATCAGCCGAACCCACAGGTCAAACAACATCTCACTCACTTCCTCCACAACCTCCTCACAAAAATGGGACAACAGATACGAACTGGAAAATTGATAATTATTCATTGCTTTTCATTCAAAATGGCGGCCGCCGTGATAGTAGCATTTTTCTAGATAAATAGTATGAAAATCAAGCTTTGCCACATGCTAAAAAAAAAAAAAAGAATCCATCATGCGTGTAAGGTATGGATAGAAAAATCTGTCCATTGGTTCACAGTTTGGCATCACGAGGCGAGTCTCGTGATGCCAAACTGTGACCCTGAGGACAGATTTGTCTATCCATAACTGACACTCAAATCACACTCACTTCCTCGATAACCTCCTCACAGAAATGGGACAACAGATACGAACTGGAAAATTGATAAAATTCATAGAAAAGATTTGAGCCTTGCAGCAAGGGAAATCTGTTTTCTAGAGATCTAACCAGACTGCTCAGCGACAATGCGCCATGAAATTTCTAATATGGAAACTATATGTTTTACTGACTAGAATGCAGTTTACCGGTCTCTTACTACTGATATAGAGAATTAGACTAATTGTAATGGGTACTGCTGCTAAATAATTTTCTGCTCAAATTTGGTGTAAATGTGCTGTCTGAACAAGGGGGTATGTGAGCACTAGCCTCCATTCTTTTTAAATGATTATTAACAATTAAATTACAGAGATAGGTACAGTGCTTTAGAGTCGTTTAATTTCAAAATGTCAACAGACTTGCTATGATCTGTCCTCTTGTTATTTGAGTTTATATCCGGAACAGTCTTTATATTTGATCTTTTAATAAGCAGAGACTCTTTATGCAAAATACCTTATGTGTATTGAATGACAGTTTTAATTACTGGATTTGTTTGCTTGGTTTAAAGTGATTAATTTCAGAAAAATCCTTGCAGGCTAATGCTGTCTTCTTTGTGGAGACTTCTTCAACCATTTCAGCTTAAAAAGAAGTTCACAATGTTCTCTCAAGCTTGTCCTGAATAAAAGATCTTTTGAAGACTTCATGCTTTCTGCATGAATGTAATTACAAAACCCTATGAAGTGATCAAAACAACTTACAATAAGAGCTGTCGCAGGACAGCGTAGCTCGCCTGACTTGTGCTTTGCCACTAAATTTGTTAAAATCTATGACCTGTGACCTTGACTTTGCCTGTAGATGCATTTTGTATAGGGAGCTATTTGCATAAATGTGACCGTGACTGAGAAAATGGGGCTTATTGAGGCAAAATCACTTTTTCAGTTTTTCTGATATTTTGAAAGCTCACTATGTTTATAATTGCCTCTGAAAATATTTCAGCTTTCTGACGTGTTTTGACAGAGTTACAACACATTTTCCCGACCAACCCAGTCAGCAAAACCCCACTATTTTTGATGACGTAACGTCAAAAAGTTATTAGACGTCGCAAAATTCTTACGTTATTTAATCAGTGTGACCTGTGTGTTTCTTTTTTATTCTGATACTAGTTTTAATGGCATATGCCTACTTCAGTTAGTGTAGCCCTACGCCAAAACTATACTATATCATATGAATATTTTCATATTTTAACCGCGTGTGTATGTACGCTGAATGAATCATTTTCTACATTGTCCGAAATTCATTAGATTTCAATATATTTTCAGGTTTACTAGAAATCAAGTAATGAATTACTGGTCGACATATTTTCCTGTTTTTGACATAATCTAAAAGCTCAATAAATGTTTTATAAACATATAAGCAAGGTCATGGTATTATCATTCAATTTTATGGCAAGCGTTTTCAAGCTGCTAATATTTGAAAAAAAAATGCGTGATTCTGTGTTTTGACAATTTTGGGCAACGTCACCATTGACAATTTTTTCTTCAAACTGTCTTAAATTGTTTAACTGTTGTAGTTGAAAAGTGCAACGTCTAAAGTTCATCGATTTATCGAGTTCATTGCTTTATTTTTGAACTTTCAAATGACAACAAAAACATAAAAATATGTTGGCCAGGAGAGCCACGAAAAGACGTTTCTTACAAACATGGAAACACATAATAGAAGTCTCTGAAATTTCAGACGCTGTTTTGACCCCTTGCCTCATATGCATGCTGAACAAGGGGTTATATCGCCCTTATTTACAATTCCATAGTGTTTCCTTGTTTTGTTTAGGTTACATTTGAAGTCAACAGTCTTTCAGTCATGGAAATATGTTCCCTGGGTACTTGCACTGTCATTTCTAAAAATGTTATCATTTTGATCGGCAAAAGAGTTTTACAAAATGGTGAATGTTTAAAACAATACCATTTACATAGCCATGTTAGTAGCACATGCAGGGTACTGTCACGGTCTGGCGTTAAGTGATTTGCTGTGAATACCAGGTCCGCTTAGGCTGGGCTAGAACATTTCATCAAGTTTGTTGCCGACACGTACATGTAGCATTCTAATATGTCACCTTTCGTTATTTTGATCTGGAAAGTTATGTAGGCAAGAGCATATTAGCATAAACTACATGTACTTGATAGAGGGATATTCAGAGTTGCTTTCTTCGTGTGCACCGATCAGGCAAATCAAGCTAGATCCGATAATTCATTGAGTCAAATCCAGTAAAGATAACCTTGTGTATATGTTACCCAAACTGACCTAGCTAGTTAGGCATGCAGATTGCGCGCGAGTTTGCGACATGCCGGTCTATGTGGCACTATTTTGGGTTGGTCTTGAAACCTCAGCCGCATATCAACGGGCAGCGCTATAACGGATGGTAAAACTTTCAGTCGTTTGTATTCGTTCACATACATTTCTGGACCCTCAAACATTCAGTGCCGCCATGCTGCGGCCTACGCGTGCCAGTTGACGTCTGTTTTATCTGCTGTCATATACGTTGCCAAATTTTGAACATGCTGATATTACACCAAAAGAAGACAAACTATGGGCAAAGTACCTGAATGGTTCTTTTATTACTTCTTAATCTTTAAATTGGTTAGGGTGGCCAAACTTAAATTTCCTACTTTTCCACAATCCAAATCAATTGCAAATTGCTCTGGTCAACCCTGAAGAGAACCAACAAAAGGTGACCAAATCTGCTGATTTCAATTGTATACCAATCTAACTTGCTTTATAAATCAATCACCACATGAAAATTGTCAGGAAGATTATTTCTATGTTGGCAAGTTGAAAGGGTAATCTCTTCACTACTTCACAAAGAATTAAGTCAACAGTTCATCAATGAATTTATATTGATTGTTTGCAACATTAGAAAGAACTTAGGTGTTATGTTGGCCATACTTAGAGTTCCCCGGCTGTAGAAGAATGTTCAATTCATAGGTATTTGTTTTGTCCGGAGCTCGTGCGTTCAACATACTGTACTTATCCGGTTTGTATTTGGTAGACGGTGTCGCGACCGCGCAACTATCGACTTGGATAAATATGTTTGCTACCGACCAGCTTTCCTTTACGGTGACCGCGTGTAAGCGGACATGTTCGAGTAGTGGATGAGAAACAATGGTGTATGTGATCGAACTTGCGTGAGAATAAAGGATGACCACCCAACATGAAATACACATTTCGTTTCATTTACAAGGAGTGAGAAAATGTAGGTGGTCTATAACCACCATGGTAAGTCTAGTGAGATTCAAATGGTGTTTCCTTTCAATAGCACCATATAGTTATGTTCCATGAATACGACCTATTGACTATTATACACATTGTATACGTTATTTTATCTACTGTTTGGAGAACGTTGCAACTTCGTTTAACAGTTGCCATTCATCCAAACGCAAATGAGCGTTTGTTTTAACCATTAACTGTCCGTTTTTTACAAGTGCGGAACTCGTAGTATAGCATTTACGATTTATGCGTTCCATAGACGTTCTGTTCGTACGGAGACAATTTTCACCACAGAATTGATATATTTTATTCGTCGCCCATTTTTCGTATTCGGAAATGTTTAATTTCTTGCTTTACGTCCCAGTAAACATCTATGGTCGTGTCGGAACGTTGCATTTCTCATGAGAAACCTACCCAACCATAACAGAAATGTGCTGAGAGCTAAAACCACCCAGTTGATATGTATAATCTAATATGATCGTAGTAGACTAACGTCACAGATCTGCTGTTAAAATTATGAATGTACGAGTATTTGACCAAACGAAAAATGTGTGCCATTCTGATTTAAAGCGGTAATAAATATATGAGTCTACCACGACCAAAAAAGAATGGAATTTACATGTGAGGAAACCACTTTTCCTGGGCAGGCTCAACAGCCTGAAAGGTTAAGCTTTGTCTGGAGGCACAAGCAGACTATTTATTTCTCATAGCCCCAATAGGCACAGTATTTACTTTACTTTTTAAGCTGTCTTCAACAGTCAGTTTTTAGAACATCTGGGTGTTGTCTGAAAACTTTATGACCTTATTGTCCATTTTTATTATACTGCGGAACATGTTTATACCCAGCCACTTTACCTTCTTTTGGAGCGCGGCCTATTTGTAGAGCAACAGATTCTGAAACGAGAGGTCTTGGATTGATATCTAGGAAGCGGTTGCTCCGTCCCGACGAAACTGAAAAATGGGGACGCTTAGAAACCTCAATCATTAAAAAAAAAAAATAAATAAAATTAATAAAAAAGAAAAAGAAAATAAATAAATAAAATTAAAAATAAAAATAAAAAAATAGTTACTGCACAATGCCGTTTTCAGAAAATGTTAGATGCATGAGTATCTTTTTTAATCATAAATATGTGTTTGTTGTTAGCTTTCAATGACACATGTTTGACAAGCTTGTCACAGTTCTTGGTCATTTTTAAACAGAGGAGGTTGTTTTTTGTGGGTTTGTTATAAATCACGGGAGCACCCAAAGGCTCAACTGGTTGGTTGGTTTTTGTTGTTGTTTTTAGAGAAGCCCGGGATCGAACCTGCGACCCCTGGTTTACAAGGCGAGTGACGGAGGCTTCCTTTTTTTCTTGGGCGAGACCAGTACTATAGGAGGTTGTAATTGTGGATTTTGTTGTATTGGCAGCACCCGAAGGCTCAAGCGGGAGATTGGTTTTTGAAGGTGTTTTTTTGGAGAAGCCCGGGATCGAAACTGGGCGAGACCAGTTCTCTCCTAGGAGGCTGTTTTTGTTTTCGTGGGTAGGAGTTTTTTTTGTACTATCCTGTGTAAATATTGTATATGAACATGTATGAATACACATCATAAGTAGGATGTAAACTTATGATTTTTAATGAGAAATTTAACTTCCAAATTAAAATCGCTTGCGCAAATTATCCTCAAGTTCGTTGTGAGGCAGAAACTAGAATTGTCAGAGAATCTGACTATAGCCCCGCTTCTCAGCTTTTTTTGCAGGGTGAAAAAAACAATGACAGGTAACTATCACAGGCTATCACAAGCTAGATCTCATCAATATTGATGCTCATACAAAATTTGGTCTGATTATGTCAATTCGTTCTCTTTCAAAATTTTGCGAAAAATGACGGGTAATAATCCAAAGCTAGATCTTGTCAATGATGATGTGCATACAAAATTTAGACGGATTCTGTCAATTCGTTCTGAAGATATTGAGCGGAAACAAAATTCTGAAGTCAATCAAGGGCTGTTAACTCCGTCAAAATTTTGCAAAAAATGATGGGTAATAATCCCAAGCTAGATCTTGTCAATGATGATGTGCATACAAAATTTGGACGGATTCTGTCAATTCATTCTCCAGATATTGAGCGGAAATGAAATTCTGATGTCCATCAAGGGCTGTAACTCCATCAAAATTTTGTGAAAAATGACGGGTAACAATCCCAAGCCAGATCTTGTCAATGTTGATGTGCATACAAAATTTGGGTAAATTCTGTCAATTCGTTCTCAAGATATTGAGCGGAAACGAAATTCTGACGTTAATTAAGGGCCATAACTCCATCAAAATTTTGGGAAAAATGACGGGCAACAATCCCAAGCTAGATCTTGTCAATGTTGATGTGCATACAAAATTTGGTCGGATTCTGTCAATGCGTTCTCAAGAAATTGAGCGGAAACGAAATTCTGACGTCAATCAAGGGCCGTAACTCCGTCAAAATTTTGCGAAAAATGACGGGTAACAATCCCAAGCTAGATCTTGTCAATGATGATGTGCATACAAAATTTGGTCCGATTCTGTCAATTTGTTCTCAAGATATTGAGCGGAAACGAAATTCTGACGTCAATCAAGGGCCATAACACCGTCAAAATTTTGCGAAAAATGACGGGCAACAATCCCAAGCTAGATCTTGTCAATGTTGATGTGCATACAAAATTTGGTCGGATTCTGTCAATGCGTTCTCAAGATATTGAGCGGAAACGAAATTCTGACGTCAATCAAGGGCCGTAACTCCATCAAAATTTTGCGAAAAATGACGGGCAACAATCCCAAGCTAGATCTTGTCAATGTTGATGTGCATACAAAATTTGGTCGGATTCTGTCAATTTGTTCTCAAGATATTGAGCGGAAACGAAATTCTGACGTCAATCAAGGGCCGTAACTCCGTCAAAATTTTGCAAAAAATAACAGGTAACAATCCCAAGCTAGATCATGTCAATGTTGATGTGCATACAAAATTTGGTCGGATTCTGTCAATGCGTTCTCAAGATATTGAGCGGAAACGAAATTCTGACGTTAATCAAGGGCCATAACTCCGTCAAAATTTTGCGAAAAATGGCGGGCAACAATCCCAAGCTAGATCTTGTCAATGTTGATGTGTATACAAAATTTAGTCAGACTCTGTCAATTTGTTCTTAAGATATTGAGCGGAAACGAAATTCTGACGTCAATCAAGGGCCGTAACTCCATCAAAATTTTGGGAAAAATGACGGGCAACAATCCCAAGCTAGATCTTGTCAATGTTGATGTGCATACAAAATTTGGTCAGATTCTGTCAACTTGTTCTTAAGATATTGAGCGGAAACGAAATGTTCACGGAATGACGGAACCACGGAATCACGGATTCACGGAATCACGGAACCACGGAAGGACAGGGTGAATCCAGTATAGCCCCACTTTTCCAAAGCGGGGCTATAATAACAAAACATAGCATTTTATCATGTCTTTGATGATTTGAAGTTATAGCTCCCCTTTGTTTTTGATAAAAACCGGTATGACAAAAAATCGAATATTTTCGTTACGCGTTACGCATCTGTAAGAGTATTTATTTTGTTTGGTGAGAATCATGCACATGCATTCCAGATCATTCTTTTTGACATTCCCTGTGGGCAGAAAGAAATCACACATTCAACAATTATCTAGTAGGCCTAGAGCTTACTTAGTACCGTCGATTATTACATAAGCGCTTTGCGGTCTAGTAGTTATTTCCCTTGCAGAAAAATAATCCCTCTAGCGAATTCGGTTCATTCATTTGGGTATGATTAATGTCATAACATTTTTTAATTACTAGGAATTGCTTAAAATTTTAAAATTTATTGCCAACTTCTTTAGTCTTAATATTTGTTTTATTTTGACTTTAGGATATAAAATAAATTCACGCAGGAATGAAAAATTCAAATAAACAAAGACTAAAATCTTTTAAATCTTGAATTTATATATAAATTCAGCCCGGTGTCAGATAATATTTTGACCCCCATAATATTTTGACCCGGGGGTCACTTTTTCCCTATAATATTTTGACCCCCCCCTATAAAATATTGACCCCCCTATTTTTTTCTGTCAACTGCTTAAAACAGCATTGGAATATTTATGTATGTACTCAATAAGAAGATTATAATATATTTACTAAGGTACGTCAGAGAATAAATTTCATGGGTAGGGGGGTTAAAATATTATACCATAATATATTGACCCCCCCATGTTCAAGTTACTTTTCTATTGATAATAGCTAGCCTTTTTTTCTCGTTATCACAAACGAAACCAAACAAGTGCAAAAATGATTTACATTTATCTATTTCCATTATCACTGGTAAGGAGGGGGGGGGGGGGTCAATATATTATGGTATAATATTTTGACCCCCCCCCCCCCCCCTTACTATGTGTATGGTATTTTTAGATGATGATAAATGACCACTTTCTCAATAAATTATACATGAAATTCAGACATCTGATTGAAATAAATAAGCTTCACTAGGTTACATTCAGGGACATCACTTGTGGGGGGGGGGGGGGGGTCAAAATATTATAGGCAAAAAGTGACCCGCGGGTCATAATATTATGACCCCCCCCCCCCCCCCCCCCCCCCTACCCTGTTTATGCTATTTATTTATATGATGATAAATTGCTTTTTCTTCTGTAATTACACCTGAAATTCAAACAAATATAACAACTTCAACATGCATCTATTCATGATACCAATGGTAGAGAGGGGGGGGGGGGGGTCAATGTATTATGGTATAATATTTTGACCCCCCTGTTGGGTGTATGTCATTGTTTAGATAATGATAAAAGACCAGTTTCCCCTGCAATAATGCATGAAATTCAGACATCTGATTGAAATAAAACAGCCTTACTATCTTACATTCATGGACACCACTTGTAAGGGGGGGGGGGATCAAAATATTATAGGCAAAAAGTGACCCGCGGGTCATAATATTATGACCCCCCCCCTACCCTGTTTATGCTATATATTAATATGATGATAAATTGCTTTTTCTCATGTTATTACACATAAATTTCAAACATTAAATCAAATATAACAGCTTCAACATGCATCTATTTTCATAATACTGGTACAGGGGGGGGGGGGGGTCAATATATTATGGTATAATATTTTGACCCCCCTGTTGGGTGTATGCTGTTTGTTTAGATAATGATAAAAGACCAGTTTCTCCTGTAATTAGGCATAAAATTCAGACATCTGATTGAAATAAAACCCGCGGGTCACTTTTTGCCTATAATATTTTGACCCCCCCCCCCCTTACAAGTGGTGTCCGTGAATGTAAGGTAGTGAAGCTGTTTTATTTCAATCAGATGTCTGAATTTTATGCCTAATTACAGGAGAAACTGGTCTTTTATCATTATCTAAACAAATAGCATACACTCTACAGGGGGGTCAAAATATTATACCATAATATATTGACCCCCCCCCCCCTTCTCTACCATTGGTATCATGAATAGATGCATGTTGAACCTGTTATATTTGTTTGAATTTCTGTAATTACAGAAGAAAAAGCAATTTATCATCATATGAATAAATAGCATAAACAGGTAGGGGGGTCATAATATTATGACCCGGGGGTCACTTTTTGCCTATAATATTTTGACCCCCCCCCCCCACCTTACAAGTGGTGTCCGTGAATGTAAGGTAGTGAAGCTGTTTTATTTCAATCAGATGTCTGAATTTTATGCCTAATTACAGAAGACACTGGTCTTTTATCATTATCTAAACAAATAGCATACACTCAACAGGGGGGTCAAAATATTATATCATAATATATTGACCCCCCCCCCCCTGTACCAGTATTATGAAAATAGATGCATGTTGAAGCTGTTATATTTGATTTAATGTTTGAATTTTATGTGTAATAACATGAGAAAAAGCAATTTATCATCATATTAATATATAGCATAAACAGGGTAGGGGGGGGGGGGGTCATAATATTATGACCCGGGGGTCACTTTTTGCCTATAATATTTTGACCCCCCCCCCCTTATCATTATCTAAACAATGACATACACCCAACAGGGGGGTCAAAATATTATACCATAATACATTGACCCCCCCCCCCCTCCTCTACCATTGGTATCATGAATAGATGCATGTTGAAGCTGTTATATTTGTTTGAATTTCAAGTGTAATTACAGAAGAAAAAGCAATTTATCATCATATAAATAAATAGCATAAACAGGGGGGGGGGGTCATAATATTATGACCCGCGGGTCACTTTTTGCCTATAATATTTTGACCCCCCCCCCCCCCCCCCCCCCCCCACTCCCACAAGTGTGTCCGTGAATGTAACCTAGTGAAGCTTATTTATTTCAATCAGATGTCTGAATTTCATGTATAATTTATTGAGAAAGTGGTCATTTATCATCATCTAAAAATACCATACACATAGTAGGGGGGGGGGGGGTCAAAATATTATACCCCCCCTGTAACCGGCATGACGAAAAACTGCCACCTTCTACTACTACTACTATGTTGATCTGAAGTTTAACAAATCTCAAAGCATTGTTCCCGTCTCCTTTTCAACATGAAAATCCACTTTGTTGACACATAAAATATGAAACATGATGATGTACGTCTGATTTTTCGTTTATAAAACTTTCAGACGCAAGTAATGTGATTCATTGATTGAACTTCGCAATTAATATTACGTCGCAATTAATTAACACCGCAGGTGCGTTAAGATGACGTCATTTCTAAGAATAACGTCACGCCGCATTAAGCCCTGTTTTCTCAGTCACGGTCACAAATAAGCTAACAATGAACACATTGATCACAAAGTCAATCCAGCGTGAAATATAGGTCAAGGTCAGTAGGTCAATGTGGGTGCCAAGTCGGGACATCGAAGAGAAGCCATATGCAAGGTTTGATGGTTGTAGGCTTTATAGTTGATGAGATATTAAGGGTTGGCTTAAAAAATGACAAGGTCACTAGAGCACGAAATATAGGTCAAGGTTACTAGGTCAATGTGGGTGCTGAGTCGGGACATCGAGGAGAAGCCATATGCAAGGTTTGATGGTTGTAGGCTTTATAGTTGATGAGATATTAAGGGTTGGCTTTAAAAATGACAAAGACACTAGCGCACGAAATATAGGTCACAGTCACTAGATCAATGTGGGTGCAAAGTCGGGACATCGAGGCGAAGCCATATGCAAGGTTTGATGGTTGTAGGCTTTATAATTGATGAGATATTAAGGGTTGGCTTCAAAAATGACAAAGTCACTACAGCACGAAATATAGCTCAAGGTCACTAGGTGAATGTGGGTGCCGAGTGGGGACATCGAGGAGAAGTCATATGCAAGGTTTGATGGTTGTAGGCTTTATAGTTGATGAGATATTAAGAGTTGGCTTCAAAAATGACAAAATCACTAGAGCACGAAATATAGGTCAAGGTCACTAGGTCAATGTGGGTGCCGAATCGGGACATCGAGGAGAAGCCTTATGTAAGGTTTGACAGTTCTAGGCTTTACAGTTGATGAGAAACTAACACAGCATCTGAGCATTGTACAAAAGTGTTCTAGATATTGACGTCTAGCCCCGCCCCCAGGCACGACCCCACTCTGGTCAGTGACTATCAAGATGTAACAATTTTAAAAACTTTAACCGAAAGTGTGACACAGATGCGGACGTACACGTAAACATAACCGCGGACGACCGAGGTGACAACAATAGCTCTGTGCACTTCGTGCAGGCGAGCTAATGAAGTGATCAAAAGAACTTACGTTAGTACTTTATAGATAGTTTGTAGGGCTGCGTGTGCTAGCCAGAATGGTGGACTGAACCTTGCCGGGAAATCAGAAACACACACTCTCTCCTTCCAGACAGACAGCGCTGCCGATATCTCGGCCAGTGTCGACATCTTACTCCACGTCGGGACATTGTCCTCCAGGAACATGGCCGGGTTGACATTCTTAGTTCCTATGTAATCCTTACTGCTCTTGGCATTTGCAAAGTCCAGTCCAAGTAGGTACTCGTGTAGCTTTGGTATTGTTCCTACAATAGGATAACAATGTGCCTGACCTGGCCTCGAAGTTATAAAACTTTTTTTAAGCTCAGCTCAGCTGTGCATGAAATTTCAACTGCTCATAAATGTTGAAATAGTCAAACATTGTGGAAAATTCAGGTTCAAAACTCAAAATCTAGTAATTTATCCTGCTCATAAATGTTAAATTGCCAACAATTGTTGTCATTTTAACATTTATGAGCAGGATAAATTTTAGTCTCAACTGAGTTGAGCATGAAAAGTCTTATAGCCTCAGGCCCTGGTCTAGTGTGTTTAACATGTGAGCCATGTTATGAGAAATCCAACTGTGTGGTTTCCAAACAGGTCAGACACAAACCAAGCTGCATAAGCACAGAAGATGGCTAGAGGCTGTAAAGTTTGGATTGCGAAAGTGGAGGAATTGTACTATCTGTGTAGCGAAAACAAAGCCGCTGATCAGCTTCGCAGTAACTGCGAAGCTGATCAGCGCCTTTGGTTTCACATATGCAGATTGTTGGTTTTCTCATGAAGCAGCTCATGTTTAAAGGTCATTTTTTCTTACTTTTCTATGGTTTGTTACAAGAACAGATGGTTCAAAGAATGTAAGATCATAAGGTAAACAAACAGTAACCACCATTATAGGGATCAAACATGATTTTCCATTCATTAACATTCGCTAGGTCCCCAGGGGAGTGTTGATAAGAGCTGTCGCAGGACAGCGTAGCTCGCCTGACTTGTGCTTTGCCACTAAACTTATCAAAATCTATGACCAATGACCTTGACCTCAAGGTCGCTCAGGTGGGTTGTGATGGTACAGCATAAAATTTCAGACCAATATCCACAAACATGCAAAGTTTCAACTTGATCCATCAACATAGAGATATATAGACTTCAAAAATCTTTAACCCAAAACTTTAACCAAATATTTCCAAGGCCATGACTTTGACCTCAAGTTCACCCAGGGTGGGTCATAATGGTACAGTATAAAACTTCAGACCAATATCTACCAACATGCAAAGTATGAACTTGATCAATGTACATGTTCAAGAGATATAGACTTCTAAAAACTTTAACCGAAAACTTTAACAAAAAAATTCTAAGTCTGTGACCTTGACCTCAAGGTCACCAAGGGTGGGTCATGATGGTACTGCATAAAACTTCAGACCAATATCTACCAACATGCAAAGTATCAACTTGATCCATCAACATGTTCAAGAGATATAGACTTCTAAAAACTTTAATGAAAAAGTCACTAGAGCGCGAAATATAGGTCAAGGTCAGTAGGTCAATGTGGGTGCAAAGTTGGGACATCGAGGAGAAGCCATATGCAAGGTTTGATGGTTGTAGGCTTTATAGTTGATGAGATATTAAGGGTTGGCTTAAAAAATGACAAAGTCACTGGAGCATGAAATATAGGTCAAGGTCAGTAGGTCAATGTGGGTGCCGAGTCGGGACATCGAGGAGAAGCCGTATGCAAGGTTTGATGGTTGTAGGCTTTATAGTTGATGAGATATTAAGGGTAGGCTTAAAAAATGACAAAGTCACTAGAGCACGAAATATAGGTCAAGGTCACTAGGTGAATGTGGGTGCCGAGTCGGGACATCGAGGAGAAGTCATATGCAAGGTTTGATGGTTGTAGGTTTTATAGTTGATGAGATATTAAGAGTTGGCTTCAAAAATGACAGTCACTAGAGCACGAAATATAGGTCAAGGTCACTAGATCAATGTGGGTGCAAAGTCGGGACATCGAGGAGAAGCCATATGCAAGGTTTGATGGTTGTAGGCTGTATAGTTGATGAGATATTAAGGGTTGGCTTAAAAAATGACAAAGTCACTGGAGCATGAAATATAGGTCAAGGTCAGTAGGTCAATGTGGGTGCCGAGTCGGGACATCGAGGAGAAGTTAGGCTTTACAGTTGATGAGAAACTAAAACAGCATCTGAGCATTGTACAAAGGTGTTCTAGATATTGACCTCTAGCCCCGCCCCCAGGCATGACCCCACGGGTCCCTTCACACTAAATCACAGAGGACCCTCATATGCAGCAATGTTCCAAATATGAATGATTTCTGGTCAGTGACTATCAAGATATAACAATTTTAAAAACTTAAACCGAAAGTGTGACGCGGACGTACACATAAACGTACACGTAAACGTAAACGGGTACGACCGAGGTGACAACAATAGCTCTGTGCACTTCGTGCAGGCGAGCTAAAAACCGAGGGCGTAGCGAATGTTATTGAATGAAGAAATCATTTTTGAACTCTATTATTGCATAAATTCTGCAGAAACGAAAGAAATAATGGTGCACTATATTTTACAGCCTCATCACATTTTCATACGCGTAAAAGCTTCGTTTTTATGCTCGTTCCGGGTGGACTTCAGTTTCTCATTATTAGCATATGCTTTGCGTGGCACCTGGTAATGAGCATAAGTAAAAGCCATGTTATAAAAGCATGTGCGCGTGTGAATTGCAGGTCTTCATTAATAAACGGCTGTTAATACCATGTGACAAGGGTATTTATGCAATAATATGCATTATAGCACTCATAGACCAACGGCTATGGGACACAAATCACAGTTTTCTTAATTGAGCTGCAGCACTTCCACAAGAAAACAAAGGCACAGTTTATTTTCACAAAAATACATGTACATAGTGCAATCCCCATACATTCTTAAAATATAATTTCAAGTTGTAAGTCTCCTGTCTGTGTCTGTACAACACTGGGTATGTGTGAGGTGTGGCTAGGAAATTCCAATAAGTTATTCACATGGTACAGCAGTGACAACTAAAACAGACCTACCCATTATTTCTGAGACAGCTGGCTAACTGCCTATAGCCACTAAGTCTTTTTTAAGGCTTTATGTCATCATAGCAGAAAGTTCTAACAGTCCTGAAAAAAATAATACATGAATCAAACAAACAAATTAATCATCAAATATACTTAACGACACTTCCAACGCTACCGATAGAGTTTTTGAAATTATTTCGAAACCACTCAAGATATTGAAATGAAAATTGCAGGGACAATAGAAAAATTCATGGGGCTTGTACTGACGGCAAAATCATGCCAGCGAACCTTTATTCTGAATCACCGCGAGCGTTTAGACAAACCACACCTCATTTTCAAAAGTCGAAAAACTTGAGGGATTAAACAAAACATTATTTCAACAATACACCTACAATTTATTGCCATACTGTATGTTTTTATCTTTTATTCATAAAAAGATGAAAAATAAAACAACTAACCAGAGGACCAATGGTCCTGTAAACGCTCACCTGAGATCTGCTTCATATACCAATAAACATATTTGAATATTATAGTATTTAAACCCCAGTGCAGGGGCAGATGAAGCCCTTGGGCCATTTTCTTTTTTCAGAATAATCAATATTCTGTCCATTTGCCAATTTCCTGCTGATTTTCCCCTTCAATAACATTTTAAAAGCAGATAAGCCCCTGGGGTCCTTTTTTTTCAGAATCATTAAATTTCAGTCCTATGCCCATTTCCTGCAAGACTTTCACTTAAAATGACATTTTAAAAAGTTTTCCGCATTCAAATGCATTGACGACCTATGTTGACCTTGCCATAAAATAGGTCAAGATCACCACAGGGTATATATATATACATTGTAGTACTTGAGTCATCCATACTTCATGCAAAGTTTCGTTGAAATCGGTTCACCGGTTCTGGAGAAGAAGACAATTTAAGGGGTTTTACCATATATGGGCATGGCGGCCATCTTGGTCATGTGACCTGGAGTATTTAAATACACATTGGTTCCTACTTCCTATAGATGCTTCATATAAAATTTGGCTTTGATTGGCCAAGTGGTTTCAGAGAAAAAAATCTTTGAAAAGTGTGTATGGATGACAGACCGGCCAAGGTCAAGCGATGACCTTGACCTAAATTAATCATATACCTTCATCTAATCCATTAGTTGTTTGCATCTACCACTTTTCAGATCTCAGGCTGCAATAGTTTTCAAAAAATAGCTAATTTCCACTTTTCCCATTATCAGTCTATGGAAACTTAAAGTTACCATAGCAACCAGAGTTCTTATCCGACTGGAATAAAAAACACAAATTATGTAGAGGCTAGTGTCAGGAACATGTATACAAAGTACAGGATTCATCCACTTGACAGTTTCTGAGGAGAAGATTTTTGAATGTTTTTTTCAAAATTTTGCCCTTTATGGGGCCCCAGCAACCAATCAAAATAAAGGATTAGGACAAAACTCGCAAGAAACGTCAAACACTACTCAATAAACATTTCTGCAAAAACAAAATTTAAATGTCTGCAATTTTAGCGGAAAAATAGCCGATTTCCACTTTTCCCATTATAAGTCTAAGGAAAATTTAAGTTGCCATAGCAACCAGAGTTCTTATCCGCCTGGAATAAAAAACACAAATTATTTAGAGGCCACTGTCAGGAACATGTATACAAAGTATAGGCTTGATCCCCTTGACAGTTTTTGAGAAGAAGATTTTTGAATGTTTTTCGAAATTTTGCCCTATATGTGGCCCCTGCAACCAATCAAAATGAAGGATTAGGACAAAAGTCACTTGAAACGTAGAGGACTACTCAATAAACATTTCTGCAAAAACAAAATTCAAATATCTCCAATAAGACAGCAAAAACTGGCAATTTTCACATTTTTCCATTATAAGTCTATGGGAAGCATAAGTTGCCATAGCAACCGGAGTCCTTATCCGATCAAAACAAAAAACACAATTATTCTTTCCCCCTACCTGTAGATGGTGTATGTGTAATATGAGAACAATCGGCCCAGTGGTTTCAGAGAAGAAGATCTTTGAAATTGTGAACGACGGACGGACGGATGGACGCCGGAGCATGGGTATACTATAAGCTCACCTATGAGCCTTCGGCTCAGGTGAGCTAATAAAGCAGTTGAAACTAAACTATCACAGCAAATCTGATCCAAATCTGATTCATCTGATCCAATCAAATTACCTGGTTAGACAACCATTTACTCGAATGACAGCTAGCCAACAACTACACATCGAAGCCACGTACCGCGTACAAGTACACTGAGCTATACCCTTCCAACCATCCCTTAAATAAATTGTTCAAACATAAGCAGGGTACTGTCTCCTAACTACACAGCTGAGAACGTCCCAGATAAGGGTTAGATATGGTAGATTTGTTTTAGGTCGGTGAACATTAACTATGTTAACAGTTTGCTTGCAGTTCTAACGTTTACAGTCTTGCGTGCTGTAAGAGACGTCGCACCGTCGTGCATCAGACGCATACCCCAGTGAGTCTGTGCATATGTTTTGTTTTTCTGAGAAATGTTCTTCCCTCCATGTGCTGTGGCAAAAAGAGAAAACAAAACGAGAAGGAAATACGGAGGAACTGTTGTAAGGATCATTGTTGGCCAAACATGGTTTTGTGACTTTTGAAAATGAGGTGTGGTGTGTCCAAACGCCCGGGGCGTTTCTTTATTAAAGTCTGCTGACATAATTTTGCATTCAGTACACGTCTCATGAATCTTTCTATCGTCCCTGCAATTTTCATTTCAATATCTTGAGCAGTTTTGGAATTATAACAAAAACTCTATCGGTAGCGTTGGAAGTGTCGTTAAGTATAGATCATGCCATGTAATGTTTTAGTGAAACTGCAAGGTTAATTTGATATGATAAATTATGTTGTTTACACAGAAAATAAATGTTTGTCTAGGTTTCTGATAAAAATAGCGCGACATTGCAGTCGAAATACATGTATGCTTAATTATTGTTCAATTCTATTCCTGCAATACGATGAACTCACCTATGTGAGTTACGGACATTTCTAAATCATTTGCAGATACTTTCTAATAAGGCGATAATGTGATCTATAATGCATTCGTCATGTGACAGACCCACCCGACATTCGCGGTAAAAAAATAAAATACAAACATCTACTCTAAGAACAATAGAGGCAATTTAAGGGTAAAGTAGTTGCGAAATCTCACTACTCTATATTACACATATGTTCCATATCTCTTCGCTGTGATCCCAGTTGGTTGATCAAAGGTGAAACTAACAGTCAATAATTGCAACTGTTTCAAGATAAATCAAGAAGAATACACTTCACCAATGCGTTACTAACATGTTTATTGTGCTTTTAGAAAAAAAATCCAACCTATTTTGTCCGTTTTTAGCGATTTATTCTCATTTAAAAACTTCTGGCTGTCATTCTTTCAGTGCACTAAATCGTCCCTATATGTTCGTAGGGTTACTCCGAGAATTGACTTCCGACCATTTCCATATATGGAAAGTTAATTGATCAATCAGTTTTTAATTGATCAATTAGTATAATGCAGCGCGTATTGCTTGCAACATCACGATGATGTCAAATGTAATCAAAATGGCTGACCTGATTGACGTCATTTGTAGAAATATGTGCATATCAATGGACAAGGCCAAATCTTTCAACTAGAATAAATGAATGTTCGACGTCAGTTTCCGTAACATCGGCATATGTGTTAGGCTTGCTCCGGAAACGGCCCCACATGAGTGAACACGATTGACAAACAGCTGGAAAATGAATCCGTTAAAAAAAAAGAAGACGCAGAATTTTGTGAAGAAAACTTGATTGTTAGAAAGTTAAATGTGTGTTTCACCAAACAGGGAAGTACCAGTGACTGGCAGTGAGCATTTCTTTGTATTAACGATGGAATTCAACATGATGTGTAAAAACAGCTTATTTTTGCCATCTTCTTTTACGGATGGACACAAGGCTGAGTGTACATTCAGAATGGATGATGAGTCACTTCAGCCCATGGAGATTGTACACATCAGCTGAGTTGTAAGAGTCTAGGGGTAAAGGGGGTCTCGCATGCGGATAAAATCTGTGCTTTTCTATGACTTTGACAAAAATAACATTTTAATTACTGGTAATCTAGACATATCTACCAAAATGAGTCTCAAACTCAGGGTTGACATCTGCTATGGCATGAAGCATGCTAGAAATCAACAGCCCTTCTTAACCTCATTGGAGGACTCGCTGAACGCTGACTGAAATTGGCTATTACAAACGCTGAGGCTATCTGCACGATGCTCGTGCCTGTAATTGGCATTATGGGCCCTACCGTCGTGCGGATAGCAAATGCTACAGGTATTGACTAACGGCACGACGGGAGTATGAGATTTTCTATCAAGCTTTCGTATGCATATTTTAATAACTATTAATTTGTCATTATATAAATTAATCATGTGTTTAGCTATTGAAATCCATTCAAAATTTACATTTTTGTTAATTATTCTGTATTCTCTAATTATGAATTAGAAAACTAGTATGATTTGATTATTCCAGCTGATAAAAACTGAATCACAGTAGATTTCTAACAGCGGAGAAAAATATAAATATTGTAAATGCTTTTTAATTGTGTTTTTAATTGTGTGTCATACTCTATTATTTAAAATCAAAGGCTGTTTATTCTTTTGGATTACCATATTCTTTTATTATTTAGCTTACAATAATTTTCTAATAAATTTATGCATACGCAAGGCTGATTTTTACAGGTAAATTCACAGGTAAGCCAATTCCAGCAAAAATCATAATTTTGTTAATTAAAAGTAAAAAAAATTCATGCATTGGTTCTGTTTCAGTTATGAAGCCAGTGTATAATATTTATCAACTTAAAATGTATCCATTTCTTAACATTTTTATAACATTTGGATATCCGTCAATACACAAGATATATGGCCTATAGTGATGCTCTCAATACACAAGATATATGGCCTATAGTGATGCTCTGAATAATTCTTTTTTCCCGAGGACTATCCTTTTATGGAATAGTCTTCCCTCTTCAGTGGTCTCATCAAACTGCTGAAGAATTTAAGGCTCTCATTTAGATCAGGGGTTCAGAGGTATACGTTTTAGTATGCCTCTGTTTAGCTTCTTGTAAATAGTTTTAATGGCCCATCCCGAATGTTCTCCTCATCTTGCTAAATTCAAAATTTAACACCCACCCAACACCTGACATGATGATCAGAAATTGATCGACTCAGTATATGAAGATAGATAGCGTAAAGGGACCAGTGATCAATCAAAAATAGCCATATTTGATAAATTTGTGGATCAGACATGCATTGGAGAATGCATGTGTACATACCATATCCAAGCTTGAACCTTCGCCATGTTTTTCAATATGTCAATTTATGACGTCATCACGTCATGTTCTCGGTGACGTCATTTTAACACACCGACTATCATACAGCGTGAATCAGGGCCAGGTGGACCAGTGATCGATCACCTTCTTTTTCTCTCCAAAATTGCCGCTAACTTGGAAGGTATGTACATTTTTAGAAAGAATAATTATTGTTAATCTCTAGCCACGAAACACAGTTTGGAAATTTTCAGTGAGTTAAAAGAAATAAAGCAGCGAAATGAGGTGGTCGAAAAGCATAAACGCCCATAGAAACAATGGAAAACTCTTGAAAAAATAGCTCGAAAATCACAGAAATCGTCCATTAATCGCAGCGTTATCCTATAAAACTTAGAATGTGGATCAGATTTGTTTAGTATGCAGTAAAGTTAAAACATTTAGCCAGTCGGAACGAATGCAGGTTGTTTCATCTTGAATAATTTATTTAACAATCACCGCTTTTAAGCAGTACAACTAAGACCCCCTCTTCGTAAAGTGCCAGAAAATGCAAGATAGAAATGCTTTCCAAATAAATTTAAATTAGTGTTTGTAAGATAATACAATGCACTTTAAGTTGAGACTAGCATAAGATTTACTTCAGGTATCCTTTGAGAATTAATTGATCCAGTCGGCATGACGTCATAGGTCAATCGTACGAGGTGAATTACTCGGTGTTTATCGCTGTAACCTTACTGAATTAAAAGCAGAAAATATGAAAACAAAATAAAAATATTATTGAAAGCTTTGCATGTATTTTAGGTCTTCGTTATTACTTGAACTCGGTGTATGAACCCCGTTATATATGCCTGACAAATTATGATTTTAGAAGTGTCTAAAAATGATTAAAACACAACGATATTGACCGAGGTTATACCCTCGACCGAATGAGCGAAAAGGCGGGAAAGGTGCAGTTCCGGTAACCAATATTGATTTTTTCTCACAAAAGAGTAGATTGCCGACCGGGTCAATAGCTGATAACCACTAGTTGATCGATCACTGGTCCCTGATCGATCACTGGTCCCCTTACGCTATCGATTTCCCTGTTGTGCGGATAACGCGGCTAGGATAATGCCGCTTATCTGCACGACGGTCGTGCGATAAGCAGCGTTATCAGCACGACCGTCGTTCGTATAGCCAGTGTCATTACAAATGTTAACCATATAAGCCTTATCCAAAGACAAAACAGTGTCACAGACTCTGTCAGCAGGGTCAGCTGTTCAGTGACTGTGTTTCCCACAGGCTAGAGAGCCCAGACGCGTCTTTCTTATGGGACTTCACAAATGAACTTTACATCAACGGGACAAGAAAAGCTCCTTCATGGCTACAGCCAGATTTAGTCAGTAGTGAGATATGTACCCAAGGTAATTTTGTTCTCCTTTGACTTGTTTACGTTTTATAACATGGACTAATTTATAAGGCAAAAGTTACCAGAGCACCGATAGGTTTTACGGAATGCCAAAAGTGAAAGGTGGTTGCCTCTAAATAGCGAAATAATTAAAAGGTCACAAGACGTTTCGCCCCCAAGACGTTTCCCCCCTAGTCGTTTCCCCCCTAGTCGTTTCGCCTCTAATTTCCACCCTAGTCGTTTCGCCCCTCATACCCCAGACGTTTCGCCCCCAATACCATTTCCCCCCTAGTCGTTTCGCCCCCAATTTTATTTATTTATTTATTTGAGACAGCCAAAGGACAAAGTTTAATAAGATAGATAGGTAGATAGAAAGATAAACAGATAAATCAGGTAAGGTGTGATAATAGATTGAAGGTGTGAAAAACTTACGGTATCACAATGAGCAGAACTAATTACTGACACCAACTTTTGATGGATGATTAATATAGTGTGAAAAATAGATTCTTTAGTCATGGATTTTGTCGGCATGCGACAGGCTTTGTCTTTAAATGAACTTGATGATTATGTGGAATTTAAATTTAATTATCTTTTATTCAGCGATTTCTTTTAGTAGGCCAATTATCGGGTATAATATGTTCAAATTTATTCAGCATCATCCATCTTTGAATTCTCCATGTCTGATCTGTGAATGTCGGTAATTTGTGTAACCCGAACCCGAGTTCCGAGATAGCATACCCGAGTTGAAAATTTAAATCTTATAACGCAACCATAAAAAAGAAAATAAAGAATATTTTACTATTTGCTTTAACTAAATACACCATTCTCTATTACTTTTATAACAAATATTCCAAATATGCAATCTTATTTGCTTTTACAAGCATTATTTCGGTTTTGAACTTGGTAAAATGTGTAGGCGGAATTTACTAAGGGAAGTAAATCGCGCATAACTAAACAGTAATAAAACACGGCACCGACGGCGGGAACCCAGGGACCAAATTAATATTGCGCGCAAAGATAAGTATGAAAATTACAACAACTGTAGTTTACAGTATTCCCCCCCCCCCCCCACTGTTTTTATGCTTCCTCAAAGCAGTGATTGTGGATACACGTAAAAACCGACTCAGTGAGGCGGTTCTAACGAATACCCACAATTTATGTTTTAGAGCGAAAAAGGGAAAGAAAACAGAGAAAGAAAAAATAATATGTACTCGAATTAGAGTGAAACAAAACACATATAATTGAGCCACCGCATAAGAAAACCAACAATCGGCATATACGAAAACAAAGGCGCAGACCAGCTACTCAGTAGCTTCGAAGCTGATCAGCGCCTTAGTTTTCGCTACATGGATAGTACGATTCCCGGCTTTACATTTTAAAATAAAATCATCAATTTAAATAATCCAGCCTTAAGCCATCCCCAGTGCTTGTACAGCTCGGTTTGTGTCGGACCTGTTCGAAAACCATGGGCATATTTTCAGAAAAAAAAAAAAAAACGACACAAGCGAATGTCGTTTTCGCTATGTTCAGTCAGGGTCTCTAAAGACCCTGGTTTAGTACACAGCGTGCTCAACTCCTTTATTCTAATTGAATGATTAGTGGTGTTTATCGTTCCATCAAACAATTTTTCAGTCATGCCGAGACAGAATCACCGCCTCTTGTGTATTCAGTTTGGGGTACATTTGTGAGTAGCGCTACTCGCTGTAATAAGCGGATAGTATTTGTTTCTGATAAACAGCCATATAGGATGATTATGTTATTTTATTCTTTTACAGAATATATCTTTCAAGTATTTAAGGCAACTATGACTGTCATTTTATTAATGAAATGTTTGCGCAGCACAACAAAATAGACGTTGTAACTTGTAGTAAAGGAAAGAATATAGCTGTTTTGCGCTTATTATAAGAAATTTGCGAAATTGAGGTGCAAAACTGCACGGACGTCAGACAAAAAATGACATAATTTTGACACTGTTTGCATCAACGGCAAGAAAGATTGCGGCGAAAAATGACTCCGGTAAGTTTTGTAACTATTAATTTGTTTTCAAGGGTTGATTTTTAAAAGCAATAATCAAGTAAATTGTTAGTTGTTATCATATTTACTTAATATTTGAATGTCAAAATGCTTCTGCTGACGTAAATATTGCGCTAATTATTTCATTGCAACATTCTTAATTTCATTGCTTTATAGCGTTTCAAAAATGTATCCGTCCAATTTAAAAAAAAAAAAAAAAAATACTTCTGAACTATATTTTCTGCATGCAAATTTTCATCATGATTGGACGTAAAATAAAACAATGCTTGTGTTTGAATCAGCTTTTTATAAATGTCGCATTTTGACAAAATTACGTTATCGTGTATGTAACGTCATTTATTTTATACTTAGCAGTGAAATTAATGGATATCAAAAATGGATAAAAGTGATATTTTCACTGCAGAATTGATATTGATATTTTCACTAGTAACTGATATCAGCCGATATTTTCGCTGTAGAGTTTGGATTACTTCTGACGTTTCCATTCACTTGACGTCATTAAATGTGCCTCACTTCAGAAATTCAAATGCCTATAACTCCGTTATTTACGAACGAAAACATAAAGTGTGGGAATTCATTTTCTTAGTTAGAACGTTAGGAACAATGTGGTACCAAAATAATTTGTGTTTTCAAAAATTTTTGGTTTTTGCATTTTCACCGCCTGCTTTGTGAATAGGAAAAAACCCGTGTATTGTATAAAATAAAAAGAAAAGAAAATTTACTTTTTAACCGTAAATACCAAATATATTTCATCTCGTGACTTGAAAACATCTAAATTTTCACTCGTGCTACGCACTCGTGAAAATTTTGATGTTTTCAACTCACTCTATGAAATATATTTGGTATTCACCTCAAAAAAGTAAATATCCTCTATTTACAGGTGACGTTATGTGACGTTCCGCAGTTGTACCCAAACTTTTCACGTCGCGTCTGTAAGTCGCTGCGCGCTCCAGGCGCGTTTGGGCTAAAAAAATTAAATAAATAAATAAAAGCATGCTTAATTTTTTCGCCTGTAGTGCGCTAAGCATGTTTGGGAGTAACACAAACGTACTAAAAATTTGAGCTATATTATACGTCCGGTACAAGCCCCAGTCACGCACTGCTGTTTGACTTCTAAAGCGAGTTAAAAGAACAAAGTAATTTTCATACGTCTTAAATCTTCAGCGTGTTCAGATTTTCCATACTGGGTACAAGCTAATGTGCGACTGCTGTCACGTGTACACACAATCTATGTTTTCAAGAGAATATGATCTCATAAGCTACTTGATGTTTTGGATCAAAATAATTACAAAAAATGGGTATACTCCTGTAAAACTCCAGTTTCACTATAGATCACTATATGAAAAGGGTTTAAAGGGGGTAAATATTACATGGACATGTTTGCGTGATGCTCTGCTGAAATGTCAGATGACTGTGTGTCGAAATTATTCTGATTTAGACTAAATTGAAAATGGACATGGACAGAAAAATCTAAAATATAAAATATTCCAGTAGTCTAACTATTTACATATTGTTGGAGAAGTCGGCATGTGCCCATGAGTTGCATGTTTGTTTCGTAATTCTTATAGGACTAATCAAGTAGCTTATAAGGGTAGAGCAATTGCTTTACTTTTAGTAAAGTTCGGATGATTGAGTGACCGCCTATTGGGAAATAGCTGCTCACTCGGACTACGATATGTTATCTTTATAAGTACCTAATTGTTTTTAGTTTTTTCCAACTCAATTTTTGGAGTGAGATATTTTCTGATTGCCCATTTTCCTGATCATTGCCTTCTCCATGTTCTCGTTCTTTTTTTATCCGCATACACAGATATTGAAGATTTCTTATGACAACAAATGATGCAACCGCTTACATATAGGAGATAAACCGTATGAAAATAATTTGTCGTATAGCCATCAATTATCAAAATGAAAACAAACAATTTGAGGTTCTGATCAATGATGGACTGTTACAGTTACAGAAGCAGGCTAGACACTCTTAATTTCGCATTTTAGCACAAGAGGGGTTGTACTATCTGTGTAGCGAAAACAAAGACGTTGATCAGCTGAGCAGTGATCTGCGCCTGTGTTTTCGCCCATGCATACAACGGCGTATGTACTACGTTCCATTCTTATCTGCGGCGTATCTGTTTGTACCAATTGTCTTTTAATACCTATAAGAACAAAAGGATGCTTCACTTTGTTCATGCAATTCCCACTTTACAGTTATCAATTATCAGAGGTCGAAGATGCCACCGGATAGGTCTAGATAATCTAGATTAACACCGAAGAAAAAAAGCTCCCAAACCTGGTCGTAATACGACATGAACAAAGACAGAGAAGACAGAGGCTACACCAAGCGTAGCCCTGAAAGAACCCTGCACGGCACCCCGGACTTGAGAAACATCTGATCACTGACTGATCACGGAAAATCGAAAACATGCATAAAGAAAGGTACAAGTAGGCAACGATCAGAAAAAGGCGCAATCAGAAACAGCATCAAGATTCTCTTGGAACGCCACAAAATATTTCTTATACTCCTAAAACGTCATACATACTCCACAGCAGCGAAACGTACGTAGCACATACGTAGCACATACGCCACTGATACGCGAGATACACCACACGTACGTCGCTGATGCGCCGTAGATACAAAAAGAGAGTTCAGGATACGCCAGACATACGTCACACATAAATAGCAGATACGACAGGTTCGCTGTACATACGTCACGATTACGTGGCATGTTAACCGCGACGTACGTGTGACGTATCAGGAGTATGAGCTACTTATCTACGGCGTACCTGCTACGTTGCTTCCGTGTGAACCACGTACGGGACCTGTCCCAGAAATACGTAGACATTTGTAATAAAACAAGAATGTGTATGCAGAATTGCGTGAAATTTATATGATCTCTTTGCATACATCTAATAAACATTTCGTACAAATATGGATGAATTGGTCCTTCACACAACATAGTTATATGCATTTATGCCAAGAGGGGTAGGTGTCTACGGCGCACGTCAAAAGCTCCTTTTTGAAATTCATAAAGATTAAATTCAACAGTTTCTGTAACTGCGAGTTGAGATGGCATTACACAGCGCTAACAGTTGCACGAGTAACTATGTAAAATAAGTTTTTGGAAGTTTGAAATTATTTCCACCATCAGCGTTGATTTTATACAATTTTTTTACAACATAGTGGAATTATTTTACTGGAAAATAGTGACGTAATGTATGTATTACGGCGCAAAATTAGACACTCCGTTACATTTTTTTTCAGTTAAGTATTTTTAACAAAATTGGTTTATAAAATCAACCTTCTAATGTGTCATTAATGATTGAGTGATGATTTTGTGTGCATTTTTCTTTAAATACTCTAAATGCTTGTTTCTTGTTGTCGTTTAAAACAAGCGACATCTTTTTGTTTTATTTCAGTCTAAAAAATGGTTGTCCCTCATATAAAATGAAATTGATCATGCCATTTTTGTCTTTTTATCATTTCTATCTCAAATAATTGACTATCATTTTAACTAAGAATACTTAATCAATGCTTAGATGACAATATTCATCACCATTACAGCTCTAATAAAAAGACTGCATACAAACCATTCAACCACCCCTCCACAAAAACGTAGCAAAATGATTTTCAACGTGCTCCGGTTACGCTGATACACCATCATGTTAATGTTCATAACTTTTACAATTTGTAAGGAATTGAACTAATAATTTTACTGATTTCTCTGTAGAAATGTAGTTTAAAAGCATAAAACTATCTTTAAATTTTAACCAACCGTTCGCGAGTTATTAAACATGTTTATGATTTCCCCGGACCCACCTCGTATGTGTGACGTATGTATGCTTCCGTGTGAACCACGTATGTGTGACGTATGTATGCTTCCGTGTGAACCACGTATGTGTGACGTATGTATGGCGTATTGAACCTGCCGCGTACGTGCTATGAATTTTTAAGTGCACACGCAAATAAAACGTAGTACCTCGGCGTTTGAGGAGTATGATCGAGCTACGCATCGAGGAGTATGAGCTACGTATGCTTACGTATGTACGACGTACGCGTGACCTACCTTTCGTATCACGATACGCCGTAGATACGGGAGTGGATACGCGATAGTGTGACAGCGGTTAAAGTGGTAACGTAACTGGTGATTTTGTAAATACGTATTCTTATGGGGTGTTTTGTCGTTTCAATGGACCACTTTGCGTTTGTTTTTTGTTTGTTTTCATGTCTAACGTCCAAGTCAACATTTTTCAGTCATATCGAGACGGAGCCACCGCTTCCTGGGTATTAACCAGTACTATGGGTAGTAAATGTGCTATGTTTAATATATATATATATATATATATATATATATATATATATATATATATATATATATATATATATATATATATATATATATATATATATATATATATATATATATATATATATATATATATATATATATATATATATATATATATATATATATATATATATATATATATATATATACTTTGTACCGCAATCTCAGATTTTTACTCATTCTGAGGAAATATAGCTTCTGCAATCTATATCTATTTATTGGTTTTCAAGTACAGGAAGATGTGCAGAATTTGAACCGTGATTTTGAATTAGGATAAAAGGCAATTAAAGCCCAACTTGATGCATGTATAATCAATGATACATGAGAAACAAGTTAAAAATACAGGTCAACGAAGTAGCCCACAATTTACGAAAATATTCAAATCAAATGAAACATCATGAAAGAATCATGAAAACTTATATAAATATAGCAAAATAGTAAGAAAATTGGGAGGGGGGGGGGGCTGGGGAAATTTTTCAGATGCCATTTTCGGACAAAAACGTCAAACCTTTTCACTGGCCAGAAAAGTTATGAGCAGAGCGCGATTCTTAGCGCCAAAACTGGAATTAAATAGTCATATGATTACTTAGGCCTACATGTGACCAAAAGCAACTAATAGAAAATATTGTAACAAAATGAAAATCTGACGTTAAGATCATATGACGACAAACAAATGAAAACATACGAAAGAAAACTTCCAGTCCCACCTCCCATGAATTCTAAAGAATCATAGCCACGCCTTATGATCTTACATGAAAGCCTCACAAGAATAATTAAACGTTATGTTAACATAACTTGCAAAGTAAATAAAACAATGCAAAAATCATTATCACTAGCCTTACAAAACCACGTCAGTATATAGAGAAATCAACAGATTTGGAAGAATATGAAGCCCTACATGCACTTTCGTGGATCAGCTGGCTAGCCTTCACTCCGCTCTTTTCAGTACCTCGTTCCACTTTCGCTAGACGGCTTAGCTTAGGTGGCCTTTTAACTATGGTCGAACATATTATGGTTTTGTAAGTGACCTTTAGTTGCTAGTGTTAAAAATGTAAACGTATATGTATATGTACCAAAACACTGTAAACTACAGTTGTTGTAATTTTCATGCGCGGATCCAGAGGGGGGGACCGGGGGTCCGGACCCCCCCCCCTGGAATTTGAAAAATTTACCTAAAAAAAGGTAATTTCGGGATTTTTTGGGGGTTGGACCCCCCCTCGTCTGTGACCAAAAATTACCATTTTCGTTGGACCCCCTCTCATGAAAATTTCTGGATCCGCGCATGAATTTTCATACTTATCTTTGCGCGCAATATTTATTTGGTCCCCGGGTTCCCGCCGTCGGTACCGTGTTTTATTACTGTTTAGTTATGCGCGATTTACTTCCCTTGGTAAATTCCGCCTACACATTTTACCAAGTTTGAAACCGAAATAGTGCTTGCAAAAGCAAATAAGATTACATATTTGGAATATTTGTTATAAAAGTAATGGAAAATGGTGTATTTAGTTAAAGCAAATAGTTTAATACTCTTTATTTTCTTTTATATGGTTGTGTTATAAGATTTTATTTTTCAACTCGGGTATGCTATCTCGGAACTCGGGTTCGGGTTACACAAATTACCGACATTCCTGATCTGTGCATTGCGTGTAATGTGCAAATAGCACAAAAATTCAACACTTGAACAATAATTAAAACCACAACAGAAGCCTCACAAAGGAACGATCGGTAATATAAAATTACTTGGGGGAGGGGGGGGGGGCTTAAATCGAGTTTACAGGTGCCAACCCACCTCTATGTTGCATGGGCATGGTTTCGTTTTGTGGCATAGGTTTCCAATTAATTGAGCGCTAACCTGTCTGTTTGTTGCTTTCTTACGTTTATGATAACACCGGAAAACTTATCACAATCGTTTATTCTATTTCTATGTTGATGTCAGGGCGCTCCAAATCTTTGAGAATATTCAAACTAACTTCGAATGAAAAAAAATGTTTTTGAACGTATCTCTTAGCCACACAATCGTAAAATTTGCCAAACTTAATGAAATTTAACTTCGCACAAGTTTACATGTTAGTTGCATATAACAGAATTGCTTCACCTAAAAAACAACAACATTAAAATGTATACTTAATGATAAATGTAATTATGCATGTAAGAAGAACATTCTTATTTCAAATTAGGTAACATTTTGAGTCATCCTATCTCATTTCAAAATGTTCTAATAATCCAATTAATGACAAGTGCTATCAGAGGTTATAACGCCTTGCAAACAGGCGTGTGGCTGATAATTCAATTACCGCAATTGTAACCTGACAGACATTTTCACACCTTTTATTGAGTTAAAGGGAACTGTCACAAGATCTAAATATTTACACGAGTTCCAATACACGATATTATTTCTTTCTTCTTCTCTGCATTAATATATACCTATAACATTCTTATTAAACTATAACAAGAAATATAAACGAAATATATTTGACGAGATATTTGATATTTCTTTGTGTGCTTGACACTTTGTAACAGAGATAATGTCAGTCAAAGTTTTGTACAATGCTTCTTTCAGTAACATTTTGTGTAAAATCTGAAACCCACACTCTATGTAACAAATTCTAACCTGTTAGACCTGTTGAGAAGAGTAAAATGTTTTTGCAATCATCACTTTTGTCTTATTACAAAAACAAATAAAAACAAAAAAATCTGACAGATTATGTTACGCCCGACCCCTACTTGCGGATTTAAATTAATAAAAGTGTACCATCTCCTTTTATTTGATAAATAATGCACTTTAATGCTATTCTATACCACTTAGCACCACCTTTGCACCCCTTTGCGATTTTTTACGCCACTTTGCGCTAATTTACTGTACATAGTGGCATCATTTTGTCTTTATGACGCAAAATAATGTGGAAACGGTATTTTTTTTTCATAGTTATATATGCATCTTCCCTTTCATATATACAACGGAACGACCAGTGGGGCAAAACGACTAGTGACTCGAAACGACTAGTGGGGGCGAAACGACTAGGGGGGAAACGACTAGGGGGGAAACGTCTTGCGGGCGAAACGACTAGGGGTGGAAATGGTTTGGGGGCGAAACCTCCCGGATTCAAAGGAAAGTCCAAACTCCCCAACGGTGCTAACCCGGATGACCCAATCGTCTAATTACGTCCTGTCTGTCCTCCATAGAGGCTCTGCCGATAGAGGGCGTGATAGATCGCGTTACAACGGTGCCAACACATCCGTAGCAATATAAGGATATGGCGAGTGTAAGAACATCTAACGACATGGAAATGAGCCGCGTCATGAGAAAACAAACAACGTGGTTTCCAAAAAGGTCCGGCTGGCTAGAGGCTGAAAATTTTGGATTTAGAATGTGGAGGAATTGAACTTAACTATCCGTGTAGCGAAAACACTTCGCATTTATACAAAGCCTCGGATCCAATAAATCCCGGATAGGTAACTACGGTATTTTTATGGTATTTATTGGAAATATGTGGTCTCGGCTAGATTGTCAAAGCTGTAATTGATAAGTTTAAAAGCTGATAATTTAATTATTTGAGCAAATATCCATGATATTTTTTCATAAAGCAATAGCCTAATATAATATGAAATAAAGGCACGCTGCCTTATCTGCAAACACACACGGAAAACCGTATGCTGGGATTTTTTTGTCAATAAGTGTATCCAGCTATCCATTTTAGTAGACCTGAGTAAGTAGACCTTGTAGGTAAACCTAGGTAGGTAGATCTTGGTAAGTAGACCTTGGTACGTAGACCTAGGTAAGTAGACCTAGGTAAGTAGACCCCGGACGTAGACCTTGGTAAGTAGACATAGTAGGTAGACCCAGGTAAGTAGACCTAGGTAGGTAGACCTTGGGAAGTAGACCTAGGTAGGTAGACCTAGGTAAGTAGACTTTGGTAAGTAGACATAGATAGGTATGTATACCTTGGTAAGTAGACCTAGGTAGGTAGACCTAGGTAAGTAAACCTTGGTAAGCAGACGTAGATAGTTAGACCTTGGTAGGTAGAAATAGGTTAGTAGACATTGGAAGTAGACTTAGTATGTAGGTTTTGGTAGGTAGACCTTAGTAGGTAGACCTTGGTAGGTAGATATCGGTTAATAGACCTAGTAGGTAGACTTTGGTAAGTCGACCTAGGTGGGTAGACCTTGGTAAGTAGACTTGGTAAGTAGACCATAGAAGGTAGACCTTGGTAAACAGACCTTGGTAAGTAGACCCCGGAAGTGAGATCTTGGTAAGTAGACCTAGTTCGATAGACTAAGGTAAGTAGACCTAGGTAGATAAACCTTGGTAAGTAGACCTAGGTATGTAGACATTGGAAGTAGACCTAGGTATGTAGACCTTGGTAACTTGACCTTGGTAAGTAGACCTAGATAAGTAGACCTTGGAAGGTAGACCTAGATAGGTAGACTAAGACATAGGTAAGTAAACCTAGGAAAGGGAACCTTGGTAAGTAGACCCAGGTAGATAAACCTTGGTTAGTAGACTTAGGTAGGTAGACCTTGGAAAGTAGACCTAGGTAGGTAGACCTAGGTTGGTAGACCTAGTTAGGTAGGTAGACCTTGGTAGGCAGGTAGACCTTGGTAGTTAGGTAGACCTAGTTAGGTTTTTAGGTAGACCTTGGTAGGTAGCTCCCTTAAATGTTTTCCTTCTGTTCCTTCAAACCTCAAATATTGTCCCCCAAAAATAACCAGGCACGCTATTCACGGCGTAATTTCCGTCTGTTCGAAACGTCTCGATAATTTCGCCGGTTACCTGCTTTAGGTACACCTCGTAGACGCTTGTTTTTTCGAGCGTTTATATTGCCTTGTTGACTGGTTTGCTATAATACGAGGATTTTAACGGTGTAATTTCGAAAAACCAATCTTCATCGTCGTCTGCATTTGTAAATTGTGTATTTATCTTATATTTTTACATTTTGGAAACAAATATGATCTGAAATAGGATATATGGAAATATGTTTGACAAAGAAAAATGTTCAGCCGAAAAAAGAAAAAGAAAGTACAAATTTCCCGACATCTGAACGACACATTGTCTGCGCATGCCGACAAAAATGTCTGCGCCCAACATTAATGGCCGCCTAACCGTCGGTTTTGTTCGGTAAGGTATGTAGATTTTTTATTCTAAATTTTTACGTACGTTTATCCTAAAGCAAACACACATGTGTGTTTGCTATTAACTTTAAGACAGTATCATTTTATTTCTGGAGAAACCAACATGTTATTTTGGATCCGAGACAAAGCTGATCTGTGCCTTTGTTTTTGCGTATGCAAAATGTTTGGTTTCTCATGACATGGCTCAATTGAGAATATCGTTATGAGCACTTTATTAAAACAGTGGGGGAAAACGATGCAAGTTTTGCTTTCTCGCTTCAGGGTTTTGGTTTCCCTTAAGCCTGCGGGGCCCCTCATATATGCGTGGTGAAGATGTTCCGTTGACTGCTCCATTGTTAGGGTATTAAGTTCAGCTCCGATGTCAGTTCAGTTCACATTTTCCTGCTTTTCAAAATTATTTCATGTGGCTGTGATATAGTAAATTTTCCATTTTTGGATGGTGACGTTCCTCGCCGTGCTTCTTATGGTGCATACATTTCGCAACTTATTAGGTTTGCTAGAGTCTGCAATCACGTAGCGGACTTCAACGTGCGAAATAAATGTTTAACAGCCAAACTTCTCCAGCAAGGCTATCGGTATCATAAACTTCGAAAAACATTTTCTAAATTTTATCGCAGACACTGTGAATTGATTTCCACATTTAATGTTGGGTTAAAGACCCTTTTACGCGAAGGCCATTAAAAACTAGAATTTTATGGTGACTTGGTTTAAAAATTTAAGAAACTTATAGGAAGGAATGATTTTTCTTTTCAGTTCAGAAAAATTATTACACGTTACAGACGTATAGGATTTAACTTAAATGTCATGCGACAGTCTGCATGCTTAGTTTTTAACCCAATCATGGTTGAAAACTATGCTGCCTTCTTTAATTGTACGCCGGTGGGTCGGGCGTCAGACTCTACCAGCTATTCATTTTAGTTGGTTGGGGCCGGAGCTTCTTGTCTGTTGCTTGGCCCACCAGGGTTCAACTGGTGTTTTTCTTTTGCTCCGGAGTTAGCAAGTTATTGGGCGCCCAGGGATCTCCAACGTCGGACAGCTTACTCAATCTGTGAGTCCTGTAAAACGGTTTAAGCCCGCCAGTAATTTTATATTACTGATCGTTCCAAGGCGATACTTCTGTGGCGATTCTTATTGTTTTATGTCTTGGTGTTTAAATTTGTTTTGTGCTGTTGGCGCCGTTTGTGAGTTTTCAGTTTAAGTAACTGAGCGGCCACGTATTGGGAAAATACCTGCTCATTCGGCTTACGATATGTTTTCATGGTATAAGTACCTGATCGTTAAATTAGTTTTTTCCCCACCTCGGTTTTTGGAGTGGGAATCTTTTCTTGTTGCGCCTTTTCCAGATCGTTGCCTACTTGTACCTTATTATAATGGACTTTGCCTGACTTTTCAAGTATTGGGGTAAAAGTATATTGGCATTAGTGATGTACTACATACAGATCAGTGACTCATCCCAGCAGGCACATGACGTCATAATGACGTCAGATCGACGTCGATGCGACGTCATGACGTCACATCGACGTTGATATGACGTCATTCTGACGTCATGTGTCCGCTGGGATGGCTGCAAACAGGATAACCAAACAATGACACTTCCTTTAAAGAGACATTAAAATCCTGTGATTAGCCAGTCTAATATGAGATTTCACTTATTGCAACGTATACAGTGCCAGTGTAAGTGATTTTTTATTCTTATTCCAAACTATATATACATATCAGAATTCTTCGTGTGACACACAATAAATTATATAAAAGTCAGGTAAGAGAAATTAACAAAAAGTCTTTTTTCTTTTTTTTTTTTCCGTTAGCGCTTTCACGGCTTCATGGCTCATCTGCCGACATATCAAGATATTTGCTATATTTTTTATATATGGTAAAAGCCTGGCGTCACAATCTTTGAGGCACAGTCAGTGTATTCTGTTTATAGCTGCAGAATCAGCGGCGGATCCAGGATTTCTGAAGAGGTGGTTCAAATGTAGAAAAGGGGGTTCGTTTGCCAATCTCTTGAAATTCCCCATGAAAATCAAAATGATTTAGGTCCAGAGGAGGGTTCAAAAGAACCCCTTGAACCCCCTCTAAATCCGCCACTGGATATACTAGCCGTTTGTCTGCCTGTTTGTTTGTCTTGGAAATTGATAAAAAAATATCCTGGTTCCACTCGAAATGAAAGTGTTATCCTCCAAATGCGATCGAGGGCAGGTCTATATGTTGCTACGGACGTAAGTTAGAATCGCACAGACCATGATCTCAATAATCAGGACCTGCATAGCCTGCGCCCTTCCAAGCATTGTCGCTTTGTTTCTTCCAATCTTTCCAGATCCTTTTTGTTCCCTCAGGCCTGGATTGAAGTCTTCTACGCATATTTCGACCATCGGTTCTCTAAGTTCATCGAGAAATATGTCAAACTCTGAATCGCCCAGCATCTTTTCACTGTTATACACTTCTTTACTGATGTTAAGCCGAATTTCTTGAAAGCCTGATATCCACTCTGATCTAGCAAGGCGCACGCGGTTACAGAAATTGGTTTTCTTGAATATAAACGCGTCTTCTTTTTGTATGTAAGCCACAACTTCTTCGTAAGCTTCTTCTTTTTGATTTGATTTGAATGTGTGTATGCCTTTAGTTAGATTAACAATATCATACCTTACCGTCCATAGCTGTGGCGTGTACCTCTGGTATCGGTAAGGCCTTACAGAAAACTCAAATGCCTCCCCTTGCAAGCTTATTGTCCACGGCTTAGAAATAGCATTCCTTATTGTTTTTATTTCTCTATCCAGGCGAATCCTGTTCATAATCTGTCCAGCACGAACGACCAAATCTTTCACAAACGTCCCATTCTTTGTATCCTTCTTATGAAATGACACTGTATAACAGTCGAGTTTGCTACCGTTGGTGTCCAGCCATGTTGCAGGATTTCTTCTTTGTTCAAAACTTAGTCCTTCGATGTATGATGCAGGCAAAAGATGGTCTGAGGTGGGCGTTAGTTGTAGTTGAACGTAGTATATATCTGTCAGCATTTTCGTCGTTAGTAACTGACACTTTCCATCGGCGTTGACGAAACCATTGGGACAAAGAACAGGACGACACTCTGCCTGTAGACAAAAGTTTAACACGATACTGTGGGTGCATTTATGTGAATAAGTACACTCTATGGTGTGCAGTTTGTCCTTCGCTGGGCATTACAGCATATTATTTAATGAAATACAAACGAATCTCAAAATAAAATTTAAGTTTACTGAATCTGGTCAACAGCACACTTCAGATATAAAAATTAAACTGAGATCCCCTAACAACAGCGAACATATTTATGAGAAAGCGGTGGGGCCATACCGCGGTTTCGACTACTTACGCCTCATCAGCGACCCTTTAGTTTTGGCAACATGACGCCAAGAGAATTACTGGAATTTTGCAACTTTCACGCGACAAGGTAGTCGATACAGAGAAAAGTATTAGAAAGTGCAAAATTATTCTCAACAGTTTGCAAAGAAATGTTTGCATGCTACATACCAAGGATGCAAAATACTGAATTACGAGGTCTATTTATTTTTCTTTGAAAATATCCTATCATTAACTTTGTCAACAGTTGTGACGGTGTGCTTTAAATAGATAAACAAATTGCAAACCCGATAGTTTGTGAAATGAAATGAGTAATGATTGCACAAACAGCGCGATAAACCACTCTTGGTGAATGAGCATGCTTTTCAATAGACGGGGTTTGCTGTTGCTAGCTCGGATACACGTTACACATACGACTTACCTTTGCGGGATGTTTTACCATGTCGGCATCACAGATGTCATTTCCAGTGGACTTCACGCTGTAACTTGAATCTTCATCTGCAAGATCCATCGCTCGGCGATAATCTACCAAAAATGTTGTAGTGCGTACTCTCTCGTTTTTGCCAGGATTGACAGCCATGCAAAGTTCATCGGTGTCGTAGTCAAGACCATTGCAAAGCATGCAATAGATATTAGCAAACCGTAACACCCCGTATCTGTTTACTACCGGTGAGTACCAGCGATGGCATGCCTCTTCGATCTCAGCATCGTGAGCTTTCCACGCGCCTGTAATGTTGCAGCTACTTATTAGATTGTCTGAACAAACATGGTTTTGAATGTCCATTTGCTTCGGTGGAGTGAATTTCATGTCACAAAATTCATTGTCATCACCACGTAACGCTCTGAGCAAGTTACCATTAATGTATTTCCCGAATGCGCAGTCTACATATATCTCCCAGGGCAGAATGATTTTTACTCCATTACAGCGGGCACATTCTACATTAAAATAATTCATCTTCTGTAAGGGATCATATACTGGAAACATAGAGCCCCATGGAGCCACTGTCATCGCTTTGCAATCTCTGTCTGATCCATCTAGGCATTTAGCGATCATATAATAACCGAAACTGACAGGTTCGTCTGATTTCGAGTCTTTCAGGCTGGGCGAATGACACATAAAATCTCTTCTTTCATGCCTGTTACAACAGTTCCCAATGCTGCCACAGTTTGAATCACAAGAACAAGGGAGGCAACAAGAAGCCATATTCTTCACCAGCAGTTCTTTCCCTTTGATGTTGCAGGTATCGACATACGGGCACTGTTCCGAAAGATGACTAACATTGTAGGGCGTAGGTAGGTGGTCAAAGAAGGCCGAAGAAGTATCTCTGGTTTTGCGCATGTGTATTTCCTTGACAAAGCTGATACTATCGTCTGTGTAGTCTACTTGTATCATCCGGTCGTTATAGGCATCATTGTCAATGTCGTCGACGCTTTGTCTGTCGATAAATTTTGTAGTTCCGTCTGCGCCGTCAGTAGGATTATTCGAAGTGAATTGATTCGCATAGTAGGAAGTTCGTTTTGCAGGTAAACGGACGTCATATTGGCGTTGGTGAGATTTATGCTCGGCTTGCTTCAGGATATGGTTCGGAAATTGTTTCGTGGAAACCGTAAACTTAGCTTGTTGGGCGGTTATTGTTGATTGTGTTGAATCATTCAAGCGACCCTCGTCTGCTGCACCGTAGACATGCTTAAGCACTAACAGGATAAAAATGAGGACATTCGCAGCCGCCATCATCTACAATGGATATTGAAATAAAGCCCATATAGCTGTGAAGAAGTAAACGGCTGCTTGTAAGCCTATAACAGAGAATCCCGGTTAATGATGTAATTTATGCTACTGTGTACCCTACCATTACTGCACAGTGGTAATCATCAGTTTATCTGTCCTGCTTTTATTTGGCTGGAAAAATGAAAAAAAAGTCTCTAAAGCTGAGCGCTTAAGCTCTGGTTGAATACAAAATGCCAAACACCACAGAAGCAAAATAGTTTTATACACAATTGAAGTATAAATATTCGAGGCTCCTCTCCCTATACATGTATATGTTAACTGAAAATGTCTTATAAATTCAAAATTTAATACGTGTAGAAACTTAAGAGCTTACCTTTTATTAAAGCAGCCCTTCTCCGTATTTGCTTCTTTGTGAAAACGAACTCAAATGTGCGGTCTTATATACTTTGCAGAACAATGAGTCGAACATTGATTGTGTTGAAACTTGTATCACACTCGGCAATTGCTGGTCACAGGAACGCCCTACTCTTAAACAGAAACACGATATGGTGAGTAAACTAACGATATGTTTGATGATAGTTGCATATTGTTACCGACGTTTAAAATAATATTTTCTATAGGATTTATTCTCACAAAACTGACGATGTTTAAAGGAAAAACATTAAACTAACGTCATTGTATTCAACTATACCGTGTCAGCACGAAGCTACTTTCGATATGGAATTGTATAATCAGTATAATGGTGATACTGTAACATGAAGCAACTATTCTTCGGCGATACCAATTCGGCATTTTAATTTTCACCGTTCCGAAGTTATCAATTTGGCGAATTTAAACTGCGTCTCGCTTTTGTCACGCATTTTATTTTTGGATTCGTCAAGTTATTATGTTAATTGCGCATCTACATGTTATTCGCATCAGGTGGCAAATATGAAAGAGTTGGTGTATCGGAATGCCGTTACCGGTGCTAACATGAGCCTGCTCGAGAAACTGCATGTAATTTTTATCTGTAAATTTTATCTGTAAATTTTAGTTTGCATTCTTATGCATCAACCTAAGATAGCTACAACTGCAAATTTTTAAACCCGCATTTATCCAGTTACTAGCCTTTCAATAACAATAAGATGACGTTTGTTAATAATACGAGCGTATTTCATTTCCACTACCAGAGCGTATTTATGCGTAATTGCTACAGACACTTTTTGAACGACCCTTATGACACTGTTACAGCTAGCACGTGTGATCTTTTCATGTGCTTAGATGATCTAGACTGGTTCTGGTTCAATTTCGATACTCTCAATCCTGCTAGCTATAGCAAGTACGTCTGGGAACCCGTCTATAGATGGTCCAGCCCGATATAAAGCTTAATTACACAGTGCACCAAACAATCGACTCGGAGACCCAGAAAATTTGGGAAAACTTGATTTTCTGTGTTACGTAATTCTTGAATCGCAGCCTCGCTAAAACCAAATAAGTGCGACCAAACTATAGTGCGATTTCACGCATTGAGCGTAAACTTTTATGATGTACTTTTAAGGTTTAGTCAAATTCCTTATTTAAGGTAAATCATCTTATTGGTAAGTTCTTGATAATGTTTTTTTAATAACACTCTTCCATTACAAAGCTCTATGGCCGTGATTGTTAGGCTCGAATGTTGTGGGTTCGAATCCCAGCGTTGACACTTTTTTTTTTTTTAATTATTTTCTATTTACAAGTTATATTTATATCTTATAAATTATACAACTCATAACAAGGCCCGATAATTTCATTGCCAGGCGATTCCTTCACTTTAGAATTGGAAACATCAGAGACCTGCCCAGCGAACAGTCTATAACAGCAGCCGTGTGGGAAAACTGAGTGCGACACGCCCTTGGCCGTATTGAACGGCAATACCGGCAAATCGACATTGCCGTCGACGAAGTACAGGAGCCAGTGGTCATTTGCCTAGGAAGGACCGACTCTGAGGCCGAATCCAGCGATTCAGACACTGCAAAGGGCGACTAAGTTTCGCTGATTTATATGATCAAAGCTCACAGGTGAGCTTATAGTATATAGTATACCCATGCTCCGGCGTCCGTTCGTCGTCCGTCGTCGTCCGTCGTCCACAATTTCAAAGATCTTCTCCTCTGAAACCGCTTGGCCAATCAAAGCCAAACTTCATGTGGAGCATCCTTAGGAAGAACGAAAGTTTATATAAATGGTCCAGGTCACATTACCAAGATGGCCGCCATGGCTATAAATAACAAAAACCTTTAAAAATCTTCTTCTCCAGAACCAGTGGGCCGATTTCCACGAAACTTGGTATGTAGCATCGGGGACGCGGGCCCATCATAGTTTATATAAATCATGATCCTATGATGACCTTGACCTATTTTACGGCAAGGTCAACTTAGGTCGCCAATGCATTTGAATGGGAAAAAATGGTAAAATGCTATTTAATGAGTAAAACTTACTGGGAATAGGTAATGGACAGAAGATTAATGTTAATGGAAAATTTTAGCCCCTGGGGGGTTGTCTGTCCCTGCCCCGGGGCTATATACATGTATATTTCCATAATAATGAAACATCTTCTCCCCTGAAACCGCTTGGCCAAACTTCATATGGAGCATCCTTGGGAAGGGGGAAAGAAAGTTTATATAAATGGTCAAGGTCACATGATTAAGATGGCCGCCATGGCTATAAATAGAAAAAATCTTTAAAAATCTTCTTCTCAAGAACCAGAAGGCCAATGATTTTGAAACTTAGGCCGCCCATGCATTTGAATGGGAAAAAAAAAGGAAAATGTCATTTAATGGCAAAAAAAAAAAACTTGCTAAGAATGAGCAAATGGACAGAAAATTTATGTTTATGAAAATATTTTGGACCCAGAGGGTTGTCTGCCCCTGCCCCGGGGCTATATACATGTGTATGACCATAATATTCAAACATCTTCTTCTCTGAAACCTCTTGGTCAATCAAAGCCAAACTTCATGTGGAGCATTCTTAGGAAGAGTGAATGAAAGATTATATAAATGGTCAAGGTCACATGACCAAGATGGCCGCAATGGCTATAAATAGCAAAAACCTTTGAAAATCTTCTTCTCCAGAACCAGAAGGCCCATGATTTTGAAACTTGGCATGAAGCATCAGACAATGAAGCTCTACAAAGTTTATATAAATCATGACCCTGGGATGACCTTGACCTTTTTACGGCAAGGTCAACTTAGGTTGCCCACGCATTTGAATGGGGAAAATTGTTACAATGTCATTTGAAGGGCAAAACTTGCAGTAAATTGGCAAATGGACTGAATCTTTATAATTTAAAAAAGAAATTGACTCCAGAGGTTGCTCTGACCCTGCCCTGGGGTTATATACATGTATATTACCATTCTAGTCAAACAAGTTTATTGGTATATATCTCGGGTCTCAGGTGAGCGTTTACAGGACCATTGGTCCTCTGGTTTCGATGTAAATGTAGAAGTGTTAGAAAAACACTGTCAAACCAACAGATGTAAGTGTTACAAGGCTGGTTAAATGTGTAATAGCTGATGCCATAGCAGTCCCACATGTAAGAATAAGTAGACAATGTATGTGAATTAAACTGAACATTATGTGTGGTATTGAAAATGTACACAATTGATACATGTTTCTAATAGTATATTGCTGATATTTGCTATTTTATAAGTGACTGCTTATATTAGTATCTCATATTGTGTGATTCAATAACTTTGAATTTTCCCAAGACAATAGGAAAAATGTAATTAAATTATTGTGCCAGTAAGAAATTGAAAATCTCAATATATTAACTGGATTACTCAGGACACATCCAATTGATAATTTGATGTGCTTACATTATGTGCTTTATTTTAGGATGGGCTTGTTCTGTATCAACGCAACACCAAATAAAATATTTATAACTATTCTTTTATTTAATGCTCTTAGTATATCTGGCATAAATAAGGGTTAAAAGCAAATTTATAATTGTTTCTGGATGGAACTGATTGGCCGCAGAGCAGAAATGAAGTCTGCTTGGTTATACCAAGTCGGACTTGCATTGAAATTTTAGCTCCCCAGAAGTTGTTCAAGCACTGAAACTTCTTGGGGGCTAAAATTTATTTAGAATTTCCGCCTACTAAACAATGAAGAGTTATAACAAAACCATGAAAGCTGTTTTTCCGCTCTGCGACAAGTCAACTCAGTAGTAAAAGTTTTCTTGTGAAATACTCCTTAGTGATCATATTCATTCACTTCAAATAGATGTACTCCTTAAAATGAAACTGTCATTGTCCATTTTAGGCTCATTGATAATTATTCCATTCTATATAATAATTGGCCAGAAAATATTTTTCTGGTTATTGTCCATGCATATTTAGTTTGTAATCGGTTTTGTCCGATTTTGTCCTGTCTTTTGAAGGTTTAAAGTAAGTTGTTTGAGCATGGTAAAATCCTCCACTTAGCATGGTAAAATCCTCTAGCAAGACAGCTTCATCTAGCACTCACCCACTGACCCTTCATCTGAAAGTACATATCTAAAAACAGTATCTGGAATTCCAGTATGAAAATGGTGATGTTAACTCGCCTAGCATTTATAACTGGCCGTTCTAAGGTGATGGTACTGTTGTGGCATATTTATTTCTCTTTTCAATGTGTGTTTCATCGATGTTAACATATTAAGTCATTTTGTCCCGTTATATTCAGCTCGGATAGTGCATCTGGGTGGACACCATCTGGGAAAGAGCTGCTCCTGGGTGTTGAAGATATGCTTGAAATGTCTATATATCAACTTTATTTCACCTTTTGGTGTCGCAAACATGTTTGTGCTTGTTCCTGGTCATTGTTTATTGTTATTGTAATAAGGGAGTGGTGGGTGGGTTTTGCTTTTGAGAACTGGATCTCCACAGAACAGGAGGGTCACATGGTATATTGATGACATCAGAGGACCAGCATGACATCACACCTGATCATGTGATTTGCACTGTCAGTCATGTGACTTAGATCATGTGACATCAAAGATGTATTATTGATTGACAGTCAGGAAAACACTTAATTGAATTGATTATCATTTCTTAAACCAATAGAATGAAATGATGTGGAGGTACTTACGAAAAGCTGAAAACAAGAACAGAAGCAAGCCCGACCAAAATAAATGCAAAATACTGCTTAAGGCAGTATTTATTCTTATTTTAGGATGGGCTTGTTCTGTATCAACGCAACACCAAATAAAATATTTATAACTATTCTTTTATTTAATGCTCTTAGTATATCTGGCATAAATAAGGGTTAAAAGCAAATTTATAATTGTTTCTGGATGGAACTGATTGGCCGCAGAGCAGAAATGAAGTCTGCTTGGTTATACCAAGTCGGACTTGCATTGAAATTTTAGCTCCCCAGAAGTTGTTCAAGCACTGAAACTTCTTGGGGGCTAAAATTTATTTAGAATTTCCGCCACGAAATATTTAAGAAAATATTTTCCCCCAAATTCTAAATTATTTTTATTTTATCTAAGGAAAATGTGGCTTCTTCTCATGTGGGTAATACCTTTTTAAAGATTCATTTTAGTGTTAAGTTAGTAATTAACCATTAATAAATACTGTACCGGTAATTAAACTCTGCAGCCATTAACAAAAAGTTTTTCCCCCACGTGAAACTGGAAAGTATATATGTAATTAGTATTACAGCCATTTCGGAAAATCTTTTAGTCATTTACAGGGTTTATTATGAGACTATAGTTCATAATAACACTTATTCTTGCACAAACTTTATCACTTTGAAAAAGATGGATACATATTTGAATAATAGCTAAAATTTCAAGGAATTCCAAGGCTTTATTTTGCTGTGCTTATAAAACTGAGCAGTCAAATGTGTGTGTGTGTGTTTTTAAAAACTGTTAAACTTTACTTCACCTTTGTTAAGGGTATGACGACTAGGGCCTGAGAGTGCCTCGCTGTTCTTGGATTTAGGACACTCCTGTTGCATCATCATTCTGGTAGAAGTGGCCTTCTCTATGCAGTCCCCACTTCTGTATGTCTGGGACTCTCCAGGAAAATAGAATAGCTGAAACTCAATATACTGGATATTAATTGTGGTGTTAATCAAGGTGTACTATTTGTTATTTTGGAAAATTTTCCCACTTTGGGTTATAGACTGGTTTAATATTTGGTTCTGCTTGCGCTTGATCTGGTATCATGCTTACATTTGCTTTCATTTCGGGCAAGGCCCCTATTCTAATTATGGCTAGCGTATTCCTTTAAATTTGTTTGGCATAAATGATTTATGGACAAGGCTAGCTAGAGGTTTGTTCACAACCCACGGTTATATAAATGTTGTGAGCCACTGACAAGCCCAAGGTCATAGTTCTGTTGTGCCAGGACAACTTTAATAGAGAATAAGACCTGTTCTTTGATAATTCATATTTACTTTTATCTATCTTGGTTTTGCATCAGGGGCTAATTTTGAGTGTTACCTTCAAGCCAGTTAATAGAAAGTATTGATCGGTACAACACACTTGTAAACTTCGCTTAAGTATTTTCAAAATTGAAAATATTAACATTCAGTTTAAAGTAAAACAGATGTATGCCGCAATCTATTCTAATGCGACCTTATGATTCAAATGTGCCCATATAAAACCAAAAGGTTTAGGGATTTGACTGGGTGCAAGGCTGATCGATTAAAAGAAGACTGCAGGGTCCAAACCATGTCAGTCTTTATGTGGGGAATCCCAGCCCCCCACGAGGCCGGCAAATATTTTTTCTTTAATGAGCTGTCACAGTGTGTAATGAGTTCCAAGACATATTTTGCAACTTCACCTCGTGCTTTGCAAAACTTACTTTTGCTATCACTTATTGATATGCAAAGCTTGTCCATTTCATGTATAACTATCTCCCTCAGGCTGAGGCACCAAGGTGGCAATGACATAGATGTCGGTGTTTCTCACTCCCTGCAAGATTTTACTTGCTACCTTTTAACCATTTCACATCAAACCGACGGCCAAAGCACCTCGCCTCCGAATGCAAATATATCTGTGACCTTTTCTACTTTTCTATTTGTCTGTAAGCAACCATTCAAACGGGCGAATTTACTATTCCAGACATCCATGCTGTTATTAAGTAAAGTTATGCCGGGCTCACGGGGAGCTGGATTTCTTTACTGCTCCCATCGTTGGGAATTGATGAGCCACAATGCGGAAAGGAATTGACTACCATTTCATGTGAGAAATAACAGCGCTCCGTAATAGAAGCCATCCAGGTTTTATTTATTGCCACTTACAATTTTTCCCAACATTTTTCATTCATATATACATAGGCAGAGGCACCAAAGTTGCATCCACTAGAATAGGATATGGGTGCATCTCCAAAAACCTGGCAATACTTAGACAAACTCATGCAGAGCGGTCTTGTAAATTTTGTAAATGGGATTTGACTGGCCGCAAGGCAGAAAGAATAATTTAAGACTGCATGGTTGATTCCAGTGTCAGTCTTATGTGAGAAATCTGCATGGTTGATACCATGTAAGTTTTATGTGAGAAATCCCAGACCCCCATGAAGCCTGCAAGTATTTTATCCCTAAATCAAATGTGTAATACAGTTTAGTATTTCCAGTCATCTTATGCAACCTTTGCATCATTTTATTTTCAACATTTGCAATCACTTGGACTAGGCGATCTTTGCATAATTTCATGTAAAACTTTTCACTCACTTCATACTCAGACAGAGGCCCAAGGTGGCATCGATTGGGGTCTGTATCTCACTCACAACTCATCAACCTTTAAACATTTCACATTAAACAGTACCCTTTGGCCAATGCCCCTCGCCTCAAACCGGCAATCTTTGTGACTCTTTGAAATTTCTATTTATCTTAAAGCAACAATTTAGACTGATTAAATTTACTATTGCAGACATACATGCATTAAACTTATGCAGGCTTCAAGGTGAGCTGGAATATCTTTAGAATTTTGCCTAAATATGTTCCACCTTGCGACAAATCATATGGTGCCAAATACATCCCTTTAATGATAGTTTCTGTGACCTCGCTGTGACTGAATGATAGATATTTTACTGACCAGTTTTGGTGTGTGTCAAAACAAACTGATTTAGGAAGATGTCACTTGAAGATCTGGGTTCGATCCTGATTAAAACTATGCCAAATGCTGATTGACACTACTCTTGGCTAATAAATGTTCGAAGTTCTGGGTTCGGTCCCAATTAAAGAGATGCCAAATGCTGATTGACACTACTCTTGGCTAATAAATATCATTTGAAGTTCTGGGTTCGGTCCCAATTTTAAAAATAATTGACAGTACTCTGGGCTAATAAATCATGTCATTAGAATTTCTGGGTACGGTCCTGATTAGAGATGACAAATGCTGATAAAGTGATCAACTGATCGACACTTGTCTTGCAGACTTGAAATGGACAAATAAAATTATAAATGTCACTTGAAGTTCTGGGTTCGGTCCCGACTAAACAGACGCCAAATGCTGATTGTCACTACTCTTCTTGGCTAATAAATGTCATTCGAAGCTCTGGGTTCGGTTCCGATTATAGAGGTGCCAAATGCTGATTGGCGGTACGCTTGGCTGATAAATGTCACCCTAAGTCCTGGGTCCGGTCCCGATTAAAGATGCTGATTGACAATACTCTTGGCTCAGTTCTGACATAGATGCTAGAAAATTGTTGCAAAAGTGGTGAGTTAAAGGGGGCATGACTGTGTTTGGGAGTGGGTGGGATTGCACTTAACCCTTGGCCATTTGAACTCTTATTTTGACATGCTATCTCAAAATCTGCACAAGTTTGAGGACATTCTACTTACCATATCCCTACCTACTCAACCTTTTACCTAACCTAGACACTTTTTTATTTTTTCATCTTGGCTTCAAAACTGCTTGCCTCCTCCCACATGGCTTCTGTTTGACAAGGCCCCAAAAGCTGAATCAGCACTGTCATCTGTCAATTCTTCTGTAGTTTTCTTCTCTGAGACTAGCTGCAGTTTATTCTTTGAATTTGTCCTTTGCAATAGATCTGATGCCTGAGATTTTCAAAGATTTATGCAGCTCAATTTTTTGCTTTTGAGAACTGGATCTGCTATTTTATAAGTGACTGCTTATATTAGTATCTCATATTGTGTGATTCAATAACTTTGAATTTTCCCAAGACAATAGGAAAAATGTAATTAAATTATTGTGCCAGTAAGAAATTGAAAATCTCAATATATTAACTGGATTACTCAGGACACATCCAATTGATAATTTGATGTGCTTACATTATGTGCTTTATTATGTTTTAACCAATGTTCGGAGCTTTAATAAAAATAAACAACAGTCTTTGTCTTGTTTTAAAGGTTCCCTTCTTAGTTTAGCCATTTCATGAAATAACTAGAGCAAATTTTTAGTAATTTCATGAAAAGGCTGAAATATTTAGTGAATTAGTAATTTCACGAAAAGGCTGATATTTTAGCCATCTCATGAAAAGGCTGATTACACAGATTGGCTGTAACATATACATTTTGCAACTTATCAGATTTGTTAGAGTCTGCAATCACGTTGGCACGCCGGGGTTCAACTGTTTATGTTTTTTTTTTTCTTTTGCTCCGGGTTTCAGTAAGTTATTCGGCGCCCAGGGATCTCCATCGTCGGGCAGCTTACTGAGTTTGTTGAGTTCTCGTTTTTTATTCATCATGGTGGTTATCATGATTTCTTCGTTTGTCCTTGATGATTCATTGACTAGTTAGAGATTCAGCACGAGGACCGAACAAATAAATGTTGTGAACCACTGCAGAAGATGAGGGTAAGGTTAGGCGCCTGTAAAACCGGTTTAAGCAACCCGAGTAATTTTATATTACTGATCGTTCCAAGGCGATACTTCTGTTGCGGTTCTAATTGTTTTGTGTTTTGGAGTCTAATTTTTGTGCTGTTTGAGCCTTATGTACGTTTTCATATTTTTAGTTAAGTTCGGGTGACTGAGTGGCCGCCTACTTGGGGAATAGCTGCTCACTCGGCTTACGATATGTTTTCTTGGTACAAGTACCTATTATTAAATGTCGTTTTAGTTTTTTTTTCCACCCCTCGGTTTGTGGAGTGGATGTTTCTTTCTTATTACATCATTTCCTGATCATCGCCTGCCTTTAACCTTTCAATGTTTTCTGTAAAAAAGGGTCTAATCAGATTCCATTTTACTCTCCGGTAGCATAGAATCGAAAATTAAGGGACTTATCATGGCTGTTTTCCTTTGATAGCATGTCCATGTCCACTTTTATATAGTCCAGCTTGGGTATGGAGGTGTATACCTGTTTTTCTTATCTTTGATCCAAAACATAAATTGTGGGTACTCGTTAGATGCGGTTCTAACCTGTACCCACAATCTATGTTTTGATAAAAAAAAAAAAAAAAAAAAAAAAAAACATCAAGAATTTTCTACTGAAAATTGTCAATTTTTACAACTCAAGAAAAATCTGTATATTGCATGGGCATATTTTCGTAATAATTAAAAAGTGCATCTGACATGACTTCGTTGCAAATTAGTGCAACTTTGCTTGCTTAGTTGAACTTAAAGAATAATTAATTGTCAAGGAAACTGTATGCATTATTAATGAGATTGCATTTACACTACGTTGACGACAGTGACAACTTCTCTCCCGTGGCCAGAATAGATTGTAAGAGAAGTTAGAATAGGAGGAAGTTAAAAGTAAGAAATTATCTAGCAAATCAGAACCAAAGTCTCACCCAGGCGGGAAACAACCAAAATTACAATTATTAGGTACTGATAAAAAGAGAACATACAGTAAGCCGAGTGAGTAGCCGAGATCGTGAGATATTAAAAGATCCAGATCATATTAAAAGTATTCGAATATCAAATGACTAGTACTTTAAAAAGTCATCATTTTATTGAAAGATTGGAGGAAGTGGAAATAAACGGAAATCGGAAACTAGAACGTCTATCCTGATAGTGCCCATTTTCATCAAAACTTGCAACCAAGTTGTATGCGTCACATCAACACTAAAAGAGGTATAAATTAAGAAGTAGGAGAAAACTGTACCGTGTTGCTTACATTATGGAAGGCTCTATACTGAAACACTTTAGAAACGCACTGTAGCACGTAGGATTTCTGATCAAAATGGTAGGCTTTAGGGTATCGTCTTACTATTGTATATCAGTTATACCTGACGCTACTAACAATTGGTTTGCTGTTAAAATGGATTTCATCGCTCTGCTCGTTTTGACGTATACTGATTTTCGATTTTCACCTGACATTACTGATGACGTTACTGATTTTCGATACAGTACGTTGGCGAGGAACAATAAGTTAACCAAAAAACAATTAAAGACACCACTTTCAGCGATAATAACGTATAGATATACCCTGAGGCAAAAGAATTCTTGTAGTCTTTGTATCGACTAACCTGTGAAAGTTGAAAATTACAATAAGTCTCTTTGGCTCCATGTTACCAAATCTCAGTAAGGGTAAAAGTAGCCAAAACCGCGGAGAAACGCTTCTCATAAATATGCTCGCTGCTCTTAAAGTATCTCACTTTTAATTCTCATTTAATTTGATTTTGCCCTTTCATAAGCATTCGAAAACGCATATTCATTAAATAAATTGTTCATAACTTAAGGTATAGCAGCTCTGCTCAGCGATTTGAGCCGCCCCATGGGAAAACCAACAATCTGCAAAGGCGAAAACAAAGGCGCAGATCAGCTTCGCGGTAACCGCGAAGCTGATCAGCGCCTTTGTTTTCGCTACTCGGATAGTACAATTCCTCCTCTACTTAACTCCAAAATTTCAAGCTTCTAGCCTGCTTCTGTAGCTGTACAGGCCGGTTTGTGTCGGACCTGTTCGGGAACCACATTGTTGGTTTTCCCACGAGGCGGCTCAATTGTTTTATAATCCCGACAGTCTCAAGTCTCAACGTTCTGATTTTAGCGTTAAATCCAAGCCTTTGTAGTTTGAACAGTGATATATGGAAAATGGATATTGAATTCATGTAATACTGCGACATAAAAGTAGATTAAGACAGGCATTAAATTGCCAGCTGACGTGATGTAGCTATATTTTTTTTCACATGTGACTAGTTACAACAAATCTGCATATGCAAATAAATAATTGTACCTTATAAATGACAACATCTATCTCCACTGTGGTCTCTCTCAACGTCAAATACGAAACAGCCGCATATAAAGGTCATAATTTATTTTTAAGTGATCATGGACGAATTTCGCCTTTTTGGTAGAGAATAAAACGGATATTTCAACACTTAAGAGGTACCCATAGCATTTCAGCTGAAATACGAATACGAAACCGCCGCATACAAAGGTCATAATTTTTTTATTAAGTGATCATGGACGAATTTCGCCTTCTTTATCTTAACGGATATTTCAACAATTTAAGAGGTACCCATAGCATTTCAGCTGAGTGTGCTACGATTTTTATTCTAAGATTTTCGGTATTGTATCATGACACCGAATCTGGTCTACCTTGTGCCGTTTTTACTCGTGTATGTTTTAATAATGAGTTGAGGAAACAACAATGCTCTCTTGCCGATGTGACTACGTTTCGATTATTCAGTAACAAACAAAATTAATACTTATACATAGATATTGTTCTAGTCGGATGTGTATTTTAAGCTATTGGCTCAGGTGAGCTAAAATTTACTCAATATATACGCGGTACATAATGAAACACAAAACGTACATTTTCTGTAATTACTCATTTGACCTACCTTACACCCCATGACAATTTCTCACGGGTTGTATAATATATTACTATAATAGTCATTTGTTTTTTAGTTTGAATTCTTAAATATAGATCTCAAATGAATAAAAAATTTTAGAAACTGAAGAAAAAAACTGCGAAGGAATAAATAGAATTAAAATTGAGATCCTTTAAAAGCAGTGAGCATATTGATGAGAAAAGGGATGAAATATACCGTGGTTTCGGCTACTTAAGCCTATTCACTGACCTTTTAGATTTGGCAAAATGGAGCCAAAGAGATGTACTTAAATTTTGCAACTTTCAACAGGATAGTCGATACAAAAAGGTACAAGTAGACAATGATCAGGAATAGGCGAAATCAGAAAGAAACTCCCACTGCAAAAACCGAGGTGGGAAAAAAATAAATTGACAATTAGGTACATGTACTTGCTGTTTCCCTATAGGCGGCTACTCAGTCACCCGAACTTACTATGAAAACGTACATAAGGTCTAAACAGCACAAAAATTTGACTCAAAAACATAAAACAAATAGAACCACAACAGAAGTATCGCTTTGGAACGATCAGTAATATAAAATTTACGGGGGGGGGGGGCTTAAATCGATTATACAGGTCCATAATCTCACCCTCATCTTCTTCAGTGGTTTGCAACATTCAGTTAGTTGTTCGGTCCTCGTGGTGAATGTGTAACTAGTCACTGGTGAATCATCAAGGACAAACAAATAAATCATGACAATCACCATGAAGAATAAAAAACGAGGACTCACAGAATCGGTAAGCTGCCCGACGATGGAGATCCCTGGGCGTCGAATAATTTACTAAACTCCGGAGCAAAAGAAAAACACCAGTTGAACCCCGGTGGGCCAAGCAACAGACATGAAGCCCCGGACCCAACCAACTAAAATGGACAGTTTTATGTCGGGACCATCATAGAGTCTGTCGCCCGACCCACCGGCGTGCAATTAAAGAAGGCAGCATTGTTATTAACCATGATTGGGTTAAAAACTAAGCATGCAGACTGTCGCATAACATTTAAGTTATAACCTATAGATCTATGTCTGTAACGTGTAATGATTTTTCTGAACTGAAAAGAAAAATCATTACTCCCTATAAGTTCTTAAATTTAAAAAAAACCAAGTCACCATAAAATGGTTCCGAAAGGCCCTTACGTAAAAGCGTCTTTCAACATTAAATTCGGAAATCAATTCATAGTGTCTGCGATAAAAATTAGACAACATTTTTCGAAGTTTATGATACCGATAGTCTTGCTGGAGAAGTTTGGCTGTTGCGCGTTGAAGTCCGCAACATGATTGCAGACTCTAGATAATAAGTTGCGAAGTGTTTACACTGACCATAAGAAGCACGACGAGGAACGTCACCATAAAAAAAAAAAAAAAAAAAAAAAATGCAGAAATGGATATGTTTTCTGACCAAGGTTGACTTAAGGTTCTGCCCAAGGACATGGGTCGGAGTATATTGAAGATTTCAGGTGAGCGTTTATAGGACCATTGCTCCACTGGTTTCATAAATAATAATGGGGACTTCAGAAATTGAGAAAAAAAATACAGAAGTATGAAGGGATATACAAATACGTCCCTCTGGCCAAACTGGCGGCCATGAGTTTTTGTCCTAGGGGTGCAAGGAAGATCTTTTTTATTATTATTATTTATTTTAATAAATATTCATGAATATCCAAATGAAATAATTTTCATATGCCCATTCATTTAAATTTCCAAATGATATCGCTGGTAAAAATATGCCACAATAATACTGTAGTCATGTAGTTTGGGCCTAAAATACTTTTTTTTTTTTTTTTTTTTTTTTTTTTTTTTTTTAAATTATCAAAATAAGTTAAATGACTAAAATATCTTTTATTTAAGTGCACATTTGAAATTTGCTTAGATCCAGATTTAAATTTATGACGTGTAAAAACTATCAATACAGATGTGCAATCAACAGAATGCAATGAAATAACAAAAAAAAAAAATGTATCTCATCTGTTCATTTGTACTCATGCTGAAAATGACAATCATTTACTTGTCTACAGTGCTAAAATATACGTCCTCAATACGTCCTCTGGCAAAAGTATTATTAGACGGATTTAAAAATGAATCCAAACGATCATTGCGACACTTTGTTATTGTAACACATATATCATAGACAAGTTTATTGATGTCATGGGCCTATATGAAAATTATCTCATTTGCATATTCATGATGAATTTTAATAACAATGTAGAAAATCGAGGAAAAACAAGGGAAAAACTATAGCCATTGCAAAGTTTTGGATGAGTTATAAGATCTATCTTGTATCCCTGAAACCAATTCTCATGGCTGCCAGTGTCGTCAGAGGGACCACCTTATTGCCATAAAATATTATCCTAAACAATGAACCCATTTTCATTATGTAAAATAACATAGGCTCCACCCCACCCCAGTGTGATGCTAAAGAATAGGGTTACTCTCAAAATATTCATATACCAACAATAGCATGCTCTAGAGTACTATAATTGGTCTGATAGTGATTCATGGACCTAGCAATTTAACCTTAGTACCTATTATTCAAATCGTTGAATTTGCTTATTCATGAAAAATGATTAAACACACAAGAAATCGGAGAAAAATCTTGGAAAAAATAGGGGGCATACGTACAAAATGACTTGTAACAGAGCTGTTCACAAACCCTGGATGTTGGCATAAGTATCAAATGAATGCTATGGCAATGTATTATGCCCTTAAAGTCTCATATAATAATGATCTGATTTTCCATTTCATGAATTCTAATGAAAACTTCATAAATAGAAATGAAAAAGTGGAAAAATTAAACGTGTAAACCTACAAAATGACTTGTATCTCGGCAACCAAAAGCCCTATCATGCTGAAAATGGCATAAAATGATTTCTATTTATGAAGTTTTCATAAAACGAGATCATGTTCAGTGGTCTAGGATAAGTAGAGATATGAGCAATTTTGTATGTACACTCCATGCTGAAGAATCGCGTTAACGATGGCCATGGAAACCATGCATTTTTTCATAGTGCAAAAGGACAAAAATTCTGTTTATTTTGGGGGTCCCAATGAACGTTATTTATCTTTGAGGACAAAAATTCTTTTTATTTTTGGGGTCCCAATGAACGATTTGGCACCCATGAAAAATTGTCCGGGGGGGGGGGGGGGGCAAGGTAGGTCAAATTAGCTCCCGGGGTAATTCAGAGACTATTTTTATATCCACAGAATCCAGAATCGGAACACAAACATGAGTGAAAACGAAAGAACTAACTGTTCATGATTTGTCTGGGGAAGTCCAGACTGATCACTTAAGATGATGCTTTTCAATGTCGTAGTAGCATGCCTTATGGGTGTAACAGTGTGTGAAATATTTGATGCGGAGTTATTTCGATTCGCTTTGCTCGCACGGACCTTCAGGAGTATCCCCAGTAGAAGACAGCGCAACAGATTCCTGCCTCCACGATTACCGGGTCGACTTCCCCCAGGACTTATCGCTGCAAGTATGGTTGGTCCTCAGCGGATGATAACAGATGATCCTGCAGATATATCAAATATGTTGGGTAAGTCCAGAGAGAGAGAGCAGAGAGAGCAGAGAACTTCAAAACCTAACAAAAATCGTTTTTTTTTTTTTTTTTTTTTTTTTTTTGTGTGTGTGTGTGTGTGTGTGTGTGTGTGTGTGTGTGTTTTGTCATAAAAATGTAATTTTCACCAAAACTGAAAAACTTTAGCAGGAAGAAAATACATTGAAAACTACGAACAAAACATGCAATATCTTAGGCGTGGGTTTGATAAAAAAAATGCCTACGGGGCATTGGTATTTTGCGGTGACGAGAAATTTCAGAAGTTAGCATTTTAATCTCAAAAATGAACTTTTCATCAAAATATCATGAAACGCGACCTGTTTAGAAAATTAATCACAGTAATACGATAAACTTCAATGTTTCTGCAATCATTGGTGTAATCAGATTCCATTTTACTCTCCGGTAGCATAGAATCGAAAACTAAGCGACTTGTCGTGAATTTTCTCCGACCTGTACGCCGCACATCACATTGTTCCTCTATACTTTAAACACACAGTTTAGATATTGCTTGCTTGTCTTCTCTTCAGACGGACATTGTGGTGGGGGTAATCCCGGGAGTTTGGTGCACATGTTTCAGGACATGTTTGTGTCTAATTCCCAGGCCGACGCAATGGTACAGGAAGCTCAATGGAATCTAAGAAATTCTGGCAACAAATACAGCTGGGCGAACAGCTTTATCGAAACTGAGCGAATGTCCAAAACAATAGGACGCTTGAATCCTGGAACAGGCAACTCGAATCCCGGTAGTGGCAATTCCAATCCGGGAAGTGGCAATTCCAATCCGGGTAGTGGCAATTCCAATCCTGGAAGTGGCATTTCCAATCCGGGTAGTGGTAATACCAATCCGGGTAGTGGCAATTCCAATCCGGGTAGTGGCAATACCAATCCGGGTAGTGGCAATTCCAATCCGGGCAAAGGCAATTCCAATACAGGTGGTGGCAATTCCATTCCGGGTGGTGGATCATGTTGTGAAACGTGAGTACCTTTTGTTAGAATGGTAAATGAGTAGTCACTTGTCTTCTTACAAACGTAACGTTAACGTATGTTAGTTAACGTAAATCAAGGTTTGACTGTATTTACTGCTGCCAATGGCTAGAGGAGAGATGTAGTTTTCTGCTTCGCCACAATCATAATTATGGCTGTTTAAGGAATAGTTTTCTCACCTAAATTCCATTTTTTTAGCAAAATCTGAGGCCAAAATCAGGCGTTAGATGCCATAGTCCTTTCCCATAACTGCAATACACTTTATTGGCTAAGGCTAGGTTGCCAAAACAAAATAAAGCATATGCAGTGACGTCGACCACGTGACCAAGTGACGTTGAACGCCTAAAAACAAGCAATTTCTGGGTACTCAAAATCAATGGCGATTTCTGGCGTTGAGCCGTAGGTTAAAACATTGAAATTGCCATACACTCATCGGTGACCTTCAAAGATTTGAATCGTGTGCATTGTTTTGAAAAATTTCGAGCCCGCGCGAGGCACGGAAAAATGTATTTCTGTACAGTGACGCATGTTCACGCGCATGGATTTTTAAACATAAAGGTTTTCGAGTAATTTTGATGCTGATTGGGCACAAAGGTTTTCAGATATTGGCCAATTTAAAAGATGAGATGAAAAAATAAAGTTTCGTTGGCTGTGGGACTCAGTATACTACATAATACTTAACTCATGTCCAATGATTAGCATGCGTCATATTTACTGAACATTTTTGATATTTTTCTTATTTTTGCTCAAAGCATAGACTGTGGGCACACATTAGAACCGCCTCGCCGAGGAGTACCCACAATCTGTTTTTTTTTTTTTTTTTTTTTTTTTTTTTTTTTTTTTGGCAAAAATAAGAATAAGATGTACATTTAAGATGTACATTGTATACCCTGCATATTTCAGTTTTGCTATATAAAAGTGGTTCAAGGTGGTATACTTTTCATGGACATGTTTTCCTGATGAAACATGGGACCATATGAAAACTCGCAGAATTTTGTAAATGCACCCAACATGTGTTATTTTTCTTCTGTGACTGAGTGTCATTTAATGTAGACCACTAGGTCATTAAATTTATAATGACGATGCTTGACAGTTAGCAGCAGCTGTCAAATGCATGATTTTCTTTCTGACATATTCACTTTAAATGTCACCAAATTGTGTCATTTTTTCACCATCTTGACACCCATTATGAATATTGATGCATTAATAATATGAGGAAAAATGCTGATATAGTGAAAAAGCTAAACTTTTCATAACGAGAATAAGGAAAGTCCAGGAAATAGATATTTCTAGACAAGAAAGAAATGGCAACAGCTACTACAGTCGTCGGTGGCATCGATTTACGGGGGCTTATCAGTTTGTTGTTATTTAATACAAGAAAAGATATGACACAAGTGTCATATCAATAGCTTCAATTTTCTATCGCAGTCAATAACGTATAAGACAAAGCGCGCACCGAGCGTGTGGAAAAATATGCCGCAAATTCAACCAATGTATTTCCATAGACATACATACGTGGTTTGTCAGAAAAGTTCGTGTACACCATTTATATTTTCAACAGAAAAATGAATATATCTGCTTTTGCAAAAGTATTTTATAAGCAAATATACAAGAAATTTTATTGAAATCTGACAAAAACACGTCATCTACAGCCTTTTCCCTGCACTTCCGAACCGAGTGCGGGGCAAAGGTCAACGTCTCTATATGACGTTACTTGACATTTTAAGCCGCCAGCACGTTATAGGTTTTTTTTTTTTTTTTTTTTTTTTTTTTTTTTTAAACAAAAGATCCTTGGCTATCAACATTTTTATGTCTGTGTATCCAGCTGTCAAATGCAGATACGCCGTACCAATTCTCGCAAAATTGTTCGTCCACCTGTTGAACATGTGTAACAATTTCTTGCGGCGAGCATGCCAGACAGGTGATCTTCCGTTTATCATCATAGGTGGACTTCTGAGCAGCTGAAAATCGTCTGTGCCACAACTACTGAGAACTAAATAGTAACTGACAGACCGATGACGTTTCTGTTGTTTGTATCATCGTATCTGTGGGTGATTTCCTTAACGAAACATATAATCGGCGTCGGCTGTTCTCCGACGTCAAATTACGCCATTATTTCAAACAGATTTTTCGGTCTGCTTCTGATTTTTTTCACATAAATCAAACAACACTGCCGCCAAGTCGGAATCTTTCTGAAACTGAAGTCAGTGTTATTTGGTTTTAGGACGAAATGTTTTAATGTTATAACATATTTAAGTGCCGTTTGACAGGGAAAAAACACAATATGAAAATCGTCACATTTTGTTGACGTTTTGGCACCTGTCCCGTGTGGCCCTACGTACGCTTAAGTAGAAAATATGTCATATTTAACGTGTTGATACTTCAAATTGAAACAAATTCCTCAAATATGCTCATAAGATATTGCTGCTTATATTTATACAAAAACAAAAAAACTTAAACAACAGCACTTTACTTTTCCTGCTAGCCAAGGTGTCCACAAACCTCGTACATGTGCGTTCTGTACGCTTGGTGTACGTTAAAGTATTTTAAGCATGCAGCATGCTTAAAGCTCGACGTGTCTCGGGTATGTGTCTTATACGAATAAGTTCAACACGCGTTACATTAAACGTTTGATACGCGCCTATACTGTATTGTGTGCTTAACATAACTGTACAAAAGTACATGCAATCCAAAATTTTCAGCATGCTGAGATCATTATACGACCTGTACACACCTTAGACACACGCTAATCATTTGTGACTGTTATTTTCACCATAGAGACTATGGGCCCCCCTCCCATTGGGGCCTAAAGAAATAGATGTAGGCTACTTGTGCCTTCAGATAAAGCTAAATACACTGCTGACTGAATACTGGTTAACCGCGCTTGTCTGAGCCTGCCGAGGAAACATTTCAAGTCAAACCATCCATACGTATAAGCCTTTTGTGTCTTAGTTGGATAGTTATATTTCAAGCACATGTTGGATGTGATGACATCCTCATTTTGGGTAAAAGTCCTGTAAAATGGAGGCAACATCCCAACATGACCAGTCCCCGAAGCAGCATAGAAGCTTGAAATTTCGGATTTAATAAGAAGAGAAAGTGTACTATCCGTGTAGCGAGAACAAAGGCGCTGATCAGCTTCGCAGTTACTGCGAAGCTGCGCCTTTGTTTTCGCATAGGCAAAAATCTTGTGACGCGGCTCATTTGATAATGCAACATTCATCTGTCTGGGTCTACCAGTTATCGCCAGTACTGAACAACTTTTTTCAGCGTACTGCTAAATAGACTCCATAAAAAAGGAAGAATAAAAACGAATGAAGAAAGAAAAGAGGCTTATTATGATAAAAAAAAAAAAAAAAAAAAAATGAATAGCGGATACTCGGCGAGAGCGGATACTCGGCGAGATTCGAACCTGTAAGAGTCTGATTAGAAGATCGATGCATAACACACTGAGCTAATGGGGCCGACGGACTTTTGACGGCATTACTCATGTTATCATTAATATTTATGGTCTATAAATAATAATCTAAAAATAGTTGCCATTATCGGCTGGTTTCCCGTTATCAGGTTTATGTTATATGTAAATATATTCGGAATAGGAACCAGTGCCATGCTTAATTGATACCGAATCATTTTCCCGCCCTTGATTAGAAGAGAAAAGAGAATCAGGCTATCTCGGCTTCATTCGAACCTTCGAGGTTATCATAAAAAAACTATTGAAGTGACCACGGCAGTGTAGCGCTAAATACAAACCGCGATGAACTATTATTATTATGAAGAACAGACAGGCACTACAGGCATAATCAATGATAGAAATCATGTCTTAAGCATGTCGTTTATAGATTAGAAACCGAAATAACAATTTGTATCGAAATAATTGGGGACGAATATGCCTAAGGCTTGCAAAGAACGCAGACCGATGACCGCCGACCGAATCACTACCCATGGCCTCTAAGCAGTCTTTTTAATTTGAAACGTTAGTAACTTTCAAACTTTTAAGTGTCCCAGTTGAAAAAAACAATCTATTTACTTTTTGTATGTCTACAGCTTTACATCCTAAAATAATCATATTGACGAATAAACAATCTTTTAAAACCGGACTTCTTTTTTTCTCGGATGGATATCTACATGGAACTTTTCCATTACAGTTATAGCTATAGAATAATACATTGAAGGGTTGAAGCTATATAAATGATTTTGAATGGTTCCTACATGTAGTTCGTTAATGAAGCATTACAGAAAATAATAAATGAGCCTGTGCGTGAGAAGACCAACGGCTTGGGTTTTGACCAGGTCCGACACAAACCGGGCTGTACAGTCACAGAAGATGGTTAGAGGCTGGAAATTTTGGATTTAGAAAGTAGAGGAATTGTACTATATCCGTGTAGCGATAAACAAAGGGGCTAATCAGCTTCGCAGTTACTGCGAAGCTGATCTGCGCTTTTGTTTTCGTCTATGCAGATTGTTGGTTTTCCCATGCGGCGGCTCAAATGTAAATAAGCCGCTGATGAACAAGTACTTCATTTGTCAAACAAGCGTTTCCATGCCAACGCCCAGAAGTACCATATAGATAGAGCACATTTTGCACTTTTGGGTCTATTTTTGACCGTTTCTGAACACATTTCTTAATTTTTAAGTGCCAGCCCACACTACGAACAAAATGATACTTAGCATTACAATATCTCTGGATGATACTTCATAATTATTTCATAATAAGAACTTAATCTATCTATATCTATACTGCATCACCCCCTCGCGGGGATTATGTGCAGGTGCGCGTCAGTGCGATGTTAGTAGAAAAGTTATAAAAATAAAAAGTTTCCATAAGAATTGTTAGTGAGAGTGACTAAAAGATGATAGGGTTAAAATGTTAAAAGTCAGGAAACAAGCTGACAGTGATAGCTAAAAGATAAAAACAGCGCACTGGCATTTATGGCATTGGGTGGCTGATCATGCATACTGCCCTTTTGAATGACTCGAAAGTGGGCAGTAATGCAACGTTTTCAGGCAGCCGATTCCATTGCACGATTGCGAGGGGATAGAACGAGTATTTGTAATAGTCTCTTCCTGTATGTAACTGTCTAAAGACCAAAGGGTGTGAATTCCGGGAAATCCTGGTTGGATGCTCAACATATGGTGGCAAATCTATGGCAACCAGTCCGTGTATGATTTTGTAAAACAGGCAAAGCCGAGAATCGTTTCTCCTCTGTTCCAGAGAGCGCCAACCAAGCTGAGCAAGCATTTCTGTGACACTTGCCTGCCTGAAATAATTGTCAAGTGTCCACCGAGCTGCCCTACGTTGGACCATCTCGATTTTATAGATGCTGTCATCTGTGTTGGGGCTCCAAACAGGGGATGCATATTCCACCAATGGGCGCACCAGGGTCTTGTATGCCATTTCACGTATGGCTGGGGATTTTGTCCGAATGTTGCGCTTGATGAACCCAAGGGACCGGTTTGCTGAAGTGCAGATATTGTGGATATGGTTGTTAAAAGTCAAGTTGTTGCTGATTTCCACGCCCAAATACTTAGAGCTTCCAACCGACTCGAGAATCTGTCCGTGTAGTAGGTACTCGCTAGGAACTGGGTTTACTGCTCGTGTTACATGAATGACGACACATTTACTTGGATTAAACTCCATGTCCCATTGTAATTCCCAGTCGTGAAGTCGGTCTAGATCCTGCTGTAATATTTGAGCATCTTGTAGGCTGGAAACTGCCAAGTAAATGGCCGTGTCATCAGCAAACAGTCTTACTTTTGATCTAGTACTGTCCGGTAGGTCGTTAATGTAAATTAAGAATAGAATTGGGCCCAGGACGGAACCCTGAGGGACCCCAGATGTCACAGGCACTGTGTCCGATTTTTCATTTTCAAGAACAACAGTTTGTGTTCGGCCAGATAAGAATGCCTGTATCCATTTCAAGCTGGGACCTCTAATTCCATAGTTGTGGAGTTTTAGCAGGAGTTTTTGATGACTGACCTTGTCGAATGCTTTAGAGAAATCCAGCAAGACTAGGTCAGTTTGGCTATCTGCTAAAGCCTTTCTCATAAGATCCTCTATGAGAGTCACAAGCTGCGTCTCACAAGAACGTTTGGTTCTAAAACCATGCTGTAGGTCATACAGCAGGTTATGCTGGTCCATGTGAGAAACCACGTTTGTGGTGACAATGTGCTCTAGGACCTTACACAAGATGCTGGTAAGTGGTATCGGCCTGTAATTGGATGCAAGGCCGGTATCTCCCTTCTTAAAGAGAGGACAGACATATGCAGTACTCCAGTCTTTGGGCACCCTACCAGTATCAAGAGACTTCTGGTATATGACCTGTAGGACTGGAGCGATGACAGTGCGGAGCCTCTGGAGGACAAGGGGTTTCAGTTGGTCGGGTCCTGCAGCCTTGTGGGGGTTTAAGTCTTTTAAAAGCTTCAGTATTCCATTTAAGGAGACAGTAATGTTTGGCATCTGGGGAACAGAACTGTGGGTCTCGCTTGGTATTTGTGATGGGTCAAGTAGGCCATTGTCCACAGAGTCCTGCACCGCCATGCGAGAAAGTTGACTGAGTTTTAGGGGTGTTTTGGGTGTGAAGACTGACTGAAATTGTTTGTTGAGAATGTTGGCCTTGTCCGTCGTATTTGTGTGTAGCTGTCCGTCCTTTTTCAGGGGTGCTGAGGTTTTTGAGTCCATTTTAGAGTTTTTCAGAAGGGAGTACAACTTTTTAGTGGCAAGGGTGTTCATGTGTGGATCAATGTCAGCTTGGGGTTTTGTGCTTGAATCATCTGGGTCAGAAGAATTTGTGATGCCCAGTATTTCTTCTAAATATCTATTGTGGGCATCCTTGAGCTTTTTATTAACCAGGTGTTTATATTCAAGGTGGGCTTGTCTGTCTGTAGGACGTCTATGTTTTTTGTACTTGTCATACAAACTGTCCCTCTTGCGCATTGTCCTTTTGATGTCTTGAGTGATCCAGGGCAGTGATGTTTTTGTACTGATGGACCTTTGGGGAACATATTGCTCAATACCACTTTGTAGGGCCCTCTTGAAATCCTCCCATAGGGAATTAACTGTTTTATCCTCAAAATTGGCAAAGAAGGACTGCTGAAATGCCAACATATGTGACTCAAGACCCTCCCAGTCAGCCTTTTTATATAAAAACATAAGTCGGGGTTTCTGCCTTGATATCTGGGGTTTTATAAAGACCTCAGCAAGAACAGTGTCATGATCAGAGATACCAGGCCTCACTTCGACAGATTTTACTAGGGTTGGATTATCAATTAGAAATAAGTCCAAGATGTTCTCACCTCTGGTTGGGTGGGTCACTATTTGTGTAAGGTCAAATTCAGTCAGAAGGTCAGAGAAGTCTTCATACTGGCCAGTGTATTTACAGCCGGGTAAAATGACTGGTACACAATCACTCCATGAGAATTTTGGGTAATTAAAATCTCCCAATATCCAAACATGACCCTTATCGGGACGTGCCAGCTTGACAGATTTTTGGAATTCATCAAAGCTGTGAGTATCTGACTTAATTGTTCGTCGCGTGGGCCGGTAGTTGAAAATGATGTTGAATGGTGGAAAAGAGACGCAAAATTGCAAAAAGTGGTTTTTCTATGCATTTCGGAGCGTTGCCATGGCAACATACATGTATGTAATTTGAATGTGATAGTGCTAGAATTTAAAAGCAGAGACCTATACCTCTATTTGCAATATTTTTCTCCTCAAAATTCCAAAATTCATTTTTTTTACCAACACATGAGGCCGAAATCAGGCCTTAAATCCCTAAGCCTTTGTTTTCACTATGTTTCAGGATCTGCATAAGAATAGGATGGTTTGCACAGTTTAGGAAGAAATTCGGCGTCAAAATCGCTGATTTCCTTCATTTTTTTCAAACTGACCCCTTTCGTCAGTAGCACAAAAAAGTTTTGGTTAATGCTGTTGAATGCAAATCAACTGTCTGTACGTACCTCTGACCTGTTACATTCATATCGTTGATGTTTTTCACTGCAGAGAGATGCGTATAACAGCTCCATTCACAGTACTAGAGAGAGGGAAAAGAATGCAGGTCGTCCACATGAACTCCTCCTACCAGTTTGTGCACGAGGGTATCTGCGTGACCCCTCGGGCTAGGTGCCGTAGTCACGGGGTGTGCGTCCAGGTGTATAGATACGAGTATATGTTGCTGTACGATCCTGATCTGATATACACCCACCCGCCTGTCAGGTTTGGGAGAGTCCAGGTGAAATCGCACTGCGAATGCATGAACATAGGCGTCTAGATATAGCCTACCGAACTGACATTTGGGATTGATCGATCAGAAAAATAAAGATTATAATAATTCGTGGTGTTAGAAGATGAGTTCTACTGAATACTTTCAGTGGGTTATCATGATGAGCCGCGACGCGAGAAAACCGGTCTTCTGGGTTTCTTCTGGGTTTCCGACCAGGTCCGACACAAACCGGTCTCCTAGAAGCCTCCGTGGTGCAGTGGTTATGTCACTCGCCTTGTAAACCAGGGATCGCAGGTTCGAGCCCGGGCTTCTCCAGTCCGTCGGATGGGACTATAAACCGAGGTCCCGTCTCCATACGACCTTAGCTGTTGGTGGGACGTTAAACTCCAATCAACCAACCAACAAACCGGTCTGTGCAGCTACGAAGATGGCTACAAGCTTGAAATTTCGGATTTAGGTAGAAGAGAAATTGTACTATCCGTGTAGCAAAAACAAAGGCTGCGAAGCTGATCTGCGCATTTGTTTTCGCATACCGGGCAAAAATCCTGTTTTCTCTCGGTGCGGCTCATGATCTAAATCATATACAAATACAAAATGCTTTGTCACTGCCATAATAAATGAATATGGGAGTCATAAATTCATTTTTACATTTCTAAAATTTAGTCCGACCGGTGATATTTTTCATGCCCAACATTGTTTTCCCTCATCAGATGTTCAAAAGCCGGATATAACTAGTTGTATCGCATGATGCCTTGTTGCTTAACCAGTGATTTAGCTTCTCAAAGTGCTTTGCTTCGGATTATAGACCTTATGCTCTGGGACTCAGATGAAAAAAAAAAAAAAAAAAAAAAAAAAAAAAAAAAACTTTTTTCATACTCAGTTCAGCTGAGACTAAAATTTATCCTGCTCATAAATGTTAAAATGCCAACATTGGCATTTTAACATTTATTAGCAGGATAAATTACAGGTTTTGATGATCTAAACCTGTAATTTCAATTTATTTAGGGTATTTTGGCATTTATGAGCAGGATAAATTTTAGTATCAGCTGAGTTGAGCATGAAAAAAGTTTTATAACCTCGGGACCTGGAGTCTGATGCTTTATATAGGAGTACTTCCATATTCAAGATTAAATTCCAATGTACCATAAGTCTGATAAAATTTTACTAATGTCCAATAAAAACGTACCACCTACAAAACTGTATAAGTTCTGTTTATTCGATATTTCAGTACTGTGATAACCCGTTCAAATTATGACACGTTCGCAAATCTGTCTGATAAGTGATGCTCCGAGGATAAGGCAACCGATGTGCAGAGATTCTCGATCACGCATCGACTTGCGTAATGTCAAAACATTAAGAATTCGAAGGTCAGTGTGCTTCAAAAACGTCAAATGTCAATGCAATTCTTGGCGTCATAAGCAACATTTTGACCACCGCATAATAAAAGAGACATTCAAAGCGCAATCGAATTTCTGCAGCGAATCACAGACGTGAGTCGTTTTGTCCAGTACACCATATAAGCTGTGGATTTTGACGCTTAATGGCTTACGTGAAGCATTAAAACCGTATACACGCTGAACATAGATGATCTGTATACCCTTTATTGTATGGTAATATTCATCTCGACAGACGAAAACGATTTCTCGATAGCGTTTTCGGAAGCGACCGGGAGAAGGGCTAAATTGACGTCAGTTATCAAACGTCATTCGGTGACGTTAAATTAATGTATAGATTCGTATTCTAATATGATAAACTGTTTTTGGGATAACTGTGAAAACATCGGTGAACGTTTTTTGTCCGAATTTGCAATACCTTGCGTTTTTGATGCGTGCATAGTGACGAGTGAAGCGTTTTTACCGCATTTTCTGATACGATGGGCGGCAAATAGTGCGTAGACCTACTCGCATACCGAAAACACATTTCTGGGATTCCTGGATCAGTCTAACCCGGATGATCCAGTCGTCTAATTACGTCCTGTCTGTCCTCCTCATGGAGGCTCTGCCTGCCGATAGAGGGCGTGATAAATCGCGTTAGGATCGTAAAATTGAATAAACGTAATTTGTTGTCTCACGTAAAGTCGCGTACAAACGGTAGCAGGCGATAGAATTTTGGCGTAGAAACTAAACTGTATCACTGTATCATATACTATGCATTATTTAGCGATTTTCATTACAGCCGCCAGACTCTGCACATAATGAATAAAATTAATTTTGTTGAACATAGGCATTAGTGGCAACCTTTCGACGAGAACTTTCGGAGAAAAAAAAAAAAAAAAAAAAAAAAAAATCGTTACAGCGATACTGGCGTGACGTCAGAATAAAAGACACATACTCCAAACTGACAGGTCTACTTTAAGTGGGAAACCGAAATCATGCTTTAGCAACTGTTTAGTCACCAAAAACAAAACAACATTTTGAAACGAAATTTTATCGTCGATTTTGAAACGAAACGAATGGACCCCAGGGACAGGTCTGCCCCCATCCCGGGGCAATATACATGTACAGTAATTTATCCGCTTTCGAATCTTATCCAGTTCCGAATCAAGTGGTCGTATCGTCACGAACTACACAGCAGCTGTTCAATTAAAAAACAAATATTTTGTATGGTCATAAAGGCTATCTTTTTCTCTTCCTCTGCACGAAGTCAGATTTTGAAAACTTATCTGCATGCTAAAAATAAATCTGTTCTTCGAGATGACCTGCCGAATATTAGAATGTATATTGCACTTGTGTAATTATCCGCAAGGTGCAGGTTTCCGCAAAATGCATGAACCATGAACATTATTTTTTTACACTTTTGGTTCCAACATGCGTTCCAACATTAATTATAACACACCAGGAAAACTGAATTTCATTTATTGATTTTCTGTTGCGTAGGAGCTTGTTAATTTTATCTACCAATTTAGCTAGATTCGGGTCAGTAAAAATCAATTGTGTCGACATAGTACATGAACTCGTAAATCTATTAATATCGCAGTACACGTCTTAGCGCTAAACCTAAAGGAACTGAGGAGGGAGTGTTTAAATCTCAGTAAGTATTTTATTTGATGTGTGTGTGTGCGTGCGTGCGTGCGTGTCGCCACAATACCGCAGTCTTTCATTTGCAATGCAGTTTGTTTGAATTGATGCTTGAATTGAACTGGTTCCGGTTCCGGCGAAGAAGGATCGTCAGAATTCTCTCTCACAAAAGAGAAGTTTTCTTTCTTTATTTGTGTTTATAATTGTTTAGATTTCAGCTTAGGTTGATTGAGACCAGTGAAATATACTTGCTGGTCGCCAATTTATTGACAAATTCAAAGTTTATTGAGGATTTTTGCCCTTTGAAAATTTTCCCGCCATTCACTATACAGTGGGTGGGGTATTCGAGAAAAAAAAATAAAAAATAAGTGCAGAAATTGACTTTGCTCTGTCAGAGTCTTTGAGTCAGAATAGTTTACTGGATTTTGAGTTTATCAGTTCTTGCATTTCCTGTAAGTGACACATTAGGTAGGGAAACCACCCAGCCAGGTGTTTACTTGCAGCTTGTTTGAAGTGCTTTGGATTTCTGTCAAGATTTCTTGCTCACTGATCAGTGCCAGCCAACTTGCGCGTTTGGTCAGCTAGATCGCTAACCGGCTGGTATTGTGAATTGTGAGCTCCCCCCCCCCCCCCCCCCCCAAGTAACCCGGTAGATCTTAGATATTTTGACTGTCACTTGTGGTTGCTTATTCAGATTGTTGTTGTTGTTGTTCAAATTGTATTTATCACATAATGTTCTACAGGTTGGCCTTGTTCCTTGCTTTAGGCTTTTGTTTTTGGAAGTGGATTAACTCTACATGTTCCTTGGACCCGAACCATGACAGCAACATTGGTACCGAAAAAATATCTGGCAATATTTCACACTTTTTGGCTTACTCAAGGAAGCTTGGCAATCGCAGGAGTTCTGAAGGTCTTCAAAGTTTTAAGCCCTCCAAGGGAACCAACCTGCTCACCCTCATCATCCTGGCTGGAGACATTGAAATGAATCCAGGTCCCAGGTTCCTGTGTCGGCTATGCAAAAAATACTGTAAAGCTACCGACAAATTTGTCACATGCAATGACTGCGAAAAGCGCTTTCATGCGACATGTGCAAATCCCAGCGAAAAAGAACTTTCCAGTTTGGAAAATGAAAATGAACCTTGGTATTGTTCAGACTGCAAAGCAGACTGTGGTCTTTGCAGTGGGGCTGTCTTAAATAGTCACAAGGCTGTTCAATGTGACAAATGTGAAATGTGGGTCCACAATAAATGCTCCCTTGTCTCAGATAACCAGTATGAAAATATACAAAACTCAAATTGTTCATGGATTTGCCCAAAATGTGACTTCTTCAACTTTTCGGATTCATTCTTTTCTGATCAATTAAACTTGGAAGAACAAAATAGATTTGCTCCATTGTCAAACGATAGTAGCTGTGGTACTAAAACATGTGGTTCAGGTACAAACAAAAATAAATTTATCAGTGGGTTAAAATTCACAAGCATAAATATCAATAGTATTAGAGGTAAAAAACTTGAGTTGTTGGCATTTCTTGATCTCCATCAACCTCAGATTGTTGCAATTCAAGAAACTAAAATTGACAACACTATTTCAACTTCAGAATTGTTCCCAGAAACTTGTCCTTACAATGTGTATAGAAAAGATAGAACTCTTGACGGCGGTGGTGTGATGTTACTTATACACAAAGATATTCCTCATATGCCGATCACTGAATTGGAAAACGGCTCCGAATCAGTTTGGGTAAAGGTATTTGCGAACAAAACTTCCCATTTTGTGGCAAGTTGGTATCGACCTCCAGATGGTAAGATAGAGGAACTTGAGTTATTCAAAGACCAACTTGAAAAGGTGAAAACTTTACATAAAGGAAACAAACCCCCCTCGGTCCATGTCATGGGTGATTTCAACTTCAGAGATATTGTTTGGCCAGATAGACTCAACAAACTAGGTTTTTCGTTGAGCGTGTCTGAAGGTGCAAAGTTGGTAGAACTTATAAGTGACCACGAATTGGAACAGGTAGTGCACTTCCCCACAAGAGGACAAAACACATTGGATTTGATTATCACTTCACTTCCCGGACAATTTGTTGATATTCATTCCCCGGACAGGCTTAGTGATCATGACATTGTCTCTGGAACTTTGAAAATAGTTATTCCCCCCATCAAGAAACCTAAGAGAAAGGTGTATAAATATCAGAAAGGTGATTATGAATCTATAAAAGGTGATGCCCTTAAATTTGCAAAGGAGAAATATTTCAACGGTTACTCTGGCACACGGTCGGTTCAAGAAAACTTTAATTTGATCACATCTTTTATCCAGGAATCAGTGGATAAACATATCCCATCAAAGACTAGTCGCTCAGTTTCCTCAGTCCCATGGTTAACTCCTGAAATAAGAAGAAAGATTCGTAGAAAAAATGCAACTCACGCTAAAGCGAAGAAAACTGGGAATGCAAAATTTAGAACGAAATTTGAAACTTTGAGAAGAGAAATCAAAGCAGATATCAGAAAACAGCATGAGTTGTATGTAAATAACTTGGTTGGTGATGTTAAGGCTAATCCAAGAGATTTTTATCGGTACATAAATAGTCAGAAAAAAGATGTTCAAGGTATCCCCCCTTTGAAAAAGCGAAATGGAAGTGGTCTTGCTGAATCAGATTTTGAAAAGGCTGGTGAATTCAATGGTCAGTTTACGGATGTGTTCACCAAAACTGAACATAGCCAGGTCCCTCTTCTGAATAGAAAAGCCCCGTTTATGGAAGACATAGTGGTATCCAAAGAAGGTGTCACAAAACTTCTGAAAGGTTTGAACCCGTCGAAAGCTTTAGGTCCTGATGAGCTTCATCCCAGAGTCCTTAAGGAATTGGCATCTGAGCTAGGTCCTGTTTTTGCACATCTTTTTCAACAGTCAATAGACTCGGGTGAAATCCCCAAAGAATGGTCTTTAGCAAACATTTGTCCCCTGTTCAAAAAGGCTGACAGGTCTCTTGCTTGCAACTATCGTCCAGTTTCCTTGACCTGCGTACCCTGCAAACTTCTGGAACATATAGTGTGTTCTAATATCATGTCCCATTTGGATCATCATAAACTTTTGTCAGACAGGCAACATGCATTCAGGAAATCCCACAGTTGTGAAACCCAGTTAGCTACAGTGATTGATGACTGGGCAAAAATCTTAGACAATCAAGGTCAGGTTGACACATTTATCTTGGATTTCGAAAAAGCCTTTGACACTCCTCCGCATGAACTCCTTAAAAGCAAATTGTTCAGTTATGGAATTGGTGGGAAGACAATTAAATGGATTGATGCCTTCCTTTGCTATAGACAACAAAGAGTTGTGGTTAATGGCGTTAAATCAGACTGGGCTCCTGTTGTATCTGGTGTCCCACAGGGCACCGTTCTTGGCCCCTTGTTGTTTTCGTTGCATATAAATGATATCACCTCAGATATTGAATCGGAAATCAGACTCTTTGCTGATGATTGTGTTTGTTATCGTGAAATTAAAAATGTGGAGGATACAGTGAAACTTCAGAAGGATATTGATCGATTAGGTAGTTGGGCCAGGAAATGGGGTATGAGATTTCAACCTGTCAAGTGCAACATGATGCAGCTGACAAATAAACGTACTAGTAAAATTCAGGCTTCTTACAAGCTTGAGGGTACTGTGTTGGAAAATGTTGAGAGTATCAAATATCTTGGTGTAACAATAACTAAGGATTTAAAATGGAATACTCACATCAGCAATGTGTGTACCAAAGCCAATAGGACCCTTGGTTTTTTGAGACGAAATCTGTTTTCTTGCCCCCAAGATGTGAGAGAAGCTGCCTATAAAGGTCTGGTGAGACCTATTCTTGAATATGGTAGCTCAGTTTGGGACCCTCATTATGAAGGTTTGATAGATGATTTGGAGAAGGTGCAAAAGCGTGCGGCTAGGTTTGTAACTAGGAACTATACATATGAAAAAGGTAGTATGACTGGCATCCTTAAAAAACTAAAATGGGAATCCCTGCAGAAAAGAAGGAAGGATAACAGAATAATATTACTTTACAAAGGTCTAAAAGGGAGAGCAAAAATACCCACGGATGACCTTATCCCCAAAAATAGGCGTTGTAGGAATCAACACTCCTTGGCATTTCAGATACCTTCAGCAAGTACAAATGCCTATTTACACAGTTTCTTCCCCCAGACCATTAGAGATTGGAATGAACTCCCTGATTCTCTGATCTCCTCTGCTGAATTGTCAGATGATTGTGTGTCTAAATTTACTTCTCTTGTGAGAGCTCGGGACTAATCCCCTCCGGTCAAGCCCCATCCCCCCTGGTGTAGTATTGTCAGTTTGACGTTTCACCAGTAAACTATTCTGATTCTGATTCTGATTCTGCTTAACGTTCTAGTCCACAGCTATGGTCATGTCAGGACTTTGCCCCCATTTTATGGGACTTGTGCCCAAAGTTCTCACCGCTGTGTCTAGTGTGGGTTCGAACCCCGCTCTGGCCATGTGAGACAAACCAAGTTCTGCTTGCGAGCGTGTTAGGTGGTTTTGCTTTTCTCGGGGTTCTCCCGTTTTCGTCCCACCTAATGATTGGCGCGTCTCATATGAACTGAAAGGGACGTTAAACTGAATCAAAAAAAAAGGGGGGGGGGGCAAGTTAGGATGCCCTGACATCCTAAACTAAACGTGCTTCAAATATAACCACACAACAAAGCCAAGAAGGACAGACACTGGGTTCGATCCTGACGTTGAGCGCCGAGTTATGCTTTTTGGTCCTCATATAAGGAATCTAGCAACATCTCTATTTTTCAATCTCTCTCCCTCTCTCTCTCTCTCTCTTTCAAAATTGTTCTATCTATTATTTTGATTTCTTCTTTTGACATAGTAGTCTAGTGAGTAGCTGTTTCCCAAAAAGTGGCTATTCATTTACCAAAACTTAACTAAATAAATGAATGCCAAACCCCCCACCCCTGACTTCATTAATAGGGCTTTCACACGTACCACGATTCGACCACGATTGTAATCGTGGTCATCATCGTGAGGGAATCGGGATTATCGTAACGGATCTTATCCGATCGTATCTCACCTTGATGTCAATCGTGGCAATCGGGTTAATCGTGATAAAATTTTTGACAGCCAAAAAAGTTTCCACGATTATCCCGATTGATAAATCAATCGTGTTCATCGCATCAGATCGTAATACATCGTATCAAATCGCAATAGATCGAATCTACTCGCGCACCTCAATCGCGGCTATCGCAACGAATCGTGGACAAGGAGAGCGCCACGATGTGATACGATCTCCTACGATATGTTGCGATTTGTCGCGATGCATTGATCGCGATCTAATACGATTGGTTCACGAGCAGATACGATATAATACGATAAGATACGGGTAGATACGAGACGTTGCGCTCAATAATTGGTGTTCACGATTAGTTACGAGTTCCTGCATTATCGACACGATTGCTGCTAGATTATCAAGATTATATCATCGATATGCACAGCAAATTCTTTTAATGGCTTTTAAGGGCTTTTCAAATGGTAAAGAGATAAATAACTGCTAGAAACTTATACAATGAAAGCCAAAATTCACCCCTGTGATCCCGGAATGAAAATAACTATGAGCTAAAATAAAGTTATAGACTTTGAGATGTTGCAAACTTAGAACGTCATATAAAATAGAGAAATTTGAATGCAGCCCCACTCATTTGACATAAGTCAGTCAGACAATCACCGTCCTCTACTCCTGTCATCAATAATGGCTTAGAAATGTAGTTTTAATCGTGTACAAGTTCAAGCGAAAGAGACGATGCTCGGTGGCGCATTTAACGCCACTGTTGCGTCCAATCGCGGCTTGAATCGTGATAATATGTGTCTTTATCGTGAGATTTATCGCAGCACATCGCATTGCATCCTGATGATTGTGAAGAAACGTATCCAAACGTATCTGCTCGCAATAGATCGTGTCAAATCGTAAACCCTTATCGTGGTGATCGTAGCCGCTCGTACTTAATCTTAGTAGATCGGCCAGCTATATCGTAACAGATCTGGTTATCAATCGTGACTTTATCGCATCAAATCGGAACAAATCGCATCAGAACGTATAAAGTCGCATCGGCTCGTGTCTAAACCTGAAGTTTTAGAGAAGTTACACGATTCGATACGATTGGCGAATCGTGATGATCGCAACAGATCGTGCTCTAGTATGAAAGCCGCATATAACGCGTTTCATTCGATCGTCTCACCGCTGTGTTTGTTGTGGGCTCATGTGAGACAAGTTCTGCTTGAAGATATGCCAGGGTTTTTTTTTGTTTTTTTTTTTTTGTTGTTTTCGTTTTTTTCTCGGGGTTCGCCCGTTTTCACCACACCAACTGACTGGCTCGTCTCATATGAGCTAAATGATCTTAAAAGGGACGTAAACTGACCCAAGATAGATAGATAGATAAATGAATGAATTTTAAGAGGGCTGGAAGATGTTTCCGGGCCTGGGTATTATTTTTCTCTCGACGCGGTCTTGCCTTTTTATTGGTATATATTACAATACGTAAGATAGTAATACAGAATTTACTCTGCCCTAGATATGTTTTTCGGCCAAAATTGGATCCTTTTTTTTTTTTTTTTTTTTTAAATCTTACAGCCCCCTTCCCCCCCCCTCCCCAATAATAAAAATCAAATGGTCGTTTCCTTACGCAGGTGATTCTTTGTGCAGTCGATCTGCATCGCGAACAAAACACGCTGTCTGGATTTCTAGTCTAGTTGACATACTCCTGTTAGATATCTCTGTTTACGCAACATTAAAGCTGTGTTTGAAATTCAATGTTAATCAAACAGGTGAAAGTTAAACTCATAAAACATCAACAACAAAACAAACAAACAAACCAACAAACAAACAAAAAATGAAAATAACCAATGCACAGCCCATGATTACCAGCTCTTAACTGCAAAAACCTGGAACCAGTTACGCCATTATCGACTTAGAACATGTATTAGTTTTCGATTGACGCCAATATCCAGAACGTAAGTTATACGTCGTATACATGTACACAGTTTTTTGACACTTTTTCTATCTGAAATGGTAAACTGTGTGTAAGTCTTGTTTTATAAAGAAGTAATGAAGCTACAAACTCAAAATCATAACGCAATAGCGCCAGAGAGTGTCCTGTTTAAAAATTATCGCAAGTGATTCGGAACTGGATAAATGATTCGGAACTGGATAAATTGGTGGTCTGCTTCAAAGCCATCGTGTGGCCCACAGAATATTCACAATTAACCAGACTAAAGTTCATTATTTAGAAGAAGAATTATACTTTCTAATGGTAAGGTCGAAACCTAGTTTGCTGTGAGCAATTATCTGGAAACCACTTCGAAATAAAAGTGACCCGGAACTGGATAATTTACTGTATATTACCATAATATTCAAAGATCTTCTCTGAAACCGCATGGCCAATCAAAGCTAAACTTCATGTGGAGCATTCTTAGGAAGGGAGAATGAAAGTTTTTATAAATGGCCACGGTCACATGACCAAAATGGCCGCCATGGCTATAAATAGCAAAAAAAAAAAAATAATTAAAAACCTTTAAAATCTTCTTCTCCAGAACCAGAGGGCCCATGATTTTGAAACTTGGCATGAAGCATCAGGGAGAGGAGCTCTACAAATTTTGTATAAATCATGACCTTGGGATGACCTTGACCTATTTTATGGCAAGGCCAACATTGGTTGCCCATGCAGATGAATGGGGAAAATTAGTAAGATGTAATTAAATGGGGGGAAACTTGCTGGGACTATGCAAATGGACAAAAGATTTATGTTTATGAAAAAATGTCCCCAGGGGGTTATCTGTCCCTGCCCCGGGGCTATATGACCATAATATCTTATTGTCTGAAACCGCTTAGCCTCTTAGCCAATCAAAGCCAAACTTTATGTGGAGCATCGTTAGTAATGGGGAATGAAAGTTAATATAAGTGGTCCAGGTCACATGACCAAGATGGCCACCATGGCTATAAATAGCAAAAACCTTTATTATAAATCTTTTTCTTCAGAACGGGAAGACCTATGATTTTGAAACTTTGTCTGAAGCATCAGTGAGTGGAGCTCTACAATGTTTATATAAATCATGACCCTGGGATGACTTTGACCTATTGTATGGCAAGATTAGCTGAGGTCGCATATCCCAGATCTCAGGTGAGCGTTTACAGGACCATTGGTCCTCTGGTTTAATTCATCGTTTTATGTGCCTAAGACCCTGTTCTTGTCACTTAAATGAAAGAAAGGTCAATAGTTGCTCTAAGATGAGAAAAAAATATATGAAACATCACAAATTGCTAAATTTATTTTGCATAGTATTATGTGCACACAGGTTCCAGAGAGCTGCAATTCAATTACCGATTTATGTTGTCAGTTCATTTACCAGTTGCAGTTGTCTTTTTTTTTTTTAATTTCCTTGCCAAAAGTGACTTTAAGCCTCTTCGTTACCATGCAAATTGTGCAAAAGAAATAGATTTCATATGATGGGCAGAGTTGGTGTGCTTTATACATGTAATGTGATATAAGATAAACTGAGTCACAATGATCTAGATTTATTTTTGTCAAAAGGCAGTCTAAAATCTTTCTTTGATCAAATGGTTCTGTGGGATGAGGCAAAATCCTTGAACCATACGCCAGTGATCTAGATTTTTGGTTAACATTTCATCCATATTTATCGATGACCTAAACCCAAATGATTTCCCAGTGCCAGTTCTACCTTTTCTGTCACTACCATATTTTATCACATGTAACGGGTACCGTGACACATGCATATGCACAAGTTAAATTATAAGCCGAAATTAAATTTGGACATGTACTGATTGGTGTTTAATACAGAGATGTCATTTTGTAAGTGTAAATGCCATTTTAATGCTTGCTGAAAATTATTGCTTTATCAGCAGCTTCATGTGTAAATTTTTTATACTGACCCCTACTTGGAATCAGGGTCAATAGATCTCTTCTCTGCCTATCCTTTGCAGTAACGTTTGTGTGACATCTGGAGGGATGAAATTTACTTTCTAAGAGGGAGATCTGCTTCAGGTGTTTAAATACATCTATCACAATATTGTCAAAACATTATAGTAGGAATAACTTATTTTGATCAGTACATAACCCAATCATTCACATACTTTAAAGTCCTACCCACTGTCCTACTGAGCAGATTACACTACTCGCTCACCTGGTGATCCTCCTGTCTCAGGTGAGCTACAGTTCTATAGACAGAAAAATTTATTAGAATATTGAGTTGTCATCATATTGCTTGGTATGCTATGAATTTCTAATCTAGGAATTTAAACAAAAACGAACCATGTAACATACGAAAATATGTTTTGTTTTAATTACAGCACAAGCTTATTAACAGCTTTATAACAATATCCATTCTCACAAACAAAGTTCTTGAACAAGGAAAAAAATTAACAAATGAGCCATCGCATAAGAAATCCAACAATATGCATAGGCAAACACAAAGGCGCAGATCAGCTGTGCAGTAACTGCACAGCTGATCAGCACCTTTGTTTTCGCTAAATGGATAGTACAATTCCTCTTCTACTTATATCCAGAATTTCAAGCTTCTAGCTCTTTTCTGTGACTGTACAGGCCGGATTGTGTCGAATCTGGTCGGAGACCAAAATTGTTTGCTTTCTTATGCGAAGGCTCAATTATACACATCACATGGAATGAAACATTGGCAGTCATGATATACTCGTTTTAAAGATAAACTTATCTGAAAGATAAAAGATCAGAAACAGAACTTACATTATAAACAACTATTGTACAAGCATAGATGCATACCTGCCATTTTTTTCTAAGAGGCTGTGTTTTGGTTGATGTCATGTTGTCAACTGTCCATCAGTGGTGGATTTAGAGGGGTTTGGGAGTGGGGGGAGGGGGGTCGCTCTAACCCCACTCTGTGACCAAATTATTTCATATTTGTGGGGGAAATTTAAGAAAATACATGTATTGGTAAAAGTATGAATATGAATCCCCCTAAATAGGTTTGAACCCCCTCTCCAGAAATTCTGTATCCACCCTCTAGTCCCTATCACATTGTTGTTAAAAAAGCTTCCCAGAGGCAGTTAACCAGTTCTTGTTCAATGTTTTGCCAATAAGGAAGAGAAAAAAAACTTTCCAGAAATGAATTTCTAGACTAATCTTTCTTTTTCTCCTACTACAAAATGACAGTGCATTATTTCTTGTGATCCACCAGAGACCTTCCCTTTATCTACCCACCAAACTATAGTGCTATTGTTCTAGATGCTGCAAATAGTTACTCAGTGCAACTTGTTGAGATAGTATACTTTGCCTGCCTCATTTTCAGAATTCTGTACAAATAGTTACTCAGTGCAGATTGTTGAGATTGTATACTTTGCCTGCCTCATTTTCAGAATTCTGTACAACTAGTTCCTCAGTACAGATTGTTGACATTGTATACTTTGCCTGCCTCATTTTCAGAATTCTGTACAACTAGTTCCTCAGTACAGATTGTTGAGATAGTATACTTTGCCTGCCTCATTTTCAGAATTCTGTACAACTAGTTCCTCAGTACAGATTGTTGAGATTGTATACTGTACAACTAGTTACTCAGTACAGATTGTTGAGATAGTATACTTTGCCTGCCTCACTTTCAGAATTCTGTACAACTAGTTCCTCAGTACAGATTGTTGAGATTGTATACATTGCCTGCCTCATTTTCAGAATTCTGTACAACTAGTTCCTCAGTGCAGATTGTTGAGATAGTATACTTTGCCTGCCTCATTTTCAGAATACTGTACGACTAGTTCCTCAGTGCAGATTGTTGACATACGTCACATAGTATACTTTGCCTGCCTCACTTTCAGAATTCTGTACAAATAGTTACTCAATGTAAATTGTTGAGATTGTATACTTTGCCTGCCTCATTTTCATAATTCTGTACAAATAGTTACTCAGTGCAACTTGTTGACATTGTATACTTTGCCTGCCTCATTTTCAGAATTCTGTACAACTAGTTCCTCAGTGCAGATTGTTGAGATTGTATACTTTGCCTGCCTCACTTTCAGAATTCTGTACAAATAGTTGCTCAGTGCAACTTGTTGAGATAGTATACTTTGCCTGCCTCATTTTCAGAATTCTGTACAACTAGTTCCTCAGTACAGATTGTTGAGATTGTATACTGTACGACTAGTTACTCAATACAGATTTACATTGCCTGCCTCATTTTCAGAATTCTGTACAACTAGTTCCTCAGTACAGATTGTTGAGATTGTATACTGTACGACTAGTTACTCAGTACAGATTTACATTGCCTGCCTCATTTTCAGAATTCTGTACAACTAGTTCCTCAGTGCAGATTGTTGAGATTGTATACTTTGCCTGCCTCACTTTCAGAATTCTGTACAAATAGTTACTCAGTGCAACATGTTGACATTGTATACTTTGCCTGCCTCATTTTCAGAATTCTGTACAACTAGTTCCTCAGTGCAGATTGTTGAGATTGTATACTTTGCCTGCCTCACTTTCAGAATTCTGTACAAATAGTTACTCAGTGCAACTTGTTGACATTGTATACTTTGCCTGCCTCATTTTCAGAATTCTGTACAACTAGTTCCTCAGTGCAGATTGTTGAGATTGTATACTTTGCCTGCCTCACTTTCAGAATTCTGTACAAATAGTTACTCAGTGCAACTTGTTGACATTGTATACTTTGCCTGCCTCATTTTCAGAATTCTGTACAACTAGTTCCTCAGTGCAGATTGTTGAGATTGTATACTTTGCCTGCCTCACTTTCAGAATTCTGTACAAATAGTTACTCAGTGCAACTTGTTGACATTGTATACTTTGCCTGCCTCATTTTCAGAATTCTGTACAACTAGTTCCTCAGTACAGATTGTTGAGATTGTATACTGTACGACTAGTTACTCAGTACAGATTTACATTGCCTGCCTCATTTTCAGAATTCTGTACAAATAGTTCCTCAGTGCAGATTGTTGAGATTGTATACTTTGCCTGCCTCACTTTCAGAATTCTGTACAAATAGTTACTCAGTGCAACTTGTTGACATTGTATACTTTGCCTGCCTCATTTTCAGAATTCTGTACAACTAGTTCCTCAGTGCAGATTGTTGAGATAGTATACTTTGCCTGCCTCACTTTCAGAATTCTGTACAAATAGTTACTCAGTGCAACTTGTTGAGATAGTATACTTTGCCTGCCTCATTTTCAGAATTCTGTACAAATAGTTACTCAGTGCAAATTGTTGAGATAGTATACTTTGCCTGTCTCATTTTCATTATTCTGTACAACTAGTTACTCAGTGCAAATTGTTGAGATAGTATACTTTGTCTGCCTCATTTTCAGAATTCTGTACAACTAGTTACTCAGTGCAGATTGTTGAGATAGTATACTTTGCCTGCCTCATTTTCAGAATTCTGTACAACTAGTTACTCAGTGCAGATTGTTGAGATAGTATACTTTGCCTGTCTCATTTTCAGAATTCTGTACAACTAGTTACTCAGTGCAAATTGTTGAGATAGTATACTTTGCCTGTCTCATTTTCATAATTCTGTACAACTAGTTACTCAGTGCAGATTGTTGAGATAGTATACTTTGCCTGTCTCATTTTCATCATTCTGTACAACTAGTTACTCAGTGCAAATTGTTGAGATAGTATACTTTGCCTGTCTCATTTTCAGAATTCTGTACAACTAGTTACTCAGTGCAAATTGTTGAGATAGTATACTTTGCCTGTCTCATTTTCAGAATTCTGTACAACTAGTTACTCAGTGCAGATTGTTGAGATAGTATACTTTGCCTGCCTCATTTTCAGAATTCTGTACAACTAGTGCAGATTGTTGAGATAGTATACTTTGCCTGTCTCATTCTCAGAATTCTGTACGAATAGTTACTCAGTGCAGATTGTTGAGATAGTATACTTTGTCTGTCTCATTTTCAGAATTCTGTACGAATAGTTACTCAGTGCAGATTGTTGAGATAGTATACTTTGTCTGCCTCATTTTAAGAATTCTGTACAACTAGTTACTCAGTGTAGATTGTATACTTTGCCTGCCTCACTTTCATAATTCTGTACAACTAGTTACTCTGAGCAGATTGTATATGTTGCCTGCCTCATTTTCATAATTCTGTACAACTAGTTACTCTGAGCAGATTGTATATGTTGCCTGCCTCATTTTCATAATTCTGTACAACTAGTTACTCTGAGCAGATTGTATATGTTGCCTGCCTCATTTTCATAATTCTGTACAACTAGTTACTCTGAGCAGATTGTATATGTTGCCTGCCTCATTTTCATAATTCTGTACAACTAGTTACTCTGAGCAGATTGTATATGTTGCCTGCCTCATTTTCATAATTCTGTACAACTAGTTACTCTGAGCAGATTGTATACTTTGCCTGCCTCATTTTGAAAATTCTGTACAAATAGTTAATCAGTTAATTTCTGATTGCTGAAATTGTATACTTTGCCTGCCTCATTTTCAGAATACTGTACGAGTAGTTATTCAGTGCAGATTCTGAATACTGTATATATTATGTGTGGATAAAATCACATTACATGTATCTCTATGATATGACAGGTATGCAAATAACTACACCCATAGGAATAAATGCATAATTTGACTAGATACAGAGCTATATATAACAATTTCAGTATTTCTAAAACCAGAGGACCAATGGTCCTGAGAACGCTCACCTGAAGCCTTATCTTGGAGTATTAAGTCATCATGAAATGACCTTGACCTTGAATACTCAAACACCTTTATTGACTTCATAAGTTGTCTGCATCTGCAAAGTTTCAGGTCTCAGGCTGCAATAGTTTCCAAACCCAGTGATTTCTGAGAAAACCATTATTTTAATTTTGATATTTAAATGACCTTGGGTCAAGGTCAAGAAATGACCTTGGCCTTCATTAATTATTTACCTTCATTGACTCCATTAGTTGTCTGCATCTAGCAACTTTCAGGTCTCAGGCTGCAACAGTTTCCAAAATATCCATTGTTTTTGCCTTTTCCTATGTAAAAGCCTATGTTTCCAAAATTGACCTTGCCGTAAAATAGGTCAAGGTCATCCTAGGGTCATCATTTCAACAAACTATGATGGGCTGGAGTCCCAAATGCTACATACCAAGTTTTGCGTAAATCGGCCAGCCAGTTCTGGAGAATATTTTTGAGTGGGTTTTATCATATATGGGCGTGGCGGCCATCTTGGTCATGTGACCTGGATTTCGCGAACAAACTTTCGTTCCCCCTAACCATGGACGCTCCACATAAAATTTCACTTTGATTGGCCAAGCAGTTTCAGAGAAGAAGATCTTTGAAAAGTGTGTATGGACGACAGACTGGCCAAGGTCAAGAGATGACCTTGACCTAAATTAATATCATAACTTCATCTACTCCATTAGTTGTTTGCATCTACCACTTTTCAGGTCTCAGGCTGCAACAGTTTTCAAAAATCCATAGTTTTCACTTTTTCCCATGTAAAAGCCTATATTTCCAAAATTGACCTTGCTGTAAAATTGGTCATGGTCATCCTAGGGTCATCATTTTATCAAACTATGATGGGCTGGAGTCCTAAATGCTACATACCAAGTTTCATGAAAATCGGCCTGCCGGTTCTGGAGAAGATTTTTGAGTGGTTTTTACCATATATGGGCGTGGCGGCCATCTTGGTCATGTGACCTTGATTTCGCAATCAAACTTTTGTTACCTCTACCCATGGATGCTCCACATAAAATTTCAGTTTGATTGGCTATGCAGTTTCAGAGAAGAAGATCTTTGTGTATGGACGACAGACTGGTCAAGGTCAAGAGATGACCTTGACCTAAATAAATCACATACTTTCATTAGCTGTTTTGCATCTACATGTACCACTTTTCAGGTCTCAGGCTGCAATAGTTTTCAAAAAATCCATAATTTTCACTTTTTCCAATGTAAAAGCCTATGTTTCCAAAATTGACCTTGCCGTAAAACAGGTCAAGGTCATGCTAGGGTCATCATTTTATCAATCTATGATGGGCTGTAGTCCCAAATGCTACATACCAAGTTTCGTGAAAATCGGCCTGCCAGTTCTGGAGAAGAAGATTTTTGAGTGGTTTTTACCATATATGGGTGTGGCGGCCATTTTGGTCATGTGACCTAGATTTTGCAATCAAACTTTCGTCCCCCCTACCCATGGACGCTCCACATAAAATTTCACTTTGATTGGCCAAGCGGTTTCAGATGAGAAGATCTTTGAAAAGTTTTTCCCATGTAAAAGCCTATGTTTCCAAATTTGACCTTGCCGTAAAATAGGTCAAGGTCAACCCAGGGTCATCATTTTAGCAAATGATGATGGGGTGGAGTCCTGGATGCTACATACCAAGTTCCGTGGAAATCGGCTCACCGGTTCTGGAGAAGAAGATTTTTGAAGGGTTTTTACCATATATGGGCGTGGCGGCCATCTTGGTCATGTGACCAAAATATCGCGAGCAAAATTTAAATGCCACTACCCAAGGAGGCTACACATAAAATTTCAACTTGATCGGCCAAGCGGTTTCAGAGAAGAAGATCTTTGAAATTGTGGACGACGACGGACGACGACGACGGACGGATGGACGCTGGATCATGGGTATACTATAAGCTCACCTGTGAGCCTTCGGCTCAGGTGAGCTAAACCAGAGAACCAATGGTCCTGTAAACGCTCACCTGAGACCTGAGATATATACCAATAAACTTGTTTACTAGAATGATAATATACATGTATATAACCCTGGGACAGGGGCAGAGCAACCTCTGGAGTCAATTTCTTTTTTAAATCATAAAGATTCAGTCCATTTGCCAATTTACTGCAAGTTTTGCCCTTCAAATGGCATTGTAACAAATTTCCCCATTCAAATGCATAGACAACCTAAGTTTACCTTGCCGTAAAAAAGGTCACGGTCATCCCAGGGTCATGATTTATACAAAACTTTGTAGAGCTCCATTGTCTGATGCTTCATGCCAAGTTTCAAAATCATAGGCCTTCTGGTTCTAGAGAAGAAGATTTTTAAAGGTTTTTGTTATTTATAGCCATGGCAACCATCTTGGTCATGTGACCTTGACCATTTATACAAACTTTCATTCACTCTTCCTAAGAATGCTCCACACAAAGTTTGGCTTTGATTGGCCAAGCGGTTTCAGAGAAGAAGATGTTTTAATATTATGGTCATACACATGTATATAGCCCCGGGGCAGGGGCAGACAACTCTCTGGGCCCAAAATAGTTTCATAAACATGAATATTCTGTCCATTTGCTCATTCCTAGCAAGTTTTTTGCCATTAAATGACATTTTCCTATTTTTTCCCATTCAAATGCATAAGCGGCCTAAGTTGACCTTGCTGTAAAAAGGTCAAGGTCATCCCAGGGTCATGATTTATACAAACTTTGTAGAGCTCCATTGCCTGATGCTTCATGCCAAGTTTCAAAATCATAGGCCTTCTGGTTCTGGAGAAGAAGATTTTTAAAGGTTTTTTCTATTTATAGCCATGGCGGCAATCTTGGTCATGTGACCTTGACCATTTATACAAACTTTCATTCACTCTTCCTAAGAATGCTTCACATAAAGTTTGGCTTTGATTGGCCAAGCGGTTTCAGAGAAGAAGATCTTTGAATATCACTGTAATATTATACACGTATATTGCCCCGGGGTGGGGGCAGACAGACCCCTGGGGTTCAAATTTTTTTAGAATCATCAATCCTAAGTCCATATGCCCATTTCCTGCAAGTTTTTCCCTACAAATGACATTTTAACACTTTTCCCCATTCAAATGCATGGGAGACCTATGTTGACCTTGCCGTAACATAGGTCAAGGTCATCCCAGGGTCATGATTTATACAAACTTTCTAGAGCTCCAGTCACTGATGCTTCACACCAACTTTCAAAATCATTGGCCTTCTGGTTCTGGAGAAGAAGATTTTTAAAGGTTTTTTCTATTTATAGCCATGGCGGCCATCTTGGTCATGTGACCTTGACCATTTATATAAACTTTCTTTCCCCCTTCCCAAGGATGCTCCATATGAAGTTTGGCTTTGATTGGCCGAGCGGTTTCAGGGGAGAAGATGTTTCATTATTATGGAAATCTACATGTATATAGCCCAGGGGCTGGGGCAGACAACCCCCCAGGGGCTAAAATTTTCCATTAACATTAATCTTCTGTCCATTTGTCTATTCCCAGTAAGTTTTACCCATTAAATAGCATTTTACCATTTTTTCCCATTCAAATGCATTGGCGACCTAAGTTGACCTTGCCGTAAAATAGGTCAAGGTCATCCTAGGGTCATGATTTATAAAAACTATGTTGGGCCCGCGTCCCCGATGCTACATACCAAGTTTCGTGGAAATTGACCCACTGGTTCTGGAGAAGAAGATTTTTAAAGGTTTTTGCTATTTATAGCCATGGCGGCCATCTTGGTCATGTGACCTGGACCATTTATATAAACTTTAGTTCCCCCTTCCTAAGGATGCTCCACATGAAGTTTGGCTTTGATTGGCCAAGCGGTTTCAGAGGAGAAGATCTTTGAAATTGTGAACGACGGACGGACGACGGACGGACGCCGGAGCATGGGTATACTATAAGCTCACCTGTAAGCCTTTGGCTCAGGTGAGCTAAAAACAGAAGATATGAACCGCGTCCTAAGAAAACCAACATTTTGCATATGCAAAAACAAAGGCCCAGATCAACTTCGCGGTAACTGTGAAGCTGATCAGTGTATTTGTTTTTGCTACACGGATAGTACAATTCCTCTACTTTCTTAATCTAAAAATTCCGGCCTCCGGCCATCGTCTGTGCTTATACAGCTCTGTATCTGACCTGTTCTGAAACCACATTGTTGGTTTTCTAGTTGGATGACTCATGAATAACCCTAGGACAGGTTCTCTAATAACAGGGCTTATGTCAAAATGCTGACTGCTTGAGAAAACAGATTAAGTTTTAAAGAATTACAATTTCAAAAGGACTACCATTATATTAAAATAATATTGCAAGTTTTCCTGACCAGCAGGGTTCAGTATACAAAGTATCATCATAATGGTCCTTTAGACAAATAAGCCTTTGCATGTGAAAATCAACAATTTGGGTTTCCGACCAGGTCCAGTCATAGAAAAGAGCTAGAAGCTTGAAATTGTACTATCCCTGTAGCAAAAACAAAGGCGCTGGTCAGCTGTGCCTTTACTGCACAGCTGATCTGCGTCTTTGTTTTCACATATGCAAATCGTTTGTTTTCTGATGCAGCGGCTCAAATAACAAGTTCCTGGTCTTGGATTTTTTTTTCAAAATACACACAGGTATTAATTCAAAATAACAATAATCTCTCTGTTTTACGAGGCTTAATATATTGAGCATGAACACCAGTCTTACATGTGGTCCACCAGTGAATACAGTCATTATTATCAAAATATTCATACAGTTTTTTTTTGTTAGTAATGCTATATTTTAGAGTCAGGTAGAGGAGATTGAGACAGTATAGTGTAGTCAGGCCTTGAGGTTATAAAACTTTTTTCATGCTCAACTCAGCAAAGACTAAAATTTATCCTGCTCATAAATGTTCAAATGTTGGCATTTTATCATTTATTAGCAGGATAAATTACAATTAATTTGGGCTATTTCTCTATTTATGAGCACTTTAAATTCCCTGCTCAGCCATGTTGAGCATAAAACCAGAGGACCATTGGTCCTGAGAACGCTCACCTGAAGCCTGATCTTGGAGTATTAAGTCATAATGAAATGACCTTGACCTTGAATACTCACACACCTTTATTGACTTCATAAGTTGTCTGCATCTGCAAAGTTTCAGGTCTCAGGCTGCAATAGTTTCCAAACCCAGTGATTTCTGAGAAAACCATAATTTTAATTTTGATATTTAAATGACCTTGGGCCAAGGTCAAGACATGACCTTGGCCTTCATTAATTACTTACCTTCATTGACTCCATTAGTTGTCTGCATCTAGCAACTTTCAGGTCTCAGGCTGCAACAGTTTGTTTTCTCCTTTTCCCATGTGAAAGCCTATGTTTCCAAAATTGACCTTGCCGTAAAATAGGTCAAGGTCATCATAGGGTCATCATTTCAACAAACTATGATGGGCTGGAGTCCCAAATGCTACATACCAAGTTTCATGAAAATTGGCCTGCCGGTTCTGGAGAAGAAGATTTTTGAAAGGTTTTTACCATATATGGGCGTGGCGGCCATCTTGGTCATGTGACCTGGATTTCGTGATCAAACTTTAGTCTCATGCTCCACATAAAATTTCACTTTGATTTGCCAAGCAGTTTCAGAGAAGAAGATCTTTGAAAAGTGTGTATGGACAACAGACTGGCCAAGGTCAAGAGATGACCTTGACCTATATTAATCACATACCTTCATCTACTCCATTAGTTGCTTGCATCTACCACTTTTCAGGCCTCAGGCTGCAATAGTTTTCAAAAAATCCATAGTTTTCACTTCTTCCTATGTAAAAGCCTATGTTTCCAAATTTGACCTTGCCGTAAAATAATTCAAGGACATCCAAGGGTCATCATTTTATCAAACTATGATGGGCTGAGGTCCCCAATGCTACATACCAAGTTTCGTGGAAATCGGCCCACCGGTTCTGGAGAAGAAGATTTTTGAGTGGTTTTTACCATATATGGGCGTGGCGGCCATCTTGGTCATGTGACCTGGATTTCGCGATCAAACTTTCGTCTCCCCTACCCATGGATGCTCCACATAAAATTTCACTTTGATTTGCCAAGCAGTTTCAGAGAAGAAGATCTTTGAAAACTGTGTATGGACAACAGACTGGCCAAGGTCAAGAGATGACCTTGACCTATATTAATCACATACCTTCATCTACTCCATTAGTTGTTTGCATCTACCACTTTTCAGGCCTCAGGCTGCAACAGTTTTCAAAAAATTCCATAGTTTTCACTTTTTCCTATGTAAAAGCCTATGTTTCCAAATTTGACCTCGCTGTAAAATAGGTCAAGGTCATCCAAGGGTCATCATTTTATCAAACTATGATGGGCTGAGGTCCTTGATGCTACATACCAAGTTTCGTGGAAATCGGCCCACCGGTTCTGGAAAAGAAGATTTTTGAGAGGTTTTTACCATATATGGGCGTGGCGGTCATCTTGGTCATGTGACCTGGATTTCGCGACCAAACTTTCTTCTCCCCTACCCATGGATGCTCCACATAAAATTTCACTTTGATTGGCCGCGCAGTTTCAGAGAAGAAGATCTTTGTAAAGTGTGTATGGACAACAGACTGGCCAAGGTCAAGAGATGACCTTGACCTATATTAATCACATACCTTCATCTACTCCATTAGTTGTTTGCATCTACCACTTTTCAGGCCTCAGGCTGCAATAGTTTTCAAAAAATCCATAGTTTTCACTTTTTCCTATGTAAAAGCCTATGTTTCCAAATTTGACCTTGCCGTAAAATAGGTCAAGGTCATCCAAGGGTCATCATTTTATCAAACCATGATGGACTGAGGTCCTTGATGCTACATACCAAGTTTCGTGGAAATCGGCCCACCGGTTCTGGAGAAGAAGATTTTTGAGTGGTTTTTACCATATATGGGCGTGGCGGCCATCTTGGTCATGTGACCTGGATTTCGCGATCAAACTTGAAATGCCACTACCCAAGGAGGCTCCACATAAAATTTCAACTAGATTGGCCAAGCGGTTTCAGAGAAGAAGATCTTTGAAATTGTGGACGACGACGGACGACGGACGACGGACGGACGCCGGATCATGGCTATCCTATTAGCTCACCTTGTGAGCCTTCGGCTCAGGTGAGCTAAAAAGTTTTATAACCTCAGGACCATATGTTTGGCCAGCAACAGACACCAACAATTTCAACAAAACCGAGCAGAAACTGTCATGGTTCAATGCTGGACATCAGGAGACAGAAATTGACAGCGAATTTTATCAAGACATTATCAAAGCATTTCTTTCGTCATTAAAATTATCTGGAAGATTGTGCAGTAGCTAAATTAAGGCAAGTATTTTGCAAAAATTAAGATCTGAAAAATGACAATGCAATGACATCAATTTTTGCGAGATGTCCTGTAACAAGCCAGAATTGCCCTATTAATACACTGCTTTCTCTTCATTAATACACACCTGTTAATATTGTGTAGCATGGGAAGGTGATTTTGCTCTATAGTCTGTAACTGTCAATGCAGGTTACATGTAACAACAAACACTAGCTGATCTAGAAAACAGGCTGTTTTCATTACATACATGAAACACAGGAATTTATTGAGACAATATTAATACAAAAATATTAAGTTAACATCAGACACCGTATTTACCCTACTGTCCATATAACTTTCACAACCTGCTTTTTTCAAAATTTCACTTTTCTGAAGCACTTCAAGAAAAATTTTATCATGTCATAATTTTGCAACCCAAAATTCTTAAAAAGTGAAACAAAAATTTTGAAAATCTGTTCACTAATAAGAAATATGCCCAAAAATTATTTTGAATAGGCATTTTGCATGTGCATGGGAGGTAAACACAGCCCCTCAAAATCTAGCATATCTGTGGAATGATTTTAAGAATTTGGTGCTCAGCTAGGTATACTATACAATTTTGTTTTGGTTTGGTGCAATTTAAAAGAAAAGTTATCAATAGTTACCTCCCTTGCTGACATTTTCACAATGGCAAATTCAAAATAATTTTCTGGCATAATATTATTTTTATTTCTTAACTGATTTTCAAAATTTTTGCTGCACTTTTTAATACTTTTGGAAAACAAAAATGGTGACTTTGTCACATTTTTCCTGAAGTGTGGTCACATTTTTCCTGAAATGTTTAAGAAAAGTGAGATTCTGAAAAAGGCAGTTTCTGGAAGATGGTGTATGGACAAGTAGCTAATGTTTCTTTGTTTCTGTACACAGATAAGATCACTGACAATAACTAACAAGAACAACAATGATATCACATAATGAAACACATTTCATGTAACAAAATCATACATAGTATAATCAATATTTACAAACAACTTACAAACAATCTTATATAAATAACTTCATTCACATATTCCAAGTGATATATGAACCTGTGCATGAGAAAACCGACAATTTGTGTTCCGACCAAGTCCGACACAAACCGGGCTGTACAATCACAGAAGAAGGTTAGCAGCTTGAAATTTCAGATTTACTAAGAACAGGTGTAGCGAAAACAAAGGCGTTGATCAGCTTCGCAGCAGTCTACGTCTTTGTTTTCGCATATGCAGGTTGGTTTTCTGATGTGGCGGCTCATATCACTCATAATATCTAAAAGTTGTACTTTACTATTACCTTATATTGGCAGTGCATGTTACAAAATCATGTTGTGGCAAGTTGCTCAGTATGTGTAGACTTAAAAATGTTCCCATTACGAAAACTTGCCCATGCAATAAACAGATATTTTTTGAGTGTTAAAATTGAAGAGTTTTAGCTAAGAAGTTTTGATATTTTTCTTATTTTTGCTCAAAACATAGATCTATGTTTTGGAGCAAAAATAAGAAAAATAAGTATACCCCTGGATACCCCAGTTTGGCTATATAAAAGTGGGGTATGAGGGATGTTGTCTGTTGGTGCAGGTGATTAAGTTGTACGAATGTTGACCGAATCACAGAATGACGGACATGCTGAAAACAGTATATCTGCAGTATATCTAAAACTTCGTTTTCAGTTGCAGGGGGATAATAATGTAGAATAAAGTAAATTTATAAAAAAGGAGAAACCGATGACTAAAGCTGAATGCACAGTACTCCTTGGAAAGTCAATGCAACCCTCAAGCCACAGTTATATCTAGTTATATCAATATCTTATTAGTAAAGACAGATGAATATTATAGTGAATCTTTTCATTCACTCTTGAAAACATGATAGAATATCTACATATATGTTCTGTGGCAAGTAGATGAATGCACATTTGTTCACTCTCACTCTCAATATTTTCCGTCTATCATACTACGAGTTCTGTTTCACATGCTCTATTGCATGTGGGTGGCAAAACTAGGAACCATGTAGTGGCTTTTTTTTTTTAATCAACTAGAGGGTAAAATGTGTGGGAAATTCAAAGGTAGTTTGATAAGTCATCAGTTTCTTCAAAGTTTGGTTCAAAGTATTGCAGGAAGTACTTTTCAGAAGAAATTTATAGCGCAAAAGATTTACAGCTTGAAAGACTAAAGCTGAGAAATATTTAAATCAAAACACACTGTGACATTTCACAAAATCTAATTGATGCAGTATAGTAAAAAAAAAAAAAAAAATGAAAATTACTCCCAACAATTGTTTATGTAGGCACTACTCCAGATGAGGTTGGAAATAAAATTCTTTAAACTTATTTTGAGTGGAGGTTCCTAGATTTGCCACCTGTGATTGGTGCATACATGATACATTTTCTCTTACCCAAAATTTTGACAAACGGATTTGCCCATCATTAACAATCCAGTGAAACCACCCTCATTTTTATGGGGCTTTGGGAGTGATTTTTGCTTTTTATCTCATTTTTTGATGAAATTTTTGTGCAAACAAAATAGCCCTAGATGGGACGCCGCATTGTGCGGCGGCGTCACATCTAGGGCTTTACTGTTTGCCTATGTTCCATAAAAAGGATGCCAGGCTTAAATGAGTTAAAATAATGTCTGCTAGAGGTTTGGTTTGCACCACACCCTGTATACCGTTGATGCAACTGAATATGTTACGGCACAGATTGATGCAACATTTCACGAGGGTAGGGAAAAATGGAGAACGGTAAGTTGACGATTATTTCAATTTTACAGGCATAAATGCGAGGATGTCTGGGTCGTGAGTTGTAGGGAAAACACAGTAAGGATGCTTTCAGTTTTTGCCATAAGAAGTTTGTTAGAAAACCTTACCTTGTGATAAAAATTAAACATTTGATTGGAGGAATATGCCACCAGAGACACGAAAATTGATAACGTTTGCTAATTGCTCGAATCCTTCATCGTAGTTTTTCAATGTCAAAGTTTCGGTATATACCGGAATCATTCCTTGTTTCATACCACCAAAAGACAATCCCGAACTCAAACCGGCTTTTGCACAATACGGTGTTTACACACCTAGATTGGAACGTTTGGGAAACAACGTACGTCAGTGTGTTCATTGCCTGGATGCAAGCTACGTCTAAGATGTGTTGTTAAAAAATGAGGCTATGTACGGCGGATCTTTGGGCCGAAAATGATATTTCTTACGGCGGACAAATCGTAGAATGGAAATAATGTTCAATTTTAGACATTTTCTTCTGTGAATTGACAGATTCAATATCAATTTGGATAAGCATATATCGCTTAACATATTTGTTGTACTTATCCACACGCGTTACAGAATTATTAATATACTTAAGGAATAAAGAAACGCAACAAACACTTTGGGTCACTGTAGTCAAGATGTGTGATGCAAGTCAGTGGTGAAACTGGTCTTACTACATGATCGCAGTATCTTTACGCCAAATTACAGCAGTTAAAGCCTTTATGTCGGTTACGTTTGCTAGATGGCATGCTCATAACCTCACTGGCCCACAGTCATGCGCTCTGGAAACATGATAATTAAAGACAAATTTGAACCAAAACCAATTGTATTGTTTCCAAATCTGCTAAAAGCGATTGCAGAGGTGATCATTGACCGTGGGTAGCATTTGTTGTGAGATGTGGGACGTTTAACGTCACCTACGCCAATGCCAAAACAAACGTTAGGTGCCCCATTACTACAGTAATTGTGGCGTCATTGTTGCTTGAAAGAGCTTGAAAAGCATGTGTTGTCTTTTGGTTCTATGAATACCGTAAAAACACAAAAGACCACATCGAAAATTGTAAATGACGTTAATTGCTTATCATTTATTATTGTGCACTTTTGCATTCCGTTAGCCAGTTTTGACGCAACATGGCATGACACCCAAGTATGCAATCACGCCAGTCTTAATGACTTATTTTCTAGTCGATGTCATATTACCAAGCATGTACAGCATTTGGAATATTCACCTTCGCCCGACGCGTACGTTGTTTCCCAAACGTTCCAATCTAGGTGTAAACACCGTATTGTGCAAAAGCCGGTTTGAGTTAGGGATTGTCTTTTGGTGGTATGACACAAGGAATGATTCCGGTATATACCGAAACTTTGACATTGACAAACGATGATGAAGAATTCGAGCAATTAGCAAACGTAATCAATTTTCGTGTCTCTGGTGGCATATTTCTCCAATAAAATGCATATTTTCTGTCACAAGGTAAGGTTTTTTAACGAACTACTTATGGCAAAAAATGAAGGCATCCTTACTGTGGTTTCCCTAAAACTCACGACTCGACATCGTCACATTAATGCATGTAAAATTGAAATAATCGCCAACTTACCGTTTTACATTCCTCACCAACCTCGTGAAATGTTGCATCAGTCTGTGCCGTAACATATTCAGTTGCATCAACGGTATACAGGGTGCACCAGCAAAATGTTGCGTAGCTAATCTGCGCGTACAAAGTGTACACGAGAAATTCTCTCTATACATGCTCTTCTACTGACTAGAGACAAGTTCTATTCTACTTGAAATGGCACAACTTGTTTGCTGACTAAAACAGTGTCAAATTGACAGAATATACACAACATACATGATAATGATTTACACATGAATTTATCATATTATGATTTTAGCCTTTGCATGAGAAAACCAACAATTTGCAAAGCTGATCAGTGCCTTCATTTTCGCTACACAGATAGTAAAATTCCTCGTCTTCATAACTCCAAAATTTCGAGCTACTATCCTGTTTTCTATGACGGTACAGGATGGTTTGTGTTGGACCCATATTGCTACTATCCTGTTTTCTATGAGGGTACAGAATGGTTTGTGTTGGACCCATATTGTTGGTTTTCTCATGACACGGCTCATATAATTTGATACTGCATGGATAATGCATTACATTTACAATTTAATGAAAGTGCATTACATTTACAATTTAATGAATGATTCACTGACATGCTTACACATTAAGACAGTTTCATTCCAGGTTTGTTCACATGATATTTACTAACCAGCGCCCAGTTGTTCAAAATTTATGATGTTGTTAATTAACTATTCGTTAAAATTTCAAACATGAATATTACACATACACTTTTATTTTTTGTTGATAAAATGTGAGAATCCTTTGCAATGCAAAGGATTCTCACATTTTTTCAACAATAAATAACAGTGTATTTGTAATATTGCCATTTGAAATTTTAACAAATCTTTAACTAACAACGTCATTAATTTTGAACAACTGGGCCCCGGCAGGTATTTCCATTGCACTGCAGGAGCTGCACAAAAGTCAAATCCTGTCTAGCTTCCCTCCCCAACCCAGAGGCTGGTTGGGGTGGGGGGGGCATGGTTACAAATGTCTGGTATATAGATTTTTCTTTTTCTAAGTGCAAGAATTTGCAATATTTATCTCTCATTAAAAAGAGTAGGTTCCAAGTTTATAAAATAACTTTTTTTTCATCCTCAGCTCAGCTGAGACTAAAATTGAAAATGCTCATCAATAGATAAATAAATAATAACCCAAATAAACTATAATTTCTGGCTCAGATCAACATGATAAACAAAGTCAGTAATTTATCCTCTAACAAATGTTAAAATGCCATATGTTTTGACAAGAAAATGTTTCAAAGCATGATTTGCATCAACATTTACAGAACACAATATATGAGCCGCCTCGTGGGAAAACCAACAATGTGGTTTTCGACCAGGTCCGACACAAACCAGCCTGTACAGTCATAGAAAAGAGCTAGAATCTTGAAATTTTGGATTAAAGTAGAAGAGGAACTGTACTATCCAAGTAGCGAAAACAAAGGTGCTGATCAGCTTTGCGGTTACCACGAAGCTGATCTGCGTCTTTGTTTTCGCCTATGCAGATTGTTGGTTTTCCCACGAGGTGGCTCATATGTATGCATGTTATCTGAATCAAATACATGTAGTCAAAAGTTAAATATTTTGGTCTGTGTTATACGTCTCATAGAAAATGTGATTTGCAATTTTAGAAATTACATTAACTACATGTACATGATAATTTGTTAAAACTCTCTCATGAAATCTTTGATTATCATGATGCCAACATCTAAGCATAATTGTTTAAATAACAATTTTTTCCAGCAGAAAATGTAAATCAATTTTGAGTGATTGTATCATCCACAGTTTTGCCCTATGACAACTACATACATGGTATGAGCCGCATCAGAGAAAATTAGAATTTTGCCTAGGCAAACACAAAGGAGCAGATCAGCTGTTCAGTAACTGCACAGCTGATCAGCACCTTTGTTTTCGCTACACAGAAAGTACAATCCCTTTTCTTGTTAAATCCAAAATTTGAAGCTTCTAGCCCTCTTCTGTTACTGCACAGACTGGTTTGTGTCAGAGTTGGTCCAAAACCCCAAAGACCTGATTTCTTGCATCATGGCTCATATGATTTCAGCACTTTTGATATACACCCTCACCAACTTTTAAGCTGTGTCATGAGAAAACCAACAATGTGGTTTCTGAACAAGTCCAGCACAAACCAAGCTGTATTAGCAAAGGAAGATGGCTTGAGGCTGGAAATTTTGGATTTAGAAAGTAGAGGAATTGCTTTAGCCATGTAGCGAAAACAAAGGAGATGATCAGCTTCTCAGTAACTGCAAAGCTGATCTGCGCCTTTGTTTCACATATGCACAATGCTGGTTTTCTCATGATGCAGCTAATTTCAAACACATGTACACCATTAATGCATTATGAATTTGACAACACATAACATGTGTTATGCCTTTGAATTTTTTGTGATATTGAATTCTTCCTGATCACTGTCGTCAAGGGCAACATCAATGTCATGGTCGTCATCTTCCGTACTCAGCCTGTCAAATCCTTTATGTGAATTCAGGAGGTTTCCGAGGTTGAACTTGATTTTCTTCTTGCTTCTTCGCTTGCCGCAGTCTCCGAGTCGACCTGTACACAGACAGAACATCAAGATGTCAGGGATATATATAAAACAGGAAATACAATCTCACATTTTGGTTGAAGGTCTTGCAAAGCCTTGTTAAATATCATATGAGCCTCGTCGCGAAAAAAGCAGCCTTCAGGGTTTCCGACCAGGTCTGACACAAGCTGGTCTGTACAGTCACAGAAGAAGGTTGCTCGAAATTTCGGATTAAAGACGAAGAGGAATTGTACTATTCCAATTGCAAAAATAAAGGTGCTGATCAGCTTCGCAGTTACTGCAAAGCTGATCAGCGCCTTTGTTTTTGCATTGGCAAAGTCCAGTTTTCTCATGACGCGGCTCCTATGTAAATTTAAGAAGAGCAGTCCAGTATAGTGTCATTTTTAATATGCCTCTTACAATGAGCCACTGCATGGGAAAACCAACAACGTGCATATGCTAAAACCAGAGGACCATTGGTCCTGAGAACGCTCACCTGAAGCCTGATCTTGGAGTATTAAGTCATAATGAAATGACCATGACCTTGAATACTCACACACCTTTATTGACTTCATAAGTTGTCTGCATCTGCAAAGTTTCAGGTCTCAGGCTGCAATAGTTTCCAAACCCAGTGATTTCTGAGAAAACCATAATTTTAATTTTGATATTTAAATGACCTTGGGCTAAGGTCAAGACATGACCTTGGCCTTCATTAATTACTTACCTTCATTGACTCCATTAGTTGTCTGCATCTAGCAACTTTCAGGTCTCAGGCTGCAAGTTTGTTTTCGCCTTTTCCCATGTGAAAGCCTATGTTTCCAAAATTGACCTTGCTGTAAAATAGGTCAAGGTCATCATAGGGCCATCATTTCAACAAACTATGATGGGCTGGAGTCCCAAATGCTACATACCAAGTTTCATGAAAATTGGCCTGCCGGTTCTGGAGAAGAAGATTTTTGAAAGGTTTTTACCATATATGGGCATGGCGGCCATCTTGGTCATGTGACCTGGATTTCGCGATCAAACTTTTGTCTCCTCTACCCATGGATGCTCCACATAAAATTTCACTTTGATTTGCCAAGCAGTTTCAGAGAAGAAGATCTTTGAAAAGTGTGTATGGACAACAGACTGGCCAAGGTCAAGAGATGACCTTGACCTATATTAATCACATACCTTCATCTACTCCATTAGTTGTTTGCAGCTACCACTTTTCAGGCCTCAGGCTGCAATAGTTTTCAAAAAATCCATAGTTTTCACTTTTTCCTATGTAAAAGCCTATGTTTCCAAATTTGACCTTGCCGTAAAATAGGTCAAGGTCATCCAAGGGTCATCATTTTATCAAACTATGATGGGCTGAGGTCCTTGATGCTACATACCAAGTTTCGTGGAAATCGGCCCACCGGTTCTGGAGAAGAAGATTTTTGAGTGCTTTTTACCATATATGGGCATGGCAGCCATCTTGGTCATGTGACCTGGATTTCGCGATCAAACTTTCGTCTCTCCTACCCATGGATGCTCCACATAAAATTTCACTTTGATTGGCCAAGCAGTTTCAGAGAAGAAGATCTTTGAAAAGTGTGTATGGACGACAGACTGGCCAAGGTCAAGAGATGACCTTGACCTATATTAATCACATACCTTCATCTACTCCAGTAGTTGTTTGCATCTACCACTTTTCAGGCCTCAGGCTGCAAAAGTTTTCAAAAAATCCATAGTTTTCACTTTTTCCCATGTAAAAGCCTATGTTTCCAAATTTGACCTTGCCGTAAAATAGGTCAAGGTCATCCAAGGGTCATCATTTTATCAAACTATGATGGGCTGAAGTCCCCGATGCTACATACCAAGTTTCGTGGAAATCAGCCCACCGGTTCTGGAGAAGAAGATTTTTGAAGGGTTTTTACCATATATGGGCGTGGCGGCCATCTTGGTCATGTGACCTGGATTTCGCGATCAAACTTGAAATGCCACTACCCAAGGAGGCTCCACATAAAATTTCAACTAGATCGGCCAAGCGGTTTCAGAGAAGAAGATCTTTGAAATTGTGGACGACGGACGGACGACGGACGACGGACGGACGGACGCCGGATCATGGCCATCCTATAAGCTCACCTTGTGAGCCTTCGGCTCAGGTGAGCTAAAAATCCATAGTTTTCACTTTTTCCCATGTAAAAGCCTATGTTTCCAAAATTGACCTTGCCGTAAAATAGGTCAAGGTCATCCTATGGTCATCATTTTATCAAACTATAATGGGCTGAAGTCCCTGATGCAACATACCAAGTTTCGTGGAAATCGGCTCACCGGTTCTGGAGAAGAAGATTTTTTAGTAGTTTTTACCATATATGGGCATGGCGGCCATCTTGGTCATGTGACCTGGATTTTGCGATCAAACTTCCATCTCCCCTACCCATGGATGCTCCACATAAAATTTCAATTTGATTGGCCCAGTAGTTTCAGAAAAGAAGATCTTTGAAAAGTGTGTATGGATGACAGACTGGCCAAGGTCAAGAGATGACCTTGACCTAAATTAATCACATACCTTCATCTACTCCATCAGTTGTTTGCATCTACCACTTTTCAGGCCTCAGGCTGCAATAGTTTTCAAAAAATCCATAGTTTTCACTTTTTCCCATGTAAAAGCCTATGTTTCCAAAATTGACCTTGCCGTAAAACAGGTCAAGGTCATCCTATGGTGATCATTTTATCAAACCATGATGGGCTGAAGTCCCCGATGCTACATACCAAGTTTCGTGGAAATCAGCCCACCGGTTCTGGAGAAGAAGATTTTTTAGTAGTTTTCACCATATATGGGCGTGGCGGCGATGTTGGTCATGTGACCTCGATTTTGCGATCAAACTTTCGTCTCCCCTACCCATGGATGTTCCACATAAAATTTCAACTTGATTGGCCCAGCAGTTTCAGAGAAGAAGATCTTTGAAAAGTGTGTCTGGACGACAGACTGGCCAAGGTCAAGAGATGACCTTGACCTTAATTAATCACATACCTTCATCTACTCCATTAGTTGTTTGCATCTCCCACTTTTCAGGCCTCAGGCTGCAATAGATTTCAAAAAATCCATAGTTTTCACTTTTTCCCATGTAAAAGCCTATGTTTCCAAAATTGACCTTGCCGTAAAATAGGTCAAGGTCATCCTATGGTCATCATTTTATCAAACTATGATGGGCTGAAGTCCCCGATGCTACATACTAAGTTTCGTGAAGATCGGCCCACCGGTTCTGGAGAAGAAGATTTTTGAGTGGTTTTTACCATATATGGGCGTGGCAGCCATCTTGGTCATGTGACCAAGATATCACGAACAAAATTACAATGCCACTACCCAAGGAGGCTCCACATAAAATTTCAACTAGATTGGCCAAGTGGTTTCAGAGAAGAAGATCTTTGAAATTGTGGACGACGACGACGACGACGGACGGACGACGGACGGACGCCGGATCATGGCCATCCTATAAGCTCACCTTGTGAGCCTTCGGCTCAGGTGAGCTAACAAAGGCGCAGATCGGCTTTGCAGTAACTGGGCTACACGGATACTACAATTCCTCTACTTTCTAAATCCAAAATTTCCAGTCTCTAGCCTGTTTCTGTGGCTGTACAGGCTGGTTTGTGACAGACCTGGTCGGAAACCTAAAGTGTTGTTTTTCTCATGCACAGGCTCAAATTATGATTGTGTAACAGGTGACTCTTGGATCCCAATGTGTGGTGCCAGGTAAATGGGATTATGCTGATGACATGGAGATAAATGAGTTGCCTCATGAGAAAATCCACAACGAGGTAACCGCGAAGCTGATCTGCGTCTTTTTTTTTTCACCTAATCAGATTGTTGGTTTTCTCATGAGGTGGCTCAAATGTATACTGGGCAAGCTTTTGAATCCAAATCTAAACTTTTGCGACTCTTGTAATTTTTATCTTTTCGTACAAATTTAATTAGTCCACCATTTTGTGAGACTTGTTTTAATGTTGACACCAGGGCCGGAGGTTATAAAACTTTTTTCATGCTCAGCTCAAACTAAAATTGATCCTTGTTGGAATTTTAACATTTATTAGCAGGATAAATTGCAGACTTTGGTGATCAAAACCTGAAATTTCAATTTGTTTGGGCTATTTCAGTATAAAAGAGCACTTTAATGTTCATGCTCAGCTGAGTTGAGCATGATTTATTTTATAACCAGGGCCATTTCTCTAAATCTGACACAGGTGATAATTTCTGGTTCTGTGTTTGTTAATTAAAGTAAAATAAAAATAACCGATAATCTTGCATGCAGTTAAGAAGAAACAAAATTAATTCGTGAAACTATCCATCACCAAATTGACTGAAACATTCCCAGTTTCCAAGAGGTTCAGAAGATGAAACCAGCTAACATCCTTCCCCACAGAGGAATGACTGCATTTTATATTAATTCCTTATAATGTCATTTAAAGTTGAAAGTATTAAACTTGTGAAAAAAAAACATTAATAATTTTAAATTTTACTTTCGAGTATGTTCTTTTTTTTTTTTTTTTTTTTAATTCAGTTTTACGTCCCTTTCAAGATTATTTCAGCTCATTTGAGACGGACCAATCAGAAGGTGGGGCGAAAAAGGGAGAACCCCGCGAAAAACCACCTTACATACCCGCAAGCAGAACTTGGCTTGTCTCACATGTGGCCAGTGCGGGGCTCGAACCCACACCAGACACAGCCGTGAGATGATCGAGTGATTAAGAAACAGCGCTCTTAACCGCTCAGCTATGGGGGGTCCCTATACTTTATATTTTAACCCCAATGTTAGTTAATAGAAGAAAACTAGCCATCTGGACACCATGAGATTATTTCCACCATGTTTTACATGGTAATTCTTACCTCAGAATTACCATTAGAGGTAATTACACCCTTATTAGACTTTTTTCCTGTTCATATACAAAAAGAAAAACAAGCTAATTTTTCTAGATCTACAGATAGAATTTGGGAGGTCAAAGGTCTCTTTCGTAATATGCAAGAAAATGCATCAGGCATTGAGAAGCATGCTGAACTAGAATTGTCAGAGAATCTGACTATAGCCCCGCTTCTCAGCTTTTTTGCAGGGTGAAAAAAAACAATGACAGGTAATTATCACAAGCTAGATCTCGTCAATATTGATGCGCATACAAAATTTGGTCTGATTATGTCAATTCGTTCTCAAGATATTGAGCGGAAACGAAAGTCTGACCTCAATAAAGGGCCATAACTCTGTCATAATTTTGCGATAAATGATGGGTAACAATCCCAAGCTAGATCTTGTCAATGATAATGTGCATACAAAATTTGGACTGATTCTGTCAATTCAATCTCAAGATATTGAGAGTAAACGAAATTCTGAAGTCAATCAAGGGCCGTAACTCCGTCAAAATTTTGCGAAAAATGACGGGTAACAATCCCAAGCTAGATCTTATCAATGTTGATGTACATACAAAATTTGGTTGGATTCTGTCAATTTGTTCTCAAGATATTGAGCGGAAATGAAATTCTGACGTCAATCAGGGGCCGTAACTCCGTCAAAATTTTGCGAAAAATGACGGGTAACAATCCCAAGCTAGATCTTGTCAATGATGACGTGCATACAAAATTTGGTTGGATTCTGTCAATTTGTTCTCAAGATATTGAGCGGAAACGAAATTCTGACGTCAATCAAGGGCCATAACTCCGTCAAAATTTTGCGAAAAATGATGGGTAACAATCCCAAGCTCGATCTTGTCAATGTTGATGTGGGCACAAAATTTGGTCGGATTCTGTCAATTCGTTCTCAAGATATTGAGCAGAAACGAAATTCTGATGTCAATCAAGGGCCGTAACTCCGTCAAAATTTTGCGAAAAATGACGGGTAACAATCCCAAGCTAGATTTTGTCAATGATGACATGCATACAAAATTTGGTTGGATTCTGTCAATTTGTTCTCAAGATATTGAGCTGATGTCAATCAAGGGCCGTAACTCCGTCAAAATTTTGCGAAAAATGACGGGTAACAATCCCAAGCTAGATTTTGTCAATGATGACATGCATACAAAATTTGGTTGGATTCTGTCAATTTGTTCTCAAGATATTGAGCGGAAACGAAATTCTGACGTCAATCAAGGGCCGTAACTCCGTCAAAATTTTGCGAAAAATGACCGGTAACAATCCCAAGCTTGATCTTGTCAATGTTGATGTGCGCACAAAATTTGGTCGGATTCTGTCAATTCATTCTCAAGATATTGAGCGGAAACGAAATTCTGATGTCAATCAAGGGCCGTTACTCCGTCAAAATTTTGCAAAAAATGACGGTCAACAATCCCAAGCTAGATCTTGTCGATGATGATGTGCATACAAAATTTGGTCGGATTCTGCCAATTCGTTCTCAAGATATTGAGCGGAAACGAAATGCTAACGGAATCACGGAATCACGGAATGACGGAACCACGGAATCACGGAACCACGGAAGGACAGGGTGAATCCAGTATAGCCCCACTTTTTCAAAGCGGGGCTATAATTATGGGAGTAGGTAGGTAGTCAACTGAAACCAAGGAAAATATAAGTCACATCTTGAGAAAAAAGGCTTTTTTACATATGAGAAAACAAAGAGGCATATCAGCTGTGCAGTTACTGCACAGCTTCTATGCACCTTTGTTTTCACTACATGGGTGTATAATCCTTAAGTTTTTAAATCTGAAATTTCAAGCTGGAAACGCCGATTTGTTGATATCTTCTCTGAAACGCGGAACACAGGTTTTCTTATGATGCAACTCATATTGTACACTTACTCTCCTCTTTAGGAGCTTTAGCTAAAATTAATTAATGAATAAATTTACATCAGGATAACATGTCCGTGCAATGAATACCCCCTTGAACCTCACTTTTATATAGTAAAACTGGGGTATACAGGGGTGTACCTATTTTACTTATTTTTGCTCCAAAACATAGATTGTGGGTACTCGTTAGAACTGCCTTGTCAAGGTGGTTCTAACGTGTACCCACAATCTATGTTTTGAGCAAAAATAAGAACAATATCAACATTTTTCTGCTAAAAAATTTCATTTTTTACAAGTTTAAAAATCTCTGTATGGGCATGTTTTCGTAATGAAACAATCAGGCTAGGTCTCCCAGTCATATGGAGAATTTGGTAAATTAATTTTCTTCAATCATGAAAAAAAAAAAAAAAAAAAAGAATAAATAAAATCTACCGGTAATGCATCTTTGAAATTGTTCGTTTGAGTGAGCAATTTTTCAATATGAACCGCGTTGTGAGAAAACCAACAATGTGGTTTCCAAACAGGTTTGACACACACCGAGCTGTACAAGCATAGAAGATGGCTAGAGGCAGAAAATTTTGGATTTAGAAAGAAGAAGAATTGTACTATCCGTGTAGCGAAAACAAAGGAACTGATCAGCCTTGCAGTTACTGTGCCCCCAGTTTGGCATATGCAGATTGTTGGCTCTCTCACGAGGTGGCTCATATCAAAACAAAAAATGATGTCATTTGATTCTTAAAGAAGGTTTTCTCTCAGGTTTAGGGTTCTGGTACCATTTGAGCCGCCGCATGGAAAAATCAACAATCTGCATTAGGCGAAAACAAAGGCACAGATCAGCTTCGCAGTTACTGTGAATCTGATCAGTGCCTTTGTTTTCGCTACACGGCTAGTACAATTCCTCTACTTTCTAAATCCAAAACTTCCAGCCTCTAGCCATCTTCTGTGGCTGTACAGCCCGGTTTGTGTCGGACCTGGTCGGAACCCAATTGTTTTTTGTTTTCTCACGCTCAAGTTCATTTTATATGTATAATTTGCCTAAGAACATATAATGAAACAAGCTTCCGAGTATTTAAATAGTGGCAAACAAGCTTCCAAATATCATGTAACCCACCTATCTACAAACAGGTTATTAAAAGACAACCAACGCAACCGAGAACAACCAACACAGATGTAAAACCAGTAATGGCTGTGTAATGTTAATACCTGTCTGTGATCAACTTGCCATTGATCAGAATTAGGGGATACATCCAGACCTCCTTATAACACCGTTCATTACAACAGTTACACCGATTTGGATATAACACTGATCATTGTTGGACCCCAATTGGACTTTTTTGCTATTTGTCTATACATTTTAGTGTTGTTATAACACAGATTGGATAGCTAACAGGGAAATTGGTTTACCCCAGCAATAGTGTTATAAAGAGGTTGTGGTGTAACTGTATTCAAATTTTTCATTTGGGGCGATATATCGTCGGATATACGGTAGGAAATTTTGTTTTATGGTGACACGTCAGCAGAGCCGTAAAACATGATTTCCTACCATATCATATGATGATATACTGCACTAAATGAAAAATTTGAATATTGTTATCCCCATTCTAATGTACTTTTTGACTTTTTAAACATCCAAAAAATGCATTTGTTTTCATGAAACGTGAGCGTCATTGGCGACATATAACTATGACGTTAACCAATCACAAGCGATGTTGCTCATAACGTTGGGTTTCCGACGGTATGTCACAGAATATACTGTTGCAAATTTTTTACATTATCTAATCAGATGTTGCGTTACATTTTCAAGTGCATGAGAATGACCCATGGCAGGTTGTTCCCAGTAAATTATTTACTCCCTATTGTGTCTTGTTGGTTCCATCGCCATTAGTTGTTCTCCATTAAGTTGATTGTCTCTTGAAAACTAGTGTGATCAACAACTTGCTATTTCCAGTAGATGAGTCGCTTTATGAGGACAGCAACATTTTGCATATGCGAAATCAAAGGCACAAATCAGCTTCGCAGTAACTGCGAAGCTGATCGCAGTAACTGCGAAGCTGATCAGCGCCTTTGTTTTCACTAAACTTATAGTGCAATTCCTCTTCTTTCTAAATCTAAAATTTCCAGCCTGCAGCCATCTTCTGTGCTTGTACAGCTCGGTTTGTGTCTGACCTGTTTGGATACCACAATGTTGGTTTTCTCATGTCACAGCTCACCTTATTTCCAGTAAATTGTGATTACCTGTTTGATATAGTCTGACTATAACTGTAATGATGACCAGTAGTATAACGGGCACAACGAGTAGCAGTCCTATAATCAAGGCTGGAGCAAAACTCTCGGGTTCACTACCATGCTTCTTCTCAGCACCTGTAACGTCACAATAACATGTATGTGATATGTTTACTTGTATGCTCCCTTACATCCCACAACTAGGGGTGTACCGGGGTAGTCATTCCTTTTTTTCTTATTTTGTTTCTACAAAACATTGATTGTATGTACATGTTAGTATCACCTTGGTGGCTCGAAACCATTGATTGTAGGCATTCATGAAAACATGTCGTGTAATGTATACCCCTTTGAGCCCCACTTACAGGGGTATACCTATTTTTTTTGCTCCAAAACATAGATTGTGGGTACTCGTTATAACCGCCTAATAATTTTAACACCTCAGTCAATGAATTTTCAGTCATGACAGGACAATGCCACCACCACTTTGTGGATTTTAGCCAGTATTATAGTAATAATTTCAACATCAAAATGCAAATAAATATTAAATTTTAACAACTGATAGTTTACTAAAACCTTTCTTTTGTTGAAGGGTATGAGTGAAAGGGAATTTATTGACAAGAATTTTATCAACACCAGAGGACCAATGGTCCTGTAAACGCTCACCTGAGATCTGCTGTATATACCAGTAAACATGTTTGGTTATACATTGTAGTACTTGAGCTATCGATACTTCATCCCATGTTTCCTTGAAATCAGTCCACCGGTTCCGAAGAAGAAGATTTTTGAAGGGTTTTTACCATGTATGAGCATGGCGGGCATTTTGGTAATGTGACCTAGATTATTTATATACACATTGGTTCCCCCTTCCCATCAAATTTGGCTTTGATTGGCCAAGTGGTTTCAAGATACAAGATACAAGATACAAGACTTTATTTGACCAATTTTGGGCCCAGCAAGGGCATACAAAGATGTTGTACAGAGAATAAGAGAGGAAATCCAAATCAAAGATGAGATAACACAAACTAAAAACAATCTTATATAAAACAATGTATTAATCCAAGTGTTCATGCAGATACTGACCAAGTTTGTGAAGTATATCAGAGTTTTCATTAGTCAGAATCCAGAAAAACTTCTGGAAACTATCCAGCTCCATAAAATTTCTGTTGGAGTCATTAATGATTTGAAAAAAGCTGTTTCTGAACGCATTAAACTTTGAGCATTCCATCAAAAAGTGCTGCTCATCTTCAATTGCACCTGTAGAACATTTGGTACACAGCCTTTCTGACCTATCCAGCTTGATATACCTCCCAGTCTCAATTTTAAGTCTATGAGCAGAAATTCTAAACCTTGTAATACTCCTTCGGTAGCTGAAATTTCTTATCTCATTAATATACTTTTCACAACCAAAGTGAGTTTTAAGTTTACAGTATGTATCCAGCTTTCCAGAGCAATAATCTTGTCTAGTAGTGTACCACTCATTTAGAAATAGTTTATGAATTGTTTTCTTAAGGATATTTTTAAACTTAAATTTTGACTGAGAGCTAGATTCAAGCTTGATATCTAATATACTACACAACTGCTTTATGCTACTGTACCAAGAGCATGCCTTTTTATCTACATCCTTTGAACACTTTAGGGCATTGTATAACAAGGTGTCCGAAGGCATATTCTCAACCCTGTGCCAAAAAAGCAATACATTTTTCACAATATCTAAATAAAAGGGATGTCTTCCCAGTTCTGCAAATACAGCAAAATTGGAGCTTTTCCTGTTTACCCCCAGTACACGTTTACAAAATTTTGTATTCAGTTTATCTGGTTCAATATCTTTATATATTTTATCCATAGATACATTATTTCTCAGTCTAGGGCTACTGGGATTTAATGCTCCCCAAATTTCAGAGCCATACAGCAGAATAGGCTTCACCGTGTGATCAAATACAGAGAAGAAGATCTTTGAAAATGGTGGACTACGACGACGGACGACGGGTGCCTGCCTATCCTATAAGATCACCTGTGAGTCTTCCGCTCAGGTGAGCTAATAAAACATTGTAACACTAAATGAAACAGTTCCTTGAACTATTATTGTTATTTTCTAAATTGCACGGCATTAACTATTCGACACTACTAAACCACATCAGTTAACTACATAAAACATTTAAAAGCACACAAGTTCCCTGCATAATACTAGTAAGTTTCTGTGTATATACGCACATAAATGATAATACATATATTAAAAACATCATAGATCTTGGTTAGTAACATTTATTAGAAATTTTATGCCAACATATGCATGTAAACATATGCATGTACACACTAAATTCAGAACAAATATTCAGATATAAAGCACTATTCATTAGAATATGAGCCACGTCGTGAGAAAACGGGATTATTGCATATGCCAAAACAAAAAAGCGCAGATCAGTAACTGCACAGCTGATCAGCACCTTTGTTTTAGCTACATGGATAGTACAATTTCTCTTCTTCCTAAATCCGAAATTTCAAGCTTCTGGCTATTTTCTGTGACTGCACAGACCGGTTTGAGTCGGACCTAGTTGGAAACCCCAAAACAGCTTTTCTCGCGTCGCGGCTCATATTATACTTGTGAAAGGATTGGATGTATCCTTTCATTAAGGATTAGTAACATGCATTTCAGATGAGTTTGGTACCGTAAAACAATTAGTGGGAGAAATTTCTTTTCATTGTTCTTACAAGAGAGAAAAGATCTGTTGCATAATCCAATACTAAAATCTGTAAAATTTTATGCCATCAAAATGAAGACAGATAGATTAGACAAAGGTCCAAATCTGAGGTTTCATTAATGGTCTAATCTCAAGGTAAACAAAGACCTTATGTTCACAAAACATTGAACTAACTTAAAATAAAAAATAAAATTAAAAAAAAAAAACTAGAAAAAGTGCCTTGAGAGGCACGTTTAACCCTGGCTGGTAGCTACCAAGCCCCACCCTCCCTACTCCCTACCCCAACCACCCAGCACATGCTCACCCCTAACACTGAATCAAATCCCAAATGAAAGACAGCACCCTTATCAAGTACATTTTAGAATTAAGCGTTGAAAATTACTCTGCTTACAAACATAGGGGAGCTTAGTTTTAGAATGACAGATCTATTTTAGAGCAGTATACAGAGCTGACTTGTATACTCAATCTAGGACAAAATCACGGACATTGTGGGTCAGGTCCTCAGTCCTAGTTTGAAATGAAAATAGAATGTCATTCTTAAAAAAAAAAAAAAAAAAAAAAAAAAAAAAAAAAAAAAAAAAAAAAAAAATGTCCTAGATATTGACCTCTAGTCCCCACCCTCCAGCATGGACCCTAGTGTTCAACCCTTATGTGGTACTATAGTCTAAGCAAGGATGCTTTCTAACACATGGTTATCAAGATATACACCTACAGAATATTAATGTTGGTAACTATCATATTATATAATTAATGTGTCCTAGGTTTTGACCTCTAGCCCCTCCCCTGGAGTTCGGTGCCATGGAATAAAATTCAACCCTAAAGGGTATCTATGGTACATGTAGGAATTCATTCCTATACGTATTTGTTAAGATATGGACGAGAAGAAAAAACACTATGTAAATAGCACATTTTCAAGGTGACCTATTTTTTGAACTCTAGCCCCACCCCCGGGCATGGACCCTGGGGTCCAAACTCATGGAAACAAAGCAAACCCTATAGGGTACCTAAATTACAAATACTAATGGTTTCTGACAATTAACTCATGAGATATACACTACCAAAGAAACTATAACCAAAACTTTGATCCAAATTAAAGGTGTTCTAGATTTTGACCTCCAGCCCCACCCCAGGGCATGGACCCTGGGGTCCGAACTCATGGAAACAACGCAAACCCTATAGGGTACCTATGGTCCAAATATGAATGGTTTCTGACCTTTGGTTAATGAGATATACACCACTAGAGAAACTTTAACCAAAACTTTGACGTCAATTCTACGAACGTTCCGGAATTACGAACGAATGAACTAACTAACGAACATACGAACGGAAAAGCGAAAACTATATACCCATCGACATAAATGCCGGGGGTATAAAAAAAAAAAATACTACTAATAATAAAAAAATTCATAGTAAAACATTCATCAAAATGATCTTCTTATCATCTGACACCATTATAACTAGCAAGTCATTATTTTTTGTACATTGTGAAACTAGCTGTAGAAAATGTCAACAGTATGTGTGTGTGTTATGGGGGGTGGGGGAATAAGGGACAAGATTCTAGAATCAAGCTCTTGTATAATATGATATATGTGTAATGATCTATTGGAAAGTGTTAGTGCCTATACATAGCAAGCATTGGATATTGTTTCCATGAGCTACATCATCAGGAAAACCTGCACTATTGTATCTAAAGCACAGATCAGATACACTATGAGCCGCGTCATGAGAGAACCAGATTTTTGCCTATGCGAAAACAAAGGCGCAGATCAGCTGTACAGTAACTGCACAGCTGATCAGCGCCTTTGTTTCGCTACACAGATAGTACAATTCCTCCTCTACGTAAATCCAAAATTTCAAGCTTCTAGCCTGCTTCCATGATGGTACAGGCCAGTTTGTGTCGCCCCTTGTCGGAAACACCGAAGACTGGTTTTCTAGCGTCGCAGCTCCTATCATACAGGCTGATCAGCATCCATAAATTGAGTCCACTTTCATTTTTAGGGGCAACAGAAGTAATTTTAGATTTATATTACATTTTTCAATGAAATTCCTCTATGCAAACAGAAAATCCCCAGATGGGAAGCTGCATTCTGCGACATCTAGGTCTGTACAGTTTAACAATGTACCATGCATATGTGGATTTTAACCTTATTTTCTTGAGTAATTATGCAGGAAGATGTGTGCCTCGAAGATTCTTTGAGCCACATCATGAGAAAACCAACAATGTGGTTTTCAAACAGGTCTGACACAAGCCGAGATATACAAGCACAGAAGTAGGCTATAAGCTTGAAATTTTGGATTTGAGAAGAAGAGAGATTGTACTACATTGTATCTGTGTAGCAAAAACAAAGGCGCTGATCAGCTTCGCGGTTATCGCAAAGCTGATCTGCGTCTTTGTTTTCGCATATGCAGAATGTGGTTTTCTCATGACGTGGCTCATTTTCTGTTTCCTTGAGACACAAGAAGCAAATCTGCAGTTATTGAAATTTCACAGTTACTGGAACTTGAGACCATCTCAGGAAAGAAAAAACATTGATGCTGATCAGGCTGTGTATGTGTCAGTTGATCTGCACTTGCAAGTGACAGGTCTTACCCCCATAACATGGTGCAGTTATAAGACACTACTGTAACACTAGCACACACAGGAGGCAAGCAATCATAGTTACTTTGTAGATCTACAATAACTTGTGTGTTGCTCCGGTCCAAATCCTCTGAGTTTCTGTCGTCTAATGACGAAGCGTCACTCCGGTAACCATTCTTTTCTTTATTCAATGAGTCAGCAATAACTCCATCATTAGACGATGCTTCTGAGCTTGATGAAACATTCAGTTTATCAGCGGATTCTGATCCCCAGTTAGCTTTTTCTCCCGTTTTCTGTGACTCAATTTCCGAGAATATGTTTTCTTTGTCAGCAGGATGAGGCTTGGAGTCGGTATTTTCTAGTGGAAACTGAATGTATCCTGCAGTTGGGATATTGAACCATGTAGGATCCTTGTATCTATGATGTCCGGAGAACCGTGTGGTGGGACTGTCGGTCGGTAGGTATATACCTGGGAATGTTGACGCCGGTGCTGCTAACAATAATGTCATCCTGTCACTCACCAATCAAAAACTCACAGGTTGTCAGCTAGTTAGTTTAACTTCCAGTCTCACAGTGATTTGTAGTAAATAAAACTTAGATGTGCACTCATCTATTTTTTTTTATCTCGTATTAAAATCAGCTGATATTTTGAAGTATACGTGTACTATGAAAATAAAATAACAAGCTTTTCTTTTCATAAAGAAGGGCTTTAGACAAGGTTTTGCAGAATCTGAGCATAACTTTAAATACAAGTTCTCCAACACAAATTAAAGATAGCTTACTAAGATCAAGGACGCATGTAGTATCAGTTTTAGAGTATCGCCAGTATGAAGGAACTTTAACTGCTCAGATGCACCATTAACGAGTCACTGATAGGAACCTTTATGCCCAAATCATTTTTTTTTATTTCAGTTTAACATTTATATCAACAGCAAACAGCTACTTGTTGAAACATTCATCCTAGACAATGTTCCAGGGCAAGCCTGCTCTTCTTGAAAGCACAGAAGAAATAAAATGGCTAAATATTTCCAAGACGAAAATCTTCATAAAACAATGTGCTTGTTGTGGGAATAAATCTTTGGTGCACTTCAATACAAATCAGATGAATTTCTGACCAAGCTACCACAGCTGAACATCATGATAACATGTCCATGTAATACATACCCCCATATACTCCACTTTTATATAGAAAAACTGGGGTATGCAGGGGTATACCTTTTTCATATTTTTGCTCCAAAACATAGATTGTGGGTACTTGTTAGAACCGCCTCACTAAGGCGGTTCTAACATGTACCCACAATCTATGTTTTGAGCAAAAATAAGAAAAATATCAAAGATTTTCTACTGAAATGTTCATTTTTTACAACTTCTCTGTACATTGCATGGGCATGCTTTGGTAATGACATCACAGTAAAACCTTTATCATACATGTACTTTAGTATGTGAATATGTACCACTTTTGTCCCAATATTTCAGCCTTGGCTTTCTTCAGGGACGAAAATTGCAGATTTCTTGACCTAGTGGCATCCCTTTTTGAACAAATACATGTTATTGACTCCTCCGCCAGCAAGGTACAACAACGCCCACCCCTATTTCCTTAGACAAACATTGTGTTTTTGCACCTATATTTACCTGTTGGTTTGTTTGTCTAACCCCCTTGTTGTCTAACCATCATTGATCGTTAGCTAATGTGCTGATACAAAAATGAATACTAATGATGGGTGGTTTGACGGAGGACTCAATTGAGAAGTGATGTATATATCAGAAGTCAATGGTGACGTAATGACATGATTGACATTTCCTGTCAAACTGTAGTCAAGTTAGCCTAACACAAAATGACTTGACATCATCTCCAGCTAAATCACTCATATTATATTAGACTGCAAACTCAGATGCTAATTCCCTGATTTCACAGTGACAGCTCATACAAGCCTGTTTAACCCATATTTGACGAATGGATTTTCCCATCATTATCATTTGGGAGAGTCCACTTTCATGTTTTGGGCCAGAGGCCTTTATTCTAGAAACCAGAGGACCATTGGTCCTGAGAACGCTCACCTGAAGCCTGATCTTGGAGTATTAAGTCATAATGAAATGACCTTGACCTTGAATACTCACACAGCTTTATTGACTTCATAAGTTGTCTGCATCTGCAAAGTTTCAGGTCTCAGGCTGCAATAGTTTCCAAACCCAGTGATTTCTGAGAAAACCATAATTTTAATTTTGATATTTAAATGACCTTGGGCCAAGGTCAAGACATGACCTTGGCCTTCATTAATTACTTACCTTCATTGACTCCATTAGTTGTCTGCATCTAGCAACTTTCAGGTCTCAGGCTGCAACAGTTTGTTTTCGCCTTTTCCCATGTGAAAGCCTATGTTTCCAAAATTGACCTTGCCATAAATAGGTCAAGGTCATCACAGGGTCATCATTTCAACAAACTATGATGGGCTGGAGTCCCAAATGCTACATACCAAGTTTCATGAAAATTGGCCTGCCGGTTCTGGAAAAGAAGATTTTTGAGTGGTTTTTACCATATATGGGCGTGGCGGCCATCTTGGTCATGTGACCTGGATTTCGCGATCAAACTTTCGTCTCCCTACCCATGGATGCTCCACATAAAATTTCACTTTGATTGGCCAAGCAGTTTCAGAGAAGAAGATCTTTGAAAAGTGTGCATGGACAACAGACTGGCCAAGGTCAAGAGATGACCTTGACCTTTATTAATCACATACCTTCATCTACTCCATTAGTTGTTTGCATCTACCACTTTTCAGGCCTCAGGCTGCAATAGTTTTAAAAAAAATCATAGTTTTCACTTCTTCCTATGTAAAAGCCTATGTTTCCAAATTTGACCTTGCTGTAAAATAGATCAAGGTCATCCAAGGGTCATCATTTTATCAAACTACGATGGGCTGAGGTCCTTGATGCTACATACCAAGTTTCGTGGAAATCGGCCCACGGGTTCTGGAGAAGAAGATTTTTGAGTGGTTTTTACCATATATGGGGGTGGCGGCCATCTTGGACATGTGACCTGGATTTCGCGATCAAACTTTGGTCTCCCCTACCCATGGATGCTCCACATAAAATTTCACTTTGATTGGCCAAGCAGTTTCAGAGAAGAAGATCTTTGAAAAGTGTGTATGGACAACAGACTGGCCAAGGTCAAGAGATGACCTTGACCTATATTAATCACATACCTTCATCTACTCCATTAGTTGTTTGCATCAACCACTTTTCAGGCCACAGGCTGCAACAGTTTTCAAAAAATTCCATAGTTTTCACTTTTTCCTATGTAAAAGCCTACATTTCCAAATTTGACCTTGCCGTAAAATAGGTCAAGGTCATCCAAGGGTCATCATTTTATCAAACTATGATGGGCTGAGGTCCTTGATGCTACATACCAAGTTTCGTGAAAATAGGCCCACCCGTTCTGGAAAAGAAGATTTTTGAGTGGTTTTTACCATATATGGGCGTGGCGGCCATCTTGGTCATGTGACCTGGATTTCGCGATCAAACTTTCGTCTCCCTACCCATGGATGCTCCACATAAAATTTCACTTTGATTGGCCGCGCAGTTTCAGAGAAGAAGATCTTTGTTAAGTGTGTATGGACAACAGACTGGCCAAGGTCAAGCGATGACCTTGACCTATATTAATCACATACCTTCATCTACTCCATTAGTTGTTTGCATCTACCACTTTTTAGGCCTCAGGCTGCAATAGTTTTCAAAAAATCCATAGTTTTCACTTTTATCCTATGTAAAAGCCTATGCTTACAAATTTGACCTTGCCGTAAAATAGGTCAAGGTCATCCAAGGGTCATCATTTTATCAAACTATGATGGGCTGACGTCCTTGATGCTACTTACCAAGTTTCATGGAAATCGGCCCACCGGTTCTGGAGAAGAAGATTTTTGACTGGTTTTTACCATATATGGGGGTGGCGGCCATCTTGGTCATGTGACCTGGATTTCGCGATCAAACTTTGGTCTCCCCTACCCATGGATGCTCCACATAAAATTTCACTTTGATTGGCCAAGCAGTTTCAGAGAAGAAGATCTTTGAAAAGTGTGAATGGACGACAGACTGGCCAAGGTCAAGAGATGACCTTGACCTAAATTAATCACATACCTTCATCTACTCCATTAGTAGTTTGCATCTACCACTTTTCAGGCCTCAGGCTGCAATAGTTTTCAAAAAATCCATAGTTTTCACTTTTTCCCATGTAAAAGCCTATGTTTCCAAAATTGACCTTGCCGTAAAATAGGTCAAGGTCATCCAAGGGTCATCATTTTATCAAACTACGATGGGCTGAAGTCCCCGATGCTACATAAAAAGTTTCGTGGAAATCGGCCCACCGGTTCTGGAGAAGATTTTTGAAGGGTTTTTACCATATATGGGCGTGGCGGCCATCTTGGTCATGTGACCTGGATTTTGCGATCAAACTTGAAATGCCACTACCCAAGGAGGCTCCACATAAAATTTCAACTATATCAGCCAAGCGGTTTCAGAGAAGAAGATCTTTGAAATTGTGGACGACGACGGACGGACGGACGGACGACGACGGACGACGGACGGACGCCGGATCATGGCCATCCTATTAGCTCACCTTGTGAGCCTTCGGCTCAGGTGAGCTAAAAAGTTATTGTACTTGTACTATTGTACTTTAGGGGTATGAGGTGTGATTTTAAAATTTTATTTCATTTTTGGGAGAAAATCCTTCAAGCGAACAGATTAGCCCCAGATGTGAGCGCATGATGCCATGCTCTGCGGCGTCACATCTGGGGCTACACTGTTTGCATATGTCCCACTAAAAGGACGCCCAGCTTAAATGAGTTTAGGTAACATGTTAAAGTGCAGTTAAATATGACAACAAAACATTCAAATTCTACAAGTTTTACCTGTTAACTGTTTGTTTGGTCCACTACCTCCCATTTCAAATTTCCAAACCGTGGAGGGAGATAACTCCCCTACATAGACTGTGTGACTAGGGGAGTGAACTGTGACATCATGCGGGGAAGATAATCCCTGTGAACAAAAAAACATGCATTCAAGTTTAACACTGGCTTGCTTTACTTTATTTTACTGTGTCTACTGAATTGTAGTGTGGCATGAAACATACAAAACATTTTTTTTTTTCAATTTTATCATGACCGCGATGGTTCAAGGCCGAATGTGGCATCTTACTTAAAAGTTAAAGGTTCGTAAAGATCGGGAACTGGTAAAATCAGAACCAAAGTCTCACCATAAAAACCCAGGTGGAAAACAACTAAAATTACAGATAGGTACTGGTACGTAGGGAAAATTTGGCAAGACCAGTAATTTGTCATCTGTTTTAAGGCATTGTAAGCAGTGTTTGAAGATTATGGCGAGACGAGTGATTTGTCATCTGTTTGAAGGATTGTAAGCAGTGTTTGTAGATTACCTTGTTTGGAATGTTCCAGACCGCCCTCAGTTTTCCTGTATCTATCTCTATGGTAAATCCCTGAACTGTTATATCAGCATTGGAATAGTCAGGGCCATTTACAGCAAATAAAACACCACCTGTGCAATTATATATGAGCCATCGCATGAGAAAACCAGCATTTTGCATATACGAAAACAAAGACGCCGATCAGCTGTGCAGTTAACTGCACAGCTGATCAGCGTCTTTGTTATCTCTATACAGATAGTACAATTCCTCTTCTACTTATATCCAAAGTTTCAAGCTTCTAGCTTTCTTCTGTGACAGTACAGACCGGTTTGTGTTAGACATGGTTGGAAACCTAGATTGATGGTTTCCTCACGCGATGGCTCATATTAAATGTGCATATTGATATCATCGTGTGATAAGAATAGAACATAATTTTTGCTTGGTGCTGAGCTATCCAGGTTGATTCTCTGAAACTAGCAATTTTGTTCAGAAGTATTCATAGACTTTTTGGAATTTCTCTGATCAAATGTAGAAGTTACATGTACCTTATATCATTGCACTTTTAAAATATTACATCTTTAAAATTACATTTGAGCTGCGTCATGAAAAAAAAACAACAATCTGCATATGCGAGAACAAGGACAAGGATCAGCTGATCAGCGCCTTTGTTTTCACTATACAGATAGTACAATTCCTCTTCTACTTACGAGGGGGGTTCAAAAAGTTCGAGGAAAAGTGCAGCCAAATTTGTAATTGTCATGAGAAACTTACATTCTCTGTGCATGTTGTAAATTAACATATAGTTAACATATGCAGAAAATTTAAATAAAATCGGATGGAAATTAGGCAATAAATCATGTGTGTTTCTAAGGTAACAACAGTAAAACCGGCCCAACGTCATAACTACCTCATTCATGCCGCTGTTGGCTAGCTCTTAAGCATTTTTGGAATCTACCTGGCATAAGGGCGTCTAATTGTCAGTTCTGTTTGTATAATGTGGTGAATTGTGCCGAAACTGCAATTCGATATGTTCTGTATTTCATGATTCTACTCTTTTCTATCGCGACGATCATTTTCGACCGTATGACGTTATTTGACGTTACGCTGCGCGAGACGACATGGACGCTTTTCTAGTCTTGTAGAAAGCATGCATACTACTTGTTGATTGCCGTTTTCTTAATTTCATTGTTGCCATATGCGCTTTCTGCTCTTAGCAGTGTTTCTTTCTTTTATAGTCCATTCCAAACACACAATTTATCAAATACCGTTGTTCCCTTCGCATTTTAGGCATACCCACTAAACAATATGGCAGCTTTACGCCAAAATGACGTCACACACTTATATGACGTCATGTGCTCACCGCAAACATATTGAAACTTTACTCATACAAAGTTTGGTGAATAAAGCACGGTAAACTATCAAATGCAACCTCATCATTAAACATCGACTTTTTGCAAAAATGAACAAAAGTGGGCGGGTAATCGTGACGTATGGTTTCCATAGCAACCACTGTTAACATTGTATTCAATCCAGAGCAGCAAAATTTGCTGTATAAGTACAAATCATGTTTGTCTATATAACTGTAATAGTTTAATTCAGCTGATGTACAAAATAAGAATATGATGGCACTTTTCCGCGAACTTTTTGGACGCCCTTCGTAATCCAAAGTTTCAAACTTCTAGCTTTCTTCTGTGACAGTACAGACTGGTTTGTGTTAGACAAAACCTAGATTGTTGGTTTTCTCACGTGATGGCTTATATTAAATGTGCATATTAATATCATCGTGTGATAAGATTAGAACATAATTTTCACTTGGTGCTAAGCTATCCTGGTTGATTCTCTGAAATTAGCAATTTTATTCATAAGTACATTGTATTCATAGACGTTTTGGAATTTCTTTGATCAAATGTAGAAATTACATGTACCTATTATATCATTGCACTTTTAAAATATTACATCTTTAAAATTACATATGAGCTGCATCAAGAGAAAACCAACAATCTGCATATGCGAAAACAAAGATGCAGATCAGCTTCGCGGTAACCGCAAAGCTGATCAGTGCCTGTCTTTTCGCTACACGGATAGTACAAACCCTCTACTTTCTAAATCTAAAATTTCAAGCTTCTAGCCATCTTCTGTGATGGTACAGACCAGTTTGTGTTGGACCTATTCAAAAACCACATTGTTGGTTTTCTCATGATGTGGCTCATATATATATATGCAAATGCACATATCACTGATACTCTTTCTAAACATAACATTTACGTAAACTAAGCCACAAATTCGCTGAACTACTTTTGAACCACCAGTTTAATGTTTTAAAATTTTGTATTGCATATTGATGTTCCTTTCTTCATTTTTTTTCTCATGAAAAAAAAAAATGAAAAAGAAAAATGAAATGAGCCTTCGTATGAGAAAACCAACAATTTGCATAGGCAAAAACAAAGCCGAAGATCAGCTGTGCAGTAACTGCACAGCTGATCAGCGCCTTTGTTTTTGCTACATGGATAGTACAATCTCTCTTCTTCTTAAATCCGAAATTTCAAGCTTCTAACCTACTTCTGTGACTGTACAGCCTGGTTTGTGTCAGACCTGGTCGGAACCACCAATTGTTGGTTTTCTCATGCACAGGCTCAAACTGAGTTTACCATGTAGAGGACAGTATTCTATGGCATATAAATAGGCACCAAACGAGGGATGGTGTATCTGTCTGATGAAGTTTCCCTCCAGGTCGAAGCACTGTATCCTGCCATTTTCCCTGTCAGCTACACACACAAGACCCCTATCCTCCGCCATTGTCAGGCTGTGGGGAACACTGAAGGCACCGGGGAGGGGATAACCATCAGCTGGGGGGAGGGGAGAGAGGAAAATATATTAACTAAATATCCTTTATGACACTTAAAAGATATTTACCTACCTAGTACCTATGTAGAGCCGCTTATTGTAACACGCCTCTTAGTGTAAACGTTACCACTAAGGGGTACAATCACAACGCTTAGTGTAAACAGGGCTATGTTTCACTAAACTGTGCAGTCACAATGCTTAGTGTAAACAGGGCTATGTTTCACTAAGCAGTGCAGTCACAACACTTAGTGTAAACAGGGCTATGTTTCACTAAGCTGTGCAGTCACAACACTTAGAGTAAACAGGGCTATGCTTCAATAAGCATTGCAGTCTTAACCCTTAGTATAAACAGGGCTATGTTTCACTAAAAGGCAGTAATGTAGACCAAAAAACTGTGTCACAATCTAATGTGCGCTTGGGACGATGATCTGTAATGAGTCACAATTTACTTAAACTTTATATGAGCAACCTCATGAGAAAACCAACAATGTGGTTTCTGAAAAGGTCTGACACAAACCGGCCTGTACAGTCACAGAAGATGGCTAGAGGCTGGAAATTTTGGTTTTAAAAAGTAGAGTAATTGTTCTACCTGTATAGCGAAAACAAAAGCGCTGATCAGCATCGAGGTTACCGCGAAGCTGATCTGCATCTTTGTTTTTGCCTATGCAAATTGTTGGCTTTCTCATGCGGCATCTCATATTACTTAACAAGTTTAAAGGTAAGATTCAATGTAAGCCGCCTCATGGGAAAGCCAACAATCTGCATAGGCGAAAACAAAGACACAGATCAGCTTCGCGGTAACCGCAAAGCTGATCAGCGCCTTTGTTTTCGCTACTCGGATAGTACAATTCCTCTTCTACTCAAATCCGAAATTTCAAGCATCTAGCATTCTTCTGTGCTTGTGCAGCTCGGCTTGTGTCCGACCTGTTCAAAAACCAGATTGTTGGTTTTCCCACGAAGCGGCTCATGTGTTTTCATACCTGCCTTGTCTCTGTTAGTTGTTCCCCATTGTTTCAGGAAATTTCCATTTTTATCAAACTTCATTATTCTGGCATTGCAATATCTGCAATCATAAAGAACATAAACTTCACATGATTGTATATTGCTCTGGGGCCAGTTGTTCAAAACTTCGTTAGCTTAATGTCATCGTTAAGACCTCAACTTGTTATGTAAATGCCGACTACATAAGCAAATACACTGTCATTTTTTGTTGATAAAATAGAAACAAGTGTATTTATAACATTCATGTTTTAAATTTTAAAGAATCGTTAACTAACAACATCATTACATGTAATTTTAAACAACTGGTCCCTGGTTCACAAAGAAGGTAAAAAAGGGCTTATTTAAAGTGGGAATTAGATTAAGCATATATGTCAATCATATTTGCACTACTATTAAATCATATTTAATATACCAGTAGTACATGAACATAATAGTCTACGCATTGTGAACATATAGACCATATAGAACTCAACATATTTAGGCCGCCTGTAGTTTTGTTCAAGTACTTTTCTAAAATGTGTAAATGACATTTAGCTCAATAAGTATGTCTTAATGCCTTCATTCAAAATTACCAATCCAGATTATAGCCAGAAAACTGTTTCTGCTGCAGGGATTTGAAGTCTACTATGTCAGAATCTCTGTAAACTGATTTTCCCATGAAATCTTCCCTACTTACCCATCCGATACAAAGAAATCTCCCGTTGAGAGGACAGCCACATCTGTAGGTTTACAGAAATGTTTCAGGTCATTCCCTGGAACGAACCTCTTCCCCAGTGTCAGGTCGGGTGTGTCGCTGTCCCTCGGAAACCGGAAGACCTGGTGTAGGGCTACATCTGTCACCCAGACGTTTCCCTGCTTATCAACAGTGAGACCATGAGGTAGATAAAACCTGCAGGGAAACAATACTTAAGTGAGACTATGAGGTAGATAAAACCAGCAGGAAAACAATACTTAAGTGAGACTATGAGGTAGATAAAACCAGCAGGGATTCAATACTTAAGTGAGACCATGAGGTAGATAAAACCTGCAGGGAAACAATACTTAAGTGAGACTATGAGGTAGATAAAACCAGCAGAGAAACAATACTTAAGTGAGACTATAAGGTAGATAAAACCAGCAGGAAAACAATACTTAAGTGAGACTATGAGGTAGGTAAAACCAGTAGGAAAACAATACTTAAGTGAGACTATGAGGTAGGTAAAACCAGTAGGAAAACAATACTTAAGTGAGACTATGAGGTAGGTAAAACCAGTACAAAAACAATACTCAAGTGAGACTATGAGGTAGGTAAAACCAGTAGGAAAACAATACTTAAGTGAGACTATGAGGTAGGTAAAACCAGCAGGGAAACAATACTTAAGTGAGACTATGAGGTAGATAAAACCTGCAAGGAAATAATACTTGAGACTATGAGGTAGGTAAAACCAGCAGGGAAACAACACTCAAGTGAGACTATGAGGTAGATAAAACCTGCAGAGAAACAATACTTAAGTGAGACTATGAGGTAGATAAAACCTGCAGAGAAACAATACTCAAGTGAGACTATGAGGTAGATAAAACCTGCAGAGAAACAATACTTAAGTGAGACTATGAGGTAGATAAAACCAGCAGGGAAACAATACTTAAGTGAGACTATGAGGTAGATAAAACCTCCAGAGAAACAATACTCAAGTGAGACTATGAGGTAGATAAAACCTGCAGAGAAACAATACTTAAGTGAGACTATGAGGTAGATAAAACCAGCAGGGAAACAATACTTAAGTGAGACTATGAGGTAGATAAAACCAGCAGGGAAACAATACTTAAGTGAGACTATGAGGTAGATAAAACCTGCAGAAAAACAATACTCAAGTGAGACTATGAGGTAGATAAAACCAGCAGGGAAACAATACTTAAGTGAGACTATGAGGTAGATAAAACCTGCAGAAAAACAATACTCAAGTGAGACTATGAGGTAGATAAAACCAGCAGGGAAACAATACTTAAGTGAGACTATGAGGTAGATAAAACCTGCAGAAAAACAATACTGAAGTGAGACTATGAGGTAGATAAAACCAGCAGGGAAACAATACTTAAGTGAGACTATGAGGACAGAGGTAGATAAAACCTGCAGAGAAACAATACTCAAGTGAGACTATGAGGTAGATAAAACCTGCAGAGAAACAATACTCATGTGAGACTATGAGGGAGATAAAACCTGCAGAGAAACAATATTATATAGTCAATTTACAAGTGGAAAACAATACTAGTGCAGGAAAACATGTCCGTGCAATGAATATCCCCATAAACCCCACTTTAATATAGCAAAACTGGGGTATGCAGGGGTATACCTATTTTTCTTATTTTTGCTCCAAAACATAGATTGTGGGTACTCGTTAGAACCGCCTCGGCGAGGCAGTTCTAACGTGTACCCACTATCTATGTTTTGAGCAAAAATAAGAAAAATATCAACATTTTTTTCTGATGAAATTTTCAATTTTTATGGCTGAAAAAAATCTCTGTATATTGCATGGGCAATTTTCCTAATGGTAAGAATCATAATTCTAACCCTGACAATAAACAGGAGTGCAGGGGCCTAGTGGTTAGCACTTCAAGACTGTGTATAGTGAGATATTTTGGGTATGTCATGATCAGATCTATCTTAACATAAATATGGTACATACAGGATTATTTAGAAAAATAAAGTCATATGGATTTAAATAGTGCTCCAGATAGGGTCCATACAGCCGTAATTCACAAACTTTACTTTTTGCAAATACTGCAGAAATTGAAATTTGTCAGTACCAAATGTGGGAATGAGTTCAGTTTCTTTAGTAGTTCATAAACTCACGAACAAATTTTGTACTAATAGTCATTTTGACTGGTTTAATAAACTTTACTTTTATACACTGTTCTCATGGACGCTGAGAGATAATATTCATAAACCAGTCATCAAGAATCGAAACTGAAAGTAGAAATAGCATGATGGCTGCATAATGATTGTGAAAGTTGATTTTTTCATCAGGAAAACATGTCCGTGCAATGAATACCCCCCTAAACCCCACTTTTAAATAGTAAAACTGGGGTTTGCAGGGGTATACCTATTTTTCTTATTTTTGCTCCAAAACATAGGTTGTGGGTACTCGTTAGAACCGCCTCGCCGAACCGCCTCGGCGAGGCGGTTCGGCGGGTACATGTTAGAACCGCCTCGGCGAGGCGGTTCTAACATGTACCCACAATCTATGTTTTGAGCAAAAATAAGAAAAATATCAAAATTTTTCTGCTGAAAATTTTCCATTTTTAAAGCTCAAAAAATTTCTTTTTATTGCATGGTCAAGTTTTCGTAATGTTATGTCAAGACTTAACTTCTGTAAGTTTTTACAATTTGATTACCACATTATCTGAGCTACTAAGTGTACTCACATATTTTTGCCAAAGGATCTTCTCACATTGTCCTGCTGGTCTATTATTACAATAGCATCAGTATTAACAGCCATATCTTGCATCTGATAGACATTATCATAGTTAAATGACCTGGAAATACACGCACAAAAAAAAAATAAAACAGCCGCGTCATGAGAAAACCAACATTGTGGTTTTTGAACAGGTCCGACACAAACTGAGCAGTACAAGCACAGAAGATGGCTAGAGGCTGGTGATTTTGGATTTAGAAAGTCGAGGAATTGTACTATCCGTGTAGTGAAAACAAAGGTGCTGATCAGCCTCTCAGTTACTTTGGTTTCGCATATGCGAATTGTTGGTTTTCTCATGTGGCTATCAATGTTTGCTTGTATTTAGGCTTAATGTCCCAGTCAACAATTTTTCAGTCGTGTCAGGATGGAGCAAACGCTTCGAGGGTTTAACCAATACTGTAAGGAGTTAATGTGTCCTGCTCCATGACACAACAGCAGGGGTGTACCTATTTTTCTTATTTTTGCTCCAAAACATAGATTGTGGGTACTCGTTAGAACCGCCTCGCTGAGGCGGTTCTAGTGTACCCACGATCTATGCTTTGAACAAAAATACTAAAAACATCAAAACCTTTCTAATGAATTTTCAACTTTTACTGCTGAAAAATTCTATGTATATTGCATGGGCAATTTTTGGTAATGCCCTTACAGTGAATTCCAGATCCTTGAACCCCTGTGGAACACATAGACATCCCCATTGTCTCCCGTAGCTAGCCCACCAATCTGACCAAACACCACAGAGTCACGTCTCCTCGGCACCGACGAGATAAACTTCAGGTTCATTTTAGGATGTGGGACTGGGGCTGAAGATTTAAAAGTATGTGTATGAGCTGTTGTGTAACAAAACATCTACAATGTACATGTATCACTTAACACTCACAGACTAAAATTTATCTTGTCAAAGCATTTTGAGAACATTTTATTTTGTCCAGTTTTACTCAGGTTTTCTTCACATTATCATAACATGAAACAACTTTTTCAGTTTTAAAAAAAAAATGAGGGCAAAAGTATGTATATGTTGAAAAGATTTCATTTCAGATTTATTGTCACTTATACAAGTCAATAATAAAACCTTACTCACATAAAATATTAGCTGAAAGAATGAGATGAATATCAATTGTGTCGCCGCATAAGAAAACCAACAATCTGCATATCCGAAAACAAAGCCGCAGATCGGCTGTGAAGTAACTGCACAGCTGATCAGTGCCATTGTTTTCGCTACACTGATAGTACAATCCCTCTTCCTCTTAAAACAAAATTTCAATCTTCTAGCTATTTTCTTCGACTGTACAGGCCAATTTGTATCGGACCTGGTTGAAAACCCAAATTGTTGGTTTTCTCACGCGAAGGCTCAATCAATATTTCAGTTTTGAATCTTCTTGAAAGGCTGTTCCTGTTCTGATTATGGAGCTACACAATCAGCTTATGTTATATATACACAATCACATGTAGTGGCTCCGACATGGTGGATTCCAGTTAAAATACTTGGGCCAGTTATTCAAAACTTCGTTAGCTTAATGCCATCGTTAAGACCTCTGACAACTTGTTAAGTTAATGCCGACCAAATAAGCAAATACACTGTTATTTTTTGTTGACAAAATGTGAGAATCCAATCTCACATTTTCTCAACAAAAAATAACAGTGTATTTGTAATATTCATGTTTGAAATTTCAACTAATCGTTAACTAATGATGTTGTTAATTTTGAACAACTGGGCTCTGGTAAATTAACAAAGCTAGTAGCAAAATGATAGACTTTACAGAAGCACTACTTATCTACACTGTCACAAACATCACACAATGATTAACTTCAGTGACTAAAGCAACACAATATAAACATGTCAAGCTCGGCAACTACCTAAAATTCATGAAAATGAATTGAGCCGCGTCATGAGAAAACCGTATATTTGCCTATGCGAAAACAAAGGTTACTGCGAAGCTGATCAGCACCTTTGTTTTCACTACACAGATAGTACAATTTCTCTACTTTCCAAATCCAAAATTTCCAGCCTCGGGCCATCTTCTGTGACTGTATAGGCTGGTTTGTGTCGGACCTGGTCGGAAACCGCGAAGACCGTTTTTCTCATGTCATGGCTCAATTAAAAGCAGAGGAACAAAATCAGAAATCAAACAAAGACACAGTTACCCGCTGAATGTCTGTAATAGTCTCATGCATCACAAAAACATGTCCGTGTAAAGTATACCCCCTTGAACCCCACTTTTATATAGCAAAACTGGGGTATACAGGGGTATACCTATTTTTCTTATTTTTGCTCCAAAACATTGATTATGGGTACTCGTTAGAACCGCCTCAGCGAGGCAGTTCTAACGTGTACCCACAATCTATATTTTGAGCAAAAATAAGAAAAAAGAGTTTTTCCAATGAAATTTTCAATTTTTGATGCTGAAAAAAATCTCTGTATATTGCATGGGCATGTTTTCGGAATGCAATTGAGCCTGAAACTGATGATATTCTGAGCCATGATGTCTCAAACTATACATTGAGAAGGAAGGAACTGTTTATATGATTTGCCCTTTCTTAACTCAGTGATGTGAAAATGCAAAACTTAAAGTCTGTGATCTGTAACAGAGGCCTGGTGTTCTGTGTTTGTGACCTCATCATTTGCAAAAAGTTGTGAAACATGATTTTTAGCTTAATGGATAATAATAGGAATAAGAAGGCACAGAATTTAAAATCCCAAACCCAGATACCAATATGTGATTTGAGACCAGACCCCCGCCTGCCTCCACCCCTCCTCTATAAGTGCTAAAAGAGTGCTAGACTTGAAGTTTCTTAATCAAATTCTAATCAGGCTATAATGCTGTACATGCTGACCTGAACTAGTTTTTGTAGAGACTTTTTGTTGTAGTATCTCACAATATGGCTCATTTAAAGAAAACAGAAAGCATCTAAAGTCAAAACAACATCTGAACAGCCATCTTGGATACCTTCCTCAGGACCTGCAGTTGCTGCTGTAACATCATTGGCTGCCTTTACAGTGCCCTCCCTTGCTTCATTAGAATTACTTCCCTTTGAATTCAAAGCATGAGTAGGACTATTCAAGTTTGGAGAATCAGAGTTTGACTGTGACAGGTCTTCAGTAGAATCCTGTAATGTTTGCTCTCCACTGTAATCATTATAATGCTGGTTAGCTGCCTGGACAAAGAACTTGTTCCGATTTCTACTTTTACTTGGTCCATCCATCATCATGTGACCTGATGACATCATCATGCCTGGATCAGTATAGTCTGAAAAACTGTTCATTCTCGATCCCATCAAATCATCGTACAAAGGCTTTTTCACTCGCGATCTCTGTCTCAAGATATCATAGTAATCAGGGTAATCGTAATACGACAACAACTTGGGGTTTGGCCTACGACCAAAGGAGCTATAATCATCGTCAAAGCTGCTCTTAGAGTCTGAAACAGAATACTTTGAATTTCCCTGAAGACGATTGTCTTTATCAACATTTGCTAAGTTCCCATCACCAACACTACCTGATTTGACTTGGCTCACTATACCTTTATGTACTGGTACATGTTGCGGTTGTAAGGTCTGTGGACCACCGGCACTTGGCTGTTCAACTGGGGCGTGATGGACATGTCCTTTAGCATGCTCTTCCAGTAGAGGGTTAGGAGGGAGGGGTGTGTCAGCATCCGCAGGGAGATTAGCCGACACCTGTGGTACGTTGTTACCCGGGCAGGTGTCGGAGCCACGACTATGCTCCATAGCAGCATCCATGTAATACATGATGTAAAAGTTGCACATCTCATCATTGTGGGTTGCTCTACAAACGTAACCAAATAAAGTTATCATATACATGTATGTGTAGTTATCTTAATAAAATTTCTAAAAATTTATCATTTAAAATATTTATATAGGATATACAAATGCCTAGAAGTCTGGTTCATTATAAAAGACCTCCAAAAACAATGTTGTAGAGTTTCACTTTAGGCAGTGACTAAAACATTGGAAACCAACCACCACCATGGTATGTACACTGAAAAAAAGTTATAAGAGGCCACCTCATATTTTGTCTTCTAGTTCAGAAAGTAAAATAAGATCAATTAAAATTCATGATCATATGAATAAACCAATGTCTAACAGTGGCTCTGTGAGTTTCTGCATTCCAAAATGCGTGATACTTCTCACACAGACGAAGCATGTGTAAAGGTACCCTATTTCAAAAAGTCACACTTTATTAACATCAAATTAAATGTCATACTAGAAATGGGTGTTTGTAAAACACTATGCCCCCAACTGTATGTTTGTCCTTAAACTGGCAAATTGTAGGGTTTGTTTATTTCATTTGAATGAAGTGAAATTTAATTTCCTGTAGAAACTGTTCGGTTGCTTCTGTTTTGACCTCGATCCAGAAACAGAGAATGTAAGCTTTATGCCGACAAGTTAAAATGGAGTAAAAATTTCAAAATTGAGTTATTTTGTCAAAATTTGACGGAAAGTCCTCAAAAGTTAATCAGGTAATTTTCTTCTCAGCCCCAACCAGTATACCAAATATAAAGGCTCTAGCTAAAATACTTTTTGAGATATTGTGCACACAAGATTTTCAAATTTTGTTTTCAAAGGGACATAACTCAGAAAAGGGGCATAACTCAGACATGGAAAAAAATACGGGTCAACTATTTTTTCATAAGAAATCTGTATACTAAAATTCAAAACCCTAGCATGCAGCGTTCAAAAGTTTCAATTTTCTCCGAAAAGTAAAAAAATCAATCAAAATTTCAAAATTCCGTATTTTTGTCAAAATTTGACGGAAAGTTCTCAAAAGTTAATCAGGTCATCTACTTCTCAGCCCCAACCAGTATACTAAATATGAATGCTCTAGTTTAAATACTTTTTGAGATATCTTGCACACAAGATTTTCAAATTTTGTTTTCAAAGGGACATAACTCAGAAAAGGGGCATAACTCGGACATGAAAGAAAATACGGGTCAACTATTTTTTCATGAGGAATGTGCATATGAAATTTTGAAACCCTAGCATTCACCGTTCAAAAGTTTCAAATTTCACTGAAAAACTGAAAAATAATCAAAATTTCAAAATTCCGTAATTTTGTCAAAATTTGCGGTAAAGTTCTCAAAAGTTAATCAGGTGATCTACTCCTCAGACCCAACCAATATACCAAATATGAAGGCTCTAGCTTAAATACTTTTTGAGATATCTTGCACACAAGATTTTCAAATTTTGTTTTCAAAGGGACATAACTCAGAAAAGGGGCATAACTTGGACATGAAAAAAAATACGGGTCAACTATTTTTTCATGAGGAATGTGCATATGAAATTTCAAAACCCTAGCATTCACCGTTCAAAAGTTAACAGACGCACCCACCCACCCACACACACACACACAGACAAGCCGAAAGCAATATGCCCTTCCAACTTTTTCAAAGTTGGGGGCATAATTATAACGTTGTGTTTTTACATTTTAATTTATTTGAAAGTGCTACTGACTGCCATGATGCAAGATAAAATTAAGTCAAAAGTGTTGCTGCAATAAGAATCTTCGTTTCTGTTTTGCACATGCAAGAAGACAACAACCTGAATAACAGGAATTCAGCTTTTGTATGCAATTTGCATACCAACTTTGTTCTTTCCCAGTTGCGTTATTATCAGCAGCACGGCATTGAAATTTTCAGCGATTATTTAGGTCAAATACTAGACTCTGATAAACTTTGAAAATTAAAAAAATCGTCCACAAATTTTGTTATTTTGTTCGTTAAAAATTGGCATTGAAACCGGAAGTGTGCGGCAGCCTTGACATGTTGGTCCTCGAAAATGGTCAAAAACAGTTCAGTCGAATTATATCTCTCATTTCCAGGCCTCATCAAGTGAATTTAACAGGGGTCAACATGTTTAAGAGGCACATTTATGAATTTTTCAAAAAATCTCAAAATTGGCGATTTTTAAAAATGCATAAAAATTCTACCAGTAGAGAAAATTCGAATGTTTGATGTTTTTCCGAGCCGTAACGACCCCTTTGATGACACCCGTTCCTAATTTCAATAAATGGTGTGCTGTATCCAATTTTTTATTTAAAAACATTGATTTTTGCATTTTTACTCCAAAAACGCCTTTAGTAAAAGAAAATTATTTCTTAACACTTTGGAACTGTACTTACTTGAAAGACACGTATTTTGGCAAAAAATTGTGCAATTTTTAACGTGGCTTAGAAACAAAAAATGAGTTTGAAAAGTGGCCTCTTTATAACTTTGTTTCAGTGTACTCTTATATCTTATAACTTGTTAAGAGACCAGGAAGTGGCAGATCTGTCAAACTCAACTCAAACAAATCTTCACACAAAACTAGCATGCAGTGTGTGACATTTACCTAATTGTAGACTTACCTATACTGGTTACTCTTGTCTGTGTGACCTTGACCTAATTGTAGACTTACCATATCCTAGTTACTCTGCGTTACCTTGGCCTAATGGTAGACTTACTCTATCCTAGTTACTCTGTCTCTGTGTGACCTTGACCTAATTGTAGACTTGCCCTATCCTAGTTACTCTGTGTGACCTTGACCTAATTGTAGACTTGCCCTATCCTAGTTACTCTGTCTCTGTGTGACCTTGACCTAATTATACACTTACTCTATCCTAGTTACTCTGTGTCTGTGTGACCTTGACCTAATTGTAGACTTACCCCATCCTAGTTACTTTGTCTCTGTGTGACCTTGACCTAATTGAAGACTTACCCCATCATAGTTACTCTCTCTGTGTGACCTTGACCAAATTGTAGACTTATCCTATCTCAGTTACTCTGTCTCTGTGCGACCTTGACCTAATTGTAGACTTACCATATCCTAATTACTCTGTGTGACCTTGACCTAATTGTAGACTTACGCCTTCCTAGTTACTCTGTCTCTGTGTGACCTTGACCTAATTGTAGACTTACCTAATTAGTCTGTCTCTGTGTGACCTTGACCTAATTGTAGACTTACCCTATCCTAGTTACTGTCTCTGTGTGACTTTGACCTAATTGTAGACTTACCCTTTCCTAGTTACTCTGTCTCTGTGTGACCTTGACCTAATTGTAGACTTACCCCTTCCTAGTTACTCTGTCTCTGTGTGACCTTGACCTAACTGTAGACTTTCCCTATCCTAGTTAGTCTGTCTCTGTGTGACCTTGACCTTATTGTAGACTTACCATATTCTGGTTATTCTGTCTCTGAGTGACCTTGACCTAATTGTGGACTTACCCTATTTCAGTTACTCTGTTTCTACCAATAGAGGAATATGTACACTCAGCAGCCTGTAAACAGCAGAGGGGAGGCAATTACACATGAGAGTTTTGTAAGTTTGCTCACTACTAGTGATGACCTTTCTACATGTATCCTTTGGATAGGATGTAAATTGTCAGTGGAGGAAGGTTTGCATCCACCAGGGATATTACAAAGTGGCTATACCCAAAGACACGTGGCTGGGGAGTTAAAATTGGCACAAAGTGTGAAGTGTCTGGAATGTTGATTTTATAAATGCTACTGGAAGAAAAAATTTGACTTGAGATTTGGAATCCTGAGATCTTGTCTTTAATGACCAAATCTTCATAACTGCCAATGTGAGTGACTACGATTCTAAAATGCTACTGATCTAGTTACTGCTGGTGTGAAAAGTCCATATAAGACAAACAGAATTCTTACCAAGGTATCTCCAGGTTTAATCTCTATCTCCTCTGGCTTCTTACCAACAGGATAAAATGCCTGAAATATACAGTATGGTACTTAACCCAGTTTTCGTGGCAGTTCCAGTTTTCATGGTATACACGCTTTTTATCTGAAACTGTACTTTCTCACAAGGTGTCAAGTTTACCAGCGTCTGTCATCCATATTGTGCAATAAAAATAACAAAGATTGTTTTTGTGAGGGTTGTTCAATATTTTTCATTGACCTGAATCTGAATATGGGGGTTAAGCTTTATTCAAAATGGGTAGAAGTCTTTTAAAATGTTTCTAGTTGTTTGTAAAGTTACTTATTTCAATTCACAAGGTGTGATAAAATAATGACACTTTAAAATCTTATAAGAATTTCTTGAAGTATTGAAATTGCCAACCACTTTTTGAATGACCCACAAATTCTGGTGCCTTACTTTTTATGATGTCATTCAAAATAGTGTCTATGTAATCAATAAACAGAATTGCCATAAAATGCCAATGATTATTACATATCATTCCATATTTAAGCTGTGACTTGTTTCAATAATCCAGGAGTTGCCATGAATTATTAGTACCACGAAAACTGGGCCAACCATCATATATACCGTAAGTTCGGAAATGTTCGCAAGAACTTAATTTTTGCGACCATTTGGGAATTTAATGTTCTCACTAATAAAGAATCTCTATGAGTCATAAAGACTACACAAACACTCATTCCCGAATTCAAGACATAGCAAATTATTCAGAGAAAGAAAATTCGCGAAACAAAAGTCACACGAAAATTTACGAATCTACAGTACCATTGAGAGATGTGATTCTTGCAGCATTCACTCACAGTATTCACCCAGATTCAAAAAGTAAGATGCATTTTGACATTACGAAAACTTGCCCATGCAATATACAGAGATTTATTGAAAATTTCATCAGAAAAATATTTTTCATATTTTTTGCTCAAAACATAGATCATGGGTGCACCTTAGGTCTGCCTCGCCTCATCTTGTAAGATGATGATCTGTGTCTTTGTTGTGTGTTAAAGTGTTCTAGCTTATTTTATCAGCAGAAACTTATCAAATATTAGGCCATACCAAATAATAAGTAGATTCTCATAGGTTATCTCATGATGCAGCTAAAATGTACATGTATTTTCTTGCACACCAGACAGAAATTGCCACACTTTTTGCCTGGGTGATAAAATTGCATCTCACCCAGGTGTTCTCACCCAGGCTAAAAAAATTACGCAAAACCTTGAAATAAACCAGATTTTGGGGGTTGTTGTGCAAGAAAAAGAATCTAATATGGTGTTCTGTTCTAGATGGAAGTTTCCAACCCTCGGGATGACCGTGCTGAGCGGAACCTCGGCAGAGCCTCGGTTCCGCTCAGCACGGTCATCCCTTGGGTTGGAAACTTCCATCTAGAACAGAACCCCATATAAGATTCTTATAATCTCACCTGAGGCCACTGTGGGTTGCCTTTACCGATCAATTCATAGTGTGACTGGACCTGACTGTCATTTCTAAACCTGTAGCCTGAGATTACTCTACCTGTGGGTGAGAAAGCAGTCTTGTTAACTTCTCTCTACTGACTCTCAAGTTGGACATAAACAGGCATACCAAGCAAATACACAGTAACTTGAGGTTTGAACAATTTAACATCTCTTGAAATAAATTCTGACACTGATCAAACTTGATTTCTAACGTATGACGATTTGATGTCAGTAAAACAACTTAAGTCTAAGACATTTATCCATAAAGATCTTTTGTTTTTATAGATTACTGATGCCTTACGAGACAGCAAAATAAGGCCCTTCTAAAAATCTAATTGCAGTAAACATCATAAAGTAGACATTTAATTCAATGCTTTATTTATTTAACAATGACTCCTATAAGCAGAAAGTTATTTAACGAGGAGTCCTAACAGCACAAAGACCACTAGTAGAATTCCTAACAGCCCGAAAATCACTACTAGTTTACTTGAGTGACACCAGAAAGCTCCATCTCCACTTACCTAATGTATGTGCATGGGTTCTAAAACCGAATGGAAATATACTGGTTGACCAATCAAATCTACATGACATATCGGCATGGACTTCTGAAAATAGATAATTATTGTTGCTGCTTCAGGGTTTTGCATCCTACAAACAGCACAGATCATATGGAGACGGGGTCTCATCTGAAAGACCCGAAATAAATCAACTCTAGAGTTGTCTATCTGTACCTTACACGCATGATATATTCTTTTTCTTGCATGCCTTAATGCAGTGACGCTTGATTTTCATAACAAATACACTGAAAAACTCTGCAATAGTGTCCGCCATTTTGAAATAGAACGTTTTTGACGGCATTGTGACGTGTGTGCTTAATGTTGTAGCTTCATGACATCCTATTATACAACAAATGAGCCACCTCGTGAGAAAACCAACAATCTGCATATGCGAAAACAAAGGCGCAGATCAGCTTCGCGGTAACCGCGAAGCTGATCAGCGCCTTTGTTTTCCCTACACGGATAGTACAATTCCTCCTCTACTTAACTCCAAAATTTCAAGCTTCTAGCTCTTTTCTGTGCTTGTACAGGCCGGTTTGTGTCGGATCTGTTTGGAAACCACATTGTTGGTTTTCCCAAGTGGTGGCTCAAATGTTAGAAAGGAACATGTGCATGTAGGGTCAGACAACCAAGGGTAAATAAGAATTTCTACCCCTGGCCAAAGCCTTGGATATACTGATATTTTCTCGCAAGGTGTGCAAGAAAATATTTTATGACCACTCATTCAAGAAGAGCATTTGTCAGTTAGTGGTGACAGAAATGTGCACTAAGCACTGGTAACCTGCCTCTGGGAGGCTTACCAAGCAACGTGGCTAGAATAACTGACAATCCCAACATGACCATAGGTATTGACTGTGGACGTAAAGCAACAATACCAACAAACATACCATTACAAAAACATGTCCATGTAATATACAGATTTTTCTGAAGTTGTAAAAATTGAAAATTTTCAGTAGAAAATTTTCATATTTTTGCTCAAAACATAGATTGTGGATACACGTTAGAACCGCCTCGATGAGGCGGTTCTAACGGGTACCCACAATCTACGTTTTGGAGCAAAAATAAGAAAAATAGGTATACCCATGCATACCAGAGTTTTGCTATATAAAAGTGGGGTTCAAGGGGGTATACATTACACGGACATGTTATCGTGATGAGATTAGGCTACACTACACAAGTCAGACAGACTTACTTTCTGTATTGGCAGGTATCACAGTGTCAAATGCTAATAACAGGTATATCCCTGCAACAAACTTTTGTCTGAAAACAGAAAATAAAAATGTTGTCAACCAATAATATTATAAGAATCTTGCATGAGTGTCAGGTATCGATAGACAAATCTGTCCTGAGGGTCACCAAGTGATGCCAAACTGTGACCCGAGGGACAGATTTGTCTATCCATACCTGACACCCATGATGGATTCTTTTACTTGCACGCCTTAATGCGGCGAAGCTTGATTTTCATACTATTTACTTAGAAAAACATCGCAATCGTGGCGTCTGCCATTTTGTATTAAAACATTTTGACATCATTGTGGCATCTGCATTTAACAACAATTATGTGATGTCCTCTACAACCAATGTTAAAAAAGAACACTTGAACTCAGGGTGAGCCTGGGGTAAGATAACAAGGGTGAGATGAGAATTTCTCACATGGGGTAAAACGTAGGATTGCTCTATCTGGTGTGCAAGAAACAAATGTACAGGTATTTCACCGTGGGTAAACCTGTAAACCTGACACATTCTAACCTTCCTACCTTTCTTGTGTAAGATATATTCTAATTCCAGACTGGTCTGCCAAATCTTTTTCTGAAATAAATTCAAAATAAGCTCCCTTTCCATATTTTTTTATAACTTTATTGTGTTACTAGCACAATTTGTTACGAACATAATTTGTTACACCATAATTGTTAACCTTAAAGAAAACCTTAATCGAGTTGTTTCTTAACATAGAAAATAGCTGTACAGAAGGCCCAGAAGTTCAACATTAAAATATAACAGCATAAATATTAAGAGTAATTTACACATAATATGATATTGTAATAATTTAGGAATAATTTTACTTTACGGTGAATTATCGTGATTTACGCGGAATGTTGGAGGGCAGATTGAGATGTGTTAATTAAAGACGGCTCATATCGCATCTGCCCGACAACATCACGCGTTAATCAAAGATAATTCACCGTAAAGTAAAATTATTTTGATTCAAACACGACTAATAAATAAATGCTTGCATTTCAAAATGTTTTCCAGTGGACTCATTCTCAGTGGACATGAATGTTTATCTGCAACGTCACAAAAATGCCACATTTTGCGCGTAATTTTGTTTACAGTGAATTATTGTTTATTTACAAACGGTGATGTTTCCATTAGGTTCAATGGGAAAGACGATAACATAGTGTTAGAATTAGAAATACTTTTACTTTACTGTGAATTATCATGTTTCACATGGGATGACTGAGTGTAGATCTTGATGCACTGATTCATGTCTGATAAAGCCTACCTGCGAACACTCTTGCATAGTGAACTTGTAAAACAATATAGTCGATGCCAGCCCCCGGACCAATGTGACGACCCACATCTTTCGGTAGCTGGAGGGGTGGGGCATTCTTGGCCCAGGCAAACAGGATCTGTTCTTGACCCCGGCATACCTGGCCACACTGCCTAGTAGAAGAAAAATAGTCTTTAGCCAATTTGTTATGTTATTATTATCAATTTCATTTGGATGAGTCCACTTTCATTTTTAAGGGGCAATAGGAGTGATTGTTAATTTTTATTAAGTTTTTCCATAAAATTTCTCTCTTTATTTAATATCTAAATAATGCTAATACATGTTTTAGGTCTATGTAAATAATCACTGTGATAATTTCTTGTATGTGCTAATGTCATTGTTCTTATTGTGTCTATGCTTTTGTATTGCATGCTATGCTTTTTCTTCATATTCTTTATAGTCGGTAAATAGCTATACATAGCTAATGTTATACTGTTATATACTCTCCGACTTTAAATAAAATTTGTCTTATGTCTTATGTCTTAGCAAACGTAATAACCCCTGATGGGACGCCACATTCTACAACATCACATATGTGGCTATACACTGGCACTGTATTTTATGGAGTGGAGTCATGAATTTTTTTTTTTTTTTTTTTTTTTTGATTCAGTTGTCCCTTTCAAGATTATTTCAGCTCATATGAGACGGGCCAATCAGTAGGTGGGGCGAAAACGGGAGAACCCCGAGAAAAACCACCTGACACACCCGCAAGCAGAACTTGGCTTGTCTCACATGTGGCCAGAGCGGGGCTCGAACCCACACCAGACACAGTGGTGAGATGATCGAATGGTTAAGTGCGATAATGAAATATCATCGCCCTTAACCACTCGGCCACGGGGGGCCGCCGGAGTCATGAATTGGAGTCTTGGATTGGAGCCATGGAGTGGAGTATTGGAGTGGATTCTTGGAGTGGAACCTTGGAGTGCAATGTTGGAGCAAAAGATAAACATTGATTTTGGTGGTAATTTTGTCTCGCTTCAATGAACGTCATAGTTAAACATGTAACGAATGCATTATCCATATAAGTAATGGAAATTAATGGTTAATATCTATTACTTATCCGTTACTGCGAACGGATTATGCATTTGTTACACATTTTGTGATGGCGTAAGTTAACCCCAATACAATTCGAACTGGCACCACCAGATTTGAATTTTCTGTTCCACTCAAAATTTCACTCCAAGGTTCCACTCCAAGTATCCACACCAATACTCCACTCCATGGCTTGAATCAAGACTCCAATCCAAGACTCAAATCCATATAATACACAGTGCCCTATACATTTGCCTATAGATGTTCCATCAATATGAAACCACAACGCAACAAAATGTACCTTCTGACATAATATGTTCTTGTAGAAAACTGTGCAAAAGTGGAAAAACATGTAGTACACCTGGACCCCTTTATAACATGCTTTGTTAAAACACGATTTTGGATATAACACTGATCATTTTTGGACCCCAAGTTGACTATTTTTGCTATATGTCTAAAATAATTGTCTATACATTTTACTCTCGTTTGGATAGCTAACACTGAAATTGGCCTGGACCCCAGCAATAGTGTTATAAGAGGATGAGGTGTATATGTTTTTTAAGTAACACTGTATTTGTAATCTTTGAATTATGGTCTACCGAATAAATGAGTTACTATAGCAACTATATAAGTCACAAAAATAGACAAAATAATTTTGACAACTTGTTTGTAAAGATGATATAGGCTTAACATTTGTGATATGAGCCACCTCATGAGAAAACAAACAATGTGGTTTTTTAACAGGTCCAACACAAACCAGGCTGTACAGCCACAGAAGACAGCTAGAAGCTTGAAATTTCGGAAAGAAGAAGAGGAATTGGACTTTCCGAGTAGCCTAAACAAATTGTTGGCTTTCTCATGCGGCGGCTCATATATATACATCTTTATCTCATCGATAATGATCGGACTCGACATGTAGATTTTGGTTCTGGGCCCTGAGAATATCCTGTAACTTTTTACCATTTATCAATGTGAATATCCTGTAACTTTTTACCATTTATCAATGTGAATATCCTGTAACTTTTTACCATTTATCAATGTGATAGGCCGGTTCCCGACATCCAAACACCAGGATATGATGAGCGGTACCAGCATCTGCCAACGCTTCAAACTTCACTGAAATAAATAGACAATTATAATGGATAAATACTGAATGTGGTAGATTTTAAGATATTCTGAGAAATCAGAAATGAGCAACCGCATAAGAAAACCAACACTCAGCATACGTGAAAATAACAGCTAATCAGCGCCTTTGTTTCTGCTACACAAACAGAACAACTCCTCTACTTTCTAAATCCAAAGTTTCCAGTCTTTAGCCTTCTTCTGTGACTGTACAGGCTGTTTTGCCTGGGACCTGGTCGGAATCCCAAATTGCTGGTTTTCTAGTGCACTGGCTCAAATTTATTATCAGTTCAGATTCTTTTTCTATTTAGAGAGTTTTAAATATTCGGCTCCATTTAGATACTCACCAGTCCTAGTATTGACTGTCCTGTCAAAATTTGCAAAATAACAACATTTAATGTTTGCAAAATTTGCAAAATAACAACATTTAATGTTGTTATTTTGCAAATTTTGAGAGGACAGTCAATGCTGTCTGGCTTCACATTGCCTAGTCACTGATGGTCACTGATGAGGCTCTAGTAGATGAAACCATAGTATGGCCCAACACCTAAATTCTCAATATTTTCAATGCACATTTTTTAAATACAAGGTCAAACATTTCTTGTTGCATTAATTTCTATAATCTGTCTCTCTTGGGACCATCGTCAGGAAAACATGTCCGTGCAACATATACCCCCTTAAACTCCTCTTTTATATAGCAAAACTGGGGTTTGCAGGGGTAAACCTATTTTTCTTATTTTTGATCTAAAGCATAGATTGTGGGTACTCGTTAGAACCGCCTTGGTGAGGCAGTTCTAACATGTACCAACTATCTATGTTTTGAGCTAAAGTATTAAAAATATCCATTTTTTTTTTCCAATGAAATTTTCAATTTTTACAACAGCAAAAAATCTCTGTATATTGCATGTGCAAGTTTTCATAATTCTCCTGATTAATGCTTATACCTTCCACACAGAGGGACTAAAAGAAAACCACCATACTGACTCATCAGGAATACATGCGTGTGACATGTATATCCCCTTAAACCCCACTTTTATATAGTAAAACTGGGGTTTATAGGGGTATAGACTGTGCACACTCACTTGAACTGCCTCACCAGGGCGGTTCTAACGTGTACCCACAATCAATGTTTTGAGCAAAAATACTAAAAATATCATAAATCTTCTCATGAAATTTTCAATTTTTACAGTTGAAATATTCTCTGTTTATTACATGGGCAAGGTTTCCTACTGTCTGTATACCGTCTTTCAGAAACTGCATTTTTCAAAATCTCCATTTTCTGAAACATCACAAGAAAAATATGACCATGTCATCTTTTTGCAACCCAAAAGTCATAAAATGAGCCGCAAAAAATCAGTTCACTAATTTTATAATTATGCCAAAAAATTATCTTGAATAGGCATTTTACATGTGCAAGAGCAGTAATCCGGACACCTTAAAATTGAAAATCAGGCAAATCTGTGGAAAAAATTTAAGATTTTGGCGCTCAGCTATGCATACAATCCAATTTTGTTATGGTTTGGTGCAATTTGAATGAAAAATAACCAATTTAGATTTTGTTCGGGAAGATAGTTACTTCCCTTGCTGACATTTTTACAGTGGAAAAAAGCCCTATTCAAAATTATTTTCTTGCATAAAATTTTTATTTGTTAAACAATTTTCAAAATTTTTGTGGCACTTTTTTAAGACTTTTGTAATGCAAAAAGATGACATGGCAATATTTTTCTTCAGGTCTTTCAGAAAAGTGAGATTTTGAAAAATTCAGTTTCTAGAAGATGGTGAATAGACAGTAATGTGATAGGTTTTCAGGTGACCAACAATAGCAGCAAAGACAATAAATCTTATCAAACTATCTATATGCATGCACAAGGAAATGAAGAATTTATAAATGGTCATACATATAAACAAATTCCCTCGGGCAATACAGGATCATAATTAATACCTGACAGATTTTATCATGACAGATTTCACCTGTAATTAACTATTTACAACAACAGTAAAGGTTAACGAGGGCAATTAATTTTTCAACTTTTTTTCATTTCAAATTTGGTGAAACAGAAGATCTTAACCATTTTCTCTTTGCTCACAAAACACTTTACCGTTTTGTCTACATCCTTTTGCCTAAAGAGCAAAATAGCAGACAAACCAACTTGCAAAACAAGAGTTGGGAGGGGGAAATAAGACCTAGAACACCTGTATTTCATTATTTCATGCACAAAAATTCATACATGCAAAAAATCTCATTCATAACTCAGGTAAATTGCATATCTTTATGCACATAACCATAATTATAATGTGATGATATCATAAAGAAATCTGTCATTGCTACATGCATAATTAATTAAAGAGGTGAAAAGATTTTATCATTTATATTCTTCATCCGCAGTGTTTATGAAGATAACATCATGAAAACATGTCCGTAACAAGTATACCCCCTTGAACCCCACTTTTATATAGCAAAAGTGGGGTTTGCAGGGGTATACCTATTTTTCTTAGTTTTGCACCAAAACATAGATTGTGGGTACTCGTTAGAACCGCCTCAGCGAGGCAGTTCTAACGAGTACCCACAATCTATGTTTTGGAGCAAAAATAAAATAACAAAAAAAAAAATCTACTGAAAATTTTCAATTTTTACAACTTAGAAAACCTCTGTATATCACTGGGTGCTTCCTTGGTCCCGATATAAAAAGGTTTTGTTTGACTATTTGGTAACAGATTTTGTTCTACTTCTTTAACACGGTAAATCTCCACAAAGCAGATTCAACAATAACATAAATCGCTTAATTTATATCACTTTTTAACGAATCAAATTAAATCTTACTATAAAATTGCATTCAAAGCACTATATTATGACTTGAAATTCTTTCAATGACGTCATAAATTAGAATCGAATCAAATCTTTGACCAAATTCTAGGAATTATTGTAGAAATAAATCTGATACCAGAATCAAACAAAACCAAATCCTATCGGGACCTATAGTAAAAGTCAAACAAAACCTTTTTATATCGGGACGAAGGAAGCACCCAGTGGTATATTGCATGGGCGTGTTTTCGTAAGGTCATAATGAAGTCAACCTGAGAACCATTGTTTTTATATATTTTTTCAAGGGCAGCACCATCTTTTTTATTGTTGTTGTTTTTTCAAGTGATTTAATAAGAGGATAAAACATTCTTTTCCTTGCATTAATGTTTGCCAAGCCCAAGGGCAATAATAAATTTCAGCCCAAACCGCAAAGCAGTGAGTGAGGGCTGCAACACATTATTGCCCAAGGGCTTGGCAAACGTTAATTTAGCACTGAAAAGAATGTTATGTTGTCATCGTTATAATAATTATACCCTTCCCTGTACATTTTATTTATTTATTTACTTATCTATTTTATATAATACAAAACAAAAGTCCAAATCAACAGACATAATTGATCAAACTCATCAGTGAATGGAACAAGTAAACATATTTCTGGATTACTAAAATATTCCTTTGTATCTAAAATGAAAGAGAAGCCATTCTGACATGCGGACAATGTCTTGAAATCATATACAGGGATATTGTTGGCTTGAAAATGAAAGGGGCCATTTTACGGAAAACACTCAGCTAGAATCATTATTGCCTATCTCCTTACAATATAAAACCGGCCCATTATTTCAAAATGAAGGGGCCATTTTGAAAATTAAAAGGCAATTTTGCCCATGGCCCCTTCCAAAATTATCCCTGCATATATAATGACATTCCCTCAGCCATTGATTGGTCAGTGATCAGTTGCAATGTGACACTTAAAATATAGATGAAATGTACAAGTTCTGAAATATACATGTGGCGTTAGATTAAGATAAATTACTCCAATCAGAGCTCATAGCATGGTACATATCTGTTAAAGTCTCAGGGCAATAACACCATAAATGCCCTGCTATGACATCATCTGGGGGCATTAATGGTGTTAATGCCCTGTAACACCCAACAACATATTGATGTCAGTTACAACATGACAATATACTATCGGAGAGATACTTTAGGTATATAACAATATCCCATATAAAACAGCTAATATATAGAGGTGGAGCCTCAGTTAAAGTCTCACCCTCACTAAGGTTCCAACATTTTTTAATCAATATTATCTTGAAACAAGTGATTTTGTAACATTCTGTACTAGAGTTCAACCTCTTTATAACATGCCTCACTATTATAAGGTTTTTATTATAAAACAGCTATTTCATGCCTCCAAATATTATTATTTTGCTACCGGTATATGCTTTTTTTTGGGGTAAATAATCTGGTTTTGTTTCACCTTTTACACAGTCTATATCTATGATTTCAAAAGGTAGCATTATCAAGAGGTTGACCTGCTGAGTATGATTATGGAAACTTGTCTAAAACTCATTGAATATTCAATGAGCCGCTGCATGTGAAAACCAACAATTTGCACTGGCGAAAACAAAGCCGCAGATCAGCTGTGCAGTAACTGCACAGCTGATCAGCGCCTTTGTTTTCACTGAACAGATAGTACAACCCTTCTTCTTCTTAAATCCGAAATTTCAAGCTTCTAACCAGCTTGTGTGACTGTACAGGCCAGTTTGTGTCAGACCTGGTCGGAACCCAAATTGTTGGTTTTCTCACGCACAGGCTCCAATCATTTCAACTTACCAATGTATTGGTCTTTTTCAATCTTGTACCCTGTACACAGATAGGAATCGGGCTGTAATGAGAATATAAGAATCTTACATGAGTGTCAGGGACGGATAGACGCCTTGTGATGCCAAACTGTGACACCTACACAGTATTGCTGCACTCAACACTCAAATTTATGATTTTTCAGTGAAAAAAAAACCAGAGGACCAATGGTCCTGTAAACGCTCACCTGAGTCTGCTGCATATACCAATAAACATGTTTGAATATTATGGTATTTAACCCCAGTGCAGGGGCAGATGAAGCCCTTGGGGTCGTTTTCTTTTTTCAGACTAATCAATATTCTGTCCATGGATGCTTCACGCCAAGTTTCATTAAAATCAATCTATTGGTTTCAGAGAAGAAGATATTTGAAGGGTTTTTACCATATATGGGTATGGTGGCCATCTTGGTCATGTGACTTAGATTATTAATATACACATTGGTTCCCCCATCCTATAGATGCTTCACATAAAATCTGGCTTCAATTGGCCAAGTGGTTTTAGAGGAGAAGATGTTTGAATATTATGGTAATATACATGTATATTGCCCCGGGGTGTGGACATATGAGCCCTTAGGTCCATTTTTTTTTCAGAATCATTAATATTTAGTCCTACTACCCATTTCCTGCAAGAATTTCACCTCAAATGACTTTTTAAATGTTTTCCCCATTCCAATGCATTGGCGACCTATGTTGACCTTGTCGTAAAATAGGTCAAGGTCACCACAGGGTCATGATTTATATATACATTGTAGTACTTCAGCCATTGGTGCTTCATACCAAGTTTCTTTGAAATCGGTCCTCAAAATTCGGAGAAGAAGATTTTTGAAGGGTTTTTACCATATATGGGCATGGCAGCCATCTTGGTAATGTGAACTAGATAATTTATATATCCATTATTTCCCCCATTCCATAGATGCTTCACATACAATTTGGCATTGATTCGCCAAGCGGTTTCAGAGGAGAAGATGTTTGAATATTATGGTAATATACATGTATATTGCCCCGGGGTGGGGGCATATGAGCCCCTGAGGTCCAATTTTTTTTCAGAATCATTAATATTCAGTCCTACTGCCCATTTCCTGCAAGACTTTCACTTTAAATGACATTTTAAAAGTTTTCCCTATTCAAATGCATTGGCAACCTATGTTGACCTTGCCGTAAAAAAAGGTCAAGGTCATCACAGGGTCATGATTTATATGCACATTGTAGTACTTCAGCCATCGATGCTTCATGCCAAGTTTCTTTGAAATTGATCCACCTGTTCTGGAGAAGAAGATTTTTGAAGGGTTTTTACCATATATGGGCATCGCGGCCATCTTGGTCATGTGACCTGGATTATTTATATACACATTGATTACCCCTTCCTATTGATGCTTCACATAAAATTTGGCTTTGATTGGCCAAGCGGTTTCAGAGGAGATGATGTTTGAAAATTATGGTAATATACATGTATACTGCCCCGGGGTGGGGGCATATGAGCCCCTGGGGTCCAATTTTTTTCAAAATCATTAATATTCAGTCCTACTGCCCATTTCCTGCAAGACATTCACTTTAAATGACTTTAAATGGCATTTTAAAAGTTTTCCCCATTCAAATGCATTGGCGACCTATGTTGACCTTGCCGTAAAATAAGTCAAGGTCATCACAGGGTCATGATTTATATATACATTGTAGTGCTTGAGCCATCAATGCTTCATGCCAAGTTTCGTTGAAATCGATCCACCTGTTCTGGAGAAGAAGATTTTTGAAGGGTTTTTACCATATATGGGCATCGCGGCTATCTTGGTCATGTGACCTGGATTATTTATATACACATTGATAACCCCTTCCTATTGATGCTTCACATAAAATTTGGCTTTGATTGGCCAAGCGGTTTCAGAGGAGATGATGTTTGAATATTATGGTAATATACATGTATATTGCCCCGGGGTGGGGGCGGATGAGCCCCTGGTGCCCAATTTTTTTCAGAATCATTAATATTCAGTCCTACTGCTCATTTTCTGCAAGATTTTTCCTTTAAATGACAATTTAACAATTTTTCCCATTCAAATGCAAAGGCGACCTATGTTGACCTTGCCGTAAAATAGGTCAAGGTCACCGCAAGGTCATGATTTATATACACATTGTAGTACTTGAGTCATCGATGCTTCATGCCAAGTTTGGTTGAAATCGGTCCAGTGGTTCCGGAGAAGAAGATTTTTGAAGGGTTTTTACCATATATGGGCATGGCGGCCATCTTGGTCATGTGACCTGGATTATTTATATACACATTGGTTCCCCCTTCCCATAAATGCTTCATGTAAAATTTGGCTTTGATTGGCCAAGCTGTTTCAGAGAAGAAGATCTTTGAAAATGGTGGACGACGGACGGACGACGGACGGACGAACGGACGACTGAGCATGGGTATACTATAAGCTCACCTTGTGAGCCTGACGGCTCAGGTGAGCTAAAAAATGGGCTTGTAATTGAGTTTCTCTAGTGGGACTCCTAAATTTTGTCTGGGACTCCTACTTTTTCTTTTCTAGGAGTCCCGGACTCCTGTTTTCAAAATTCTTAGGTGAGATCCCTGCTGTGCAACCACTTATGATGGCTAAAATATGAGCCGGCTTGTGGGAAAACCAACAATGTGGTTTCCGAACAGGTCTGACACAAATCAGCCTGTTCAATCACAGAAGCAGACTAGAAGCTTGAAATTTCGGATTTAAGAAAAAGAGGAATTGTACTATCCGAGTAGCAAAAACAAAGGCGCTGATCAGCTTCGCGGTAACCGCGAAGCTGATCTGCGTCTTTGTTTTTGCCTATGCAGGTTGATGGTTTTCCCATGAGGCGGCTCATATCCTAAATTTCTGATGCAGAAAGCAGGGGTATTGTGTTGTCTATGAAATGACAATAAACATACAGACTAGATACTGTTACTGCATAGCAGACATGCTGCCTTTGTGCAGAGTTTCTCATCATTTAAGCCTGTGCATGAGAAAACCAACAATTCGGGTTTCAGACTAGGTCTGCCACAAACCAGCCTGTTCAGCCACAAAAGCAGACTAGAAGCTTGAAATTTCAGATTTAAGCAGAAGAGGGATTGCACAATCTGTGAAGCAAAAACAAAGCCGCTGATCAGCTTCGCGGTTACCGCGAAGCTGGTCTGCGCCTTTGTTTTTGGATATGCAAATTGTTGGTTTGGCTCATTTATAATATGGCTGACAAACACGAAAATGAACAATGCAGTCTTAGTCGCAAAAAAAAAAAAAAAAAAAAAAAGAAATTGTCTCCATTACCTTTTAAGTACTGAAATTGATAAGCGACACAACAACATTAACACAAAATGATGAAAAGCCTTATTTTTTTTCCAGTGGCTTTGGACCTTTTTATTAAACTGATATGCCCCTTAACCCTTTCACCGCCATAGGCGAGTATAATCGACAGCTTAGGTGAGCGCCATAGGCGACTTTATTCGACAAAGACAGTACTTGTTTTTGAGTAATTTTCACAGTATGATAAACCTCACGCAGCACTGGGAATTTCCTCCAGTTCTTAAAATAGGACAATGATTTTTGTGTTTACACACTTTTATGCTGGGAAATCGAAAGTAGAAGTGGAACATTTATATTTTTTGGAAATATAAACATAAAATGTTTGTTTTGCTGTTCCAATATGGCGTCCACCTGAAGAAAACGAACTTATACACGAACAGAAATGAAAGAAATGTTGGAAAATGACTTTGATGTTGAAGAAATTCACATAAAAATGAAAGGTTCTTTGATGTTTAGCACTTTGGGTCCACGAGTCGAAAGTGGAGTGACCAGATGGGACCCAGATTAGGGTGGGTGCTATTTTCAGTATTGCCATATGGGGTTCATAGTATGAAGCATGTTGCATGAAATTACCAAGCTGCAATTAGCTTACAAGGTATTTAATGCATGTTTACATTTCATTTATGCAATATATGTGTAATTTACATTGACATAAAATTATAAATACAATAGAAATGAACCTACAAAAACAAGGATCACTTTTGCAAAAAATACCAGAACAGCCGACATGTTTTTATCCATATAAGGAGGGTCATTTTATCAGAAATTTGCTAACATATGCAAGCTTTTGATTAAGCATGGACAATATTATAAAAATACAGTCATATATGACAAATTATAAAGAGTTTAGAACTATGCAGAAATAAAAAACATTGAAAAATATCCAAATCAGCTCGTTATAGCATTTTGCATGTTAAAAGGCCGTAAATAGTCTCATATATAATTAAAATAGTCGTTGCAAATCAATAAGGATTAAAATATCTATATGCATTTAAAATTTGAGCATGATATCTTCATTCATTCCTGAGTTATTGTCATTTAAATAGTATAGCCATTCATAATGACAAATGTGAAAAAATATTTGGCGCTGGGAACAACTTTTCTATATATATTTGGCGGCGAAAGGGTTAAACATTATATTTCTTTTCCTATTTTGAAAGATACAAGCAAAATGGGCCAGCAGTGACTTTTTTTATATTCCAATGAAAAGTACATATTATAGTAGATTTAGTAGCACGTTAACCTTCCAAAATAAGCATGAAAACAACACAATAATCTTAAAATATAGAAACAAGAACCTGAACTCCGCGGAGGTCAATATCGCACCTGTATTGGGCAAAATAATTAAAAATGTGAAATATAGGTCAAGGGCACTGAGTCAAAGTGTGCGCTTAAAGGGCATGCCAAGGACAATTACTATGCAAGGTTTCACATTCGCAGCTACTTAATGTGCAGAGAAAATCAAACTTTGACATGAAAATTTTGCTTGAAGGGTATGTCAAGGACATTTACTCATAGCTATCACTGATGCAGTAAAAATAAAAATCAAACCTCAACTTAATTACGACGTATAAATCAACAAAGTCAATGGACCGCAAAATATAGATCAAGGGCACTGGGTCAAGGTGAGTGCTTGAAGGGTCAAGGACATTTAAAATGCAAGGTTTCACACTCATGCTTATCACTGATGCAGAGAAAACCAAACTTCGACATAATTTTGACGTCAAATTTAACAAAGTCAATGGACCGTGAAATATAGGTCAAGGGCACCGTGTCAAGGTGCATGCTTGAAGAGTATGTCAAGGAGAATTATTATGCAACATTTCACAGTTGCAGATATAACTGATGCAGAAAAATCCAAAACTTCGACGTAAATGTCAAACTGCCCTGTAAATGTTGACAGACGGACGGACGAACAGATGGACAGAAATTTGGACTCCTATATCGCACCCTGCTATATGCAGCATCAGGAAAACATGTCTGTGAAATGAGTACCCCCTCAAACCCCACTTTTATATAGCAAAACTGGGGTATGCAGGGGTATACCTATTTTCCTTATTTTTGCTCCAAAACACAGATTGTGGGTACTCGTTAGAACCACCTCGGTGAGGCGGTTCTAACGTGTACCCACAATCTATGTTTTGAGCAAAAATAAGAAAAATGTCAAAAATTTTCCAATGAAATTTTCAGTTTTTACAATTTAAAAAATCTCTGTATATTGCATGGGCATGTTTTCGTAATGGGTACTAGTTAGAACCAACTAGGTGAGCTGATTCTAATGAGCACGCACAACAAAGGTTTTTTTTTTTATGAAGAAATAAACAAAATTATCCATTAATTATCATAAAAAAAAACTGCCCTGATCTGGTCATTTTTAGCTCGCCTGTACGAAAGTACAGGAAAAGCTGTTGCAGTCACCCCGGCGTCGGCGTTAGCGTTGCTCAAAATGTTTAAGTTTTTGGTTAAAGTTTTTATGAGTCTATATCTCTTGAAGTTGTGGATGGATTAAGTTGATACTTTGCATGTTGGTAGATATTGGTCTGAAGTTTTATGCTGTACCATCATGACCCACCTGGGTGACCTTGAGGTCAAGGTCACAGACTTAGAAATTTTGTGTTAAAGATTTTGGTTAAAGTTTTTATAAGTCTATATCTCTTGAATTTGATGATGGATCAAGTTGATACTTTGCATGTTGGTAGATATTGGTCTGATTTTTTATGCTGTACCATCATGACCCACCTGGGTGACCTTGAGGACAAGGTCATGGGTCATAGATTTTAATAGATTTAGTGGCAAAGCACAAGTCAGGCGAGCTATGCTGTCCTGCGACAGCTCTTATTTTATTTACTGTTACCTTTGATGGGTGAGCATCTCTCATCTTTAGATCCATTGTTGAGAGGTCTGTAGGCAGGTCTGAAGTATCCACGGCACGCTCCTCTATGCTAGCTCCCAAAACACAGTAAACACACAACGCAATTACCAGGAATTTGACTGCCATTTTTGAAGATTTCACAGTTTGTTGTTACACAGAATATACAGAAAAGTTTCCTCATATACTTCCTGGTTGTTTTCTCCTCTAGTCAGAACTTGGACTGATATTATCTTTGTCAGCTTTTACATTTCAATTTATCTGAAATAAAATAATGAAGAAATGAGCTGTGTCATGAGAAAACCAACAATGTGGTTTCCGAACAGATTTGACACAAACCGAGCTGTGTAGAAGATGGCTATGGACTGGAAATTTTAGATTCAGAAAGTAGAAGAACTATACTATCCGTGTAGCGAAAACAAAGGCGCTGATTAGCTTCGCGGCTACCGCCAAGCTGATCTGCGTCTTTGTTTTCGCATATGCAAATTGTTGGTTTTCTACTGCGAAGGCACAATTTATCTGAAATGTAGAAATGGATCTAACATGATTTTTGTCTAGTTTTCTTTTGTTTCATTACCTAAGGCTACACATGAACGATCGGCAAAGTATATGATACACGTATTAAAATGAAAGCATGTAGCAAATAATGTTTTATATGTTTTGCACCATTAAACAAGATTTTTCATACAAGTTTTGTGACAACTACGGACTTGATTGATCCTGAGGTTTTTCAATAAATGTTGCTTTTGTCATACATTGTATAATTGATCAACCGATTATCACATGGAGAAAAAAATACACTACAAGCCAGAGCACCGTGGGTCCTGAAAAGCTCACCCGACCTGCGGTCAGTTGAACCTTGTGGTAAAGTCATGTAGAGCTTCAGTCCCTGATGCTACAAGCCAAGTTTCAAGAAAGTACGATTTCAGGTTATGGAGAAGAACATTTTTATGGGCATGGAGTAATATAAAGTTTTGTTGCCCCTTCACACGGAAGCTTCACATATAATTTGGCTTTGATTGGCCAAGTGGTTTCGAGATGTTCAAACTTAAAGGTATTTAACCCCGGGACAGGGGCAAACAACCGCCCGGGGTCAATGTTGTCTTCAAAACCATAGAACTTCTGCAAATCTGCTCATTGCCTTAATGTTTTCCCCATCAAATGACTTTGTAACCATGCATGTGACAAACAACTGACCTTGGTGTAAAATATTTTTGAGCCTATGCATGAGAAAACCAACAATTTGGGTTCCGACCAGGTCAGACACAAACTGGCCTGTACAAGCACAGAAGATGGCTAGAGACTGGAAATTTTGGATTTAAAAAGAAGAGGAATTATACAATCTGTGTAGCAAAAACAAAGGCGCTGATCAGCTTCGCAGTTACTGCACAGACCGGTTTGTGTCAGACCTTGTCAGAAACCCCGAAGACCGGTTTTCTCGCATCGCACCTCATATAATACAGTGGCATACTTGCATAATCACAAAAATAACAACTAAAAACAAATCATGTAAAAGTCCTAAATTTTCAGACAACAAAAACATTGGCTGCTATCCCACAAATTCAAAAGGTAGTCCTTCCAAAAACTGACAATCTGTGTATATCCTAAAATCTTTAAACAACAGTCTGACTCAAGTCTTTGTATGTCCAACAAAAAGGAAAATTGTAGATGAGCCGCAACATGGGAAAACCAACAATCTGCACAGGCGAAAACAAAGGTGCAGATCAGCTTCGCAGTAACTGCGAAGCTGATCAGCGCCTTTGTTTTTGCTACACAGATAGTTCAATTCCTCTACTTTCTAAATCCAAAATTTCCAGCCTCTAACCATCTTCTGTGACTATACAGCCCAGTTTGTGTCGGACCTGGTCGGAACCCAAATTGTTAGTTTTCTCACGCACAGGCTTAGATGATAAAGATTTCACTCTAATGACAACCACAGAACATCTGAGCATGAGAAATCCAAGAATTTGGGTTTCCGACCAGGTCCGACACAAACCAGCCTGTACAGTTAAAGAAGCAGGCTAGAAGCTTGAAATTTTGGATTTAAGTAGACGAGGGATCCAACTATCTGTGTAGCGAAAACAAAGGCGATGATCAGCTTCGCAGTTATGCCTATGCAGATTTTGGTTTTCCCAGGCAGCAGCTCATTTATATTAACTATTCAACTGACCTTGGGAAAGTGTTGCACCTGCTCTGATGCATGTTTAAGAGTATAGTATGGCTCCTTATTTTTCAGGGCATTTATTCAATTGTAATTTCTGGTCTTGCTATTATCTATCAGAATTTATTTAAGGTTTAAATGTTAAAATGAACAAGAAATTTAGGGAGAAGTTTTGTCTCTCCCGAAGAAAATTTGGGAGAAGTTTGGACTTTAATTTCAGGTTTGCCTATATATTATAAACATTTTCACTTCTCCCTCAGCTGAAAATAAGGAGAAGTTTGGTTATTTAGGGTGGCTATGTCTCCATAGTCGCCCTGTAGGCTATTCCCTGCATTTTGGTATGGCAGATAGGTCAGCATGATATCTCATTAACTTCAACTTTTCCTAGGTAAATGCATACCACTCTGATTTTCAAAATCCAAGCCAGATTTATTGCAAATACAGTCCAACCTGTCTTAAGCAAGCCCTGTATTAAGCAAGCACCTGTCTTAAGCAAGCACTTTCATTTCCCCCCAATTGATTTTACATGTAAATGAACCTCTATTTAGCAAGCACCTGTCTTATGTGGCCAGAGGCCACTAGTTTCTGTCCCAATTTTGGCTTTAGGCAGCCATTCATTTACATAAAAAGAAATATTTTAACATTGATATTTAAAGTCTGTGAGGTGTCAAAATTGTTTTCACACCTTCCAGATGCCATAATTCATTGTTTATTGTCTCAAAAGATAATCCTAGACAACTTGTCTGGGAGAACTAAGTGACAATTACCACTGACAGAACAATAACAGCACTAACAGACAATGCATTCACTTGCAACATCTTTTCATAAAGATTTTTATCTTTACTGTGTCAGTTCCATCCCTCTTATTTGTTTTACTTTTCAATCAAAGCAAACAAAACTTAAGTCTATATAAACTGTTGATTTTTGCATCATGTAATTTTTTTATTCAATAATATTTACCGAGACAAAAAAATACTGCTTTCTCAAAAAGGCCAAATTATTCATGATTTATAATTCTCTGAACATTTTTACAATGTGCTACCACTTTTAACAGAGGAAAATCATACCAAGAGCTAATCAACTTGGCTGTATCTATGTGCATTGCATGCATTTTAAATTTTATAGACAGGGCAGTGCTATATTTATTATTTCTTTCTAGCTAACATGGTTTGCTTAGGACGCCCACCCTAATGTCAGAACATAACCTCTATTAAGCAAGCACCTGTCTTAAGCGAGTGTAGGACAAAATCCCCCCCGGACAGAATCCCGCCCACTCTTTTTTGTTGACGAGGACAGAATCCCCCCAGTATGTCTTGCAAATAGGACAGAATCCCCCCCACTCCCAGTCAGAATCTCCATAGTCATATTGTTACATTTTACAGCTATATGTCAACTATTTTTGCATCAAAAAAGTTTCTTTATTCATTGTTTGCTAATGATTGGATGATTATGTTGTTTGTTTTTTTTTTATTTTTTAAAGAAAGCTGCATCTTAATACATGTATGTTATAATTACTGCTTATAACAATAATGAGGTGACACAAACTTAAGTAATTAACTAAGTTATAGTAAAAGGTATCGAAAATAACCAAATTGTCATATTTAATTTTCTCTAATCACCACTTATTATAGTCAACTTAATAGTATCTAAATAAATTCAAAGATTGCTCAATTATTTGAAGTAGATTCTGTCTGAGAAGGGGTGGGGGGATTCTGTCCTATTTGCAAGATATACTGGGGGGGATTCTGTCCTAGTAAACAAAAAAGAGGGGGGGGGGATTCTGTCCGGGGGGGATTTTGTCCGGATACCGTCTTAAGCAAGCGATTTTAGTGTTTCCCTTGGCTGCTTGCTTAAGACAGGTTGGACTGTACATGAATGTCAGCTTTTTCTAATCCTTACCATTTAATTACCATTTCATAAATATTTTGCAAAGTTGTACAGCAGATATAGTGGTTTTGTAAGATATTTCAATTACGGCTTCTTTTTTCTTTTCAACTTTTTAACAGCAAATATTATGGGCTTTTAAAAGAGATTTTACAGTGAAGTTTCTCATGCAAAGTTTTATCAGTGTTTTTTGATGAATGCCAAGGTATCCTGTCAAAGATCTGTACATATCTTCAACTTTCAATTTGTCCTTTTTTTAACCCATATATGACGAATGGATTTTCCCATAATTATCATTAGGGTGAGTCCACTTTCATTTTTAGGGGCGTCAGGAGTGATTTTTAAATTTTATTCACTTTTTCAATGAATTTCCTCCATTTAAGCAAACAGAATAGCCCCAGATGGGACGCCGCATTTTGCGGAGTCACATCTGGGGCTAATCTGTTTGCCTATGTCCCACAAATAGGAGTGATAGGATGCTAGGCTTAAACAAGTTATCATCTGTTGTTAATCTATTTTCTACTAACTTGTATTTTGATGTGAAAATTTACCTATTTGTTTTCTTATAAGCTTACTAGCAGCTTGGTGAATCATGTTCCATTGACCTGGTATCTGCTAATAAAAAAAAATAAAGTTTCAATGAAGCAGAACAATGATTATTATCATCTCTTTTACATTATCCTGAATCAGTATAAGTAGCATAAGTAAGACAATGTTACCAAAACTTGCCCATAGTGCAATATACAGGGATTTTTTAACTTTCAAAAAATGAAAACATTCAGTGAAAAAAGAAAAAAAAAAAATATATATATATTTTTCTTATTTATGCTCTAAAAATCGATTGTGGGTACACATTAGAACCACCTTGGTGAGGTGGTAGAGTACCCACAATCAATTTTTAAAGCAAAAATAAGATTAATAAGACGGAATTTCTACGGAATTCGGTCCAGTTCAGATGCCCGTTTTTACATCCACACCAATAGCCCCTCGCCAGGATAATTCAGCTTATAGCGGAACAGCTAGCAGTAACATCTTTTCTATTATCGGCAAGATCGACCGGCTTGAAAGCGGAATCAAAGCAATTAAGAACGAAATACTTCATCAAATGGAATGTAAACTCAACGAGTTGAGAACGTCGGTTGTAAACATGATTGAAAATGTAGGGAGAAACAAGTCGTACACAGACGTCAGCAGATCTCCTAGCTCTGTCCAGGTGATAGAACAGCACTCCTTAAATGGCACTCGTACCCGGCCGGAAGCGAGTTACATAGATGAAGGATACGGGGACCAGTCGGGTAACATTACCAACAGGGATACATCACAGACGAACCTGAAAACACCTTACACTCCAGAAACTACGGACAAACGACAAAGCACAACAAACAGGCCTACACCTCAACCGATTCCAGTTCACACGACTAACAGGAATACACAGAACTTGCGTCAATCTACAAACGTATCTCATCAGAATAACTTCCGAGGAAATACGACGCCACGTCATAACCGGACTTTGATTATTGGTGACTCTATTCTGAAAGGTATCAACTTCAGGGGTCTAAAGAATGGAATTAAAATCTGCACCAGAAGCGGGACGAAGATCAGTGACATATGGGAGGAAATATCTGTTTATGACTTGAAGTCTTTTAGCAATATCATCATTTGTGTAGGCGGGAACGACTGTTCAAGTAAAGTAAGCATTAAAACATTTGAGGAATCATACGATCAGCTGATTGGTTTCATCAAGAGCGCGAACAAGAACTGTACAATATACCTCAGCAAAATTGTACCAAGAGGAGACACCGATGTGGCGGAATTCAACAACTCGATACAGCGTCTTTCCGACCACTGGACTGTACATCAAGTTAAATGTATTGACGGGACGTCAGATCTTTTCTTCGGTCAAAACGGTTTGCCATCGCCCAGATATTATACCCAAGATGGCATTCACCTATCCAACTCCGGAACCAAACGACTACTAGATGCGTTTAACAGGCACGTTGACATGGTATCGGACTTCAGCCTATGTGTGTTCAAACGGTCAACCTTCTACAACAAGCGAAATGCGAGGCCGGGAACCAACTTCAGGGTAAATTATAATGGACATTCAACACAAGGGAACAGAGGGTGGAGATATCAAGGTCAAAGACTGAATGACAATCGAGGTTGTTACGGCTGTGGAATGTCAGGACATAAGTATGCCGATTGTTGGTTTTCCCAATAGGAAATCGGCACAATAGCCGACAGTGGACTAACTGCGGATGATAATTTGAATCAATTTAATATTTTAGAATCTTTATGTAGTGACTGTGATAATTTTGAATGTATTTGCTGTTCTTCAAATTCATCGTTTCAACCACCTGTTAATCACCATAATAATTCTGAAGATAGTAATAGGAATCTAAACAAATCTAAAGATACAATTAGTGACTCGAACTTGACAGTTTGTCATGAAAATAGGTTTAATGCTTTGCAAAGTACACACGTTTCATGTAACTGTTTTATTGAAAATGATGTTATAACTAATGATTTTCTAACAAATGCATTTGAAGCGTCGTTATCACATTCAGACTTACGCACTATAAATATTGATCAAAGCCAAAATTCAGAGACAAGCTTAAATAATTTCACTAATGTTACATTTTGTGATGATTCTCAAAACCGACTCATTCCTCAAGCGTGTTTTTCTGTTTCAGGAAACAATGAAATTGTTTCTAATAAATCAAGTCCGTCAAGTAATGATAGTAAAAACGTTTGTTCAATCAAGTTAGACAACAAAGGCATAAATATTGGTCACTTAAACGTCCAAGGAATTTGTGGTGATAAAATGACGAAATTTTCAGAAATTAAATTGTTATTAACAGATCCTGTAAACAGCAAATTACATGTTTTTGGAATGAGCGAGACAAAGCTGAAAGAACATAAACTGAATGAGGTTTTCAAAATTCCAGGTTACCAATTACCTTTTAGGAAAGATAATAAAACAAATGGCGGTGGAGGAATAATTGTCTATGTACGTGATGGTATTCTTGCGAAAAGAAGGAAAGATTTAGAAACAAATGATATTTCATGTCTTTGGATTGAAATTTGTCCTAAAATAGGAAAATCATTTTTAGTTGGAAATATGTATCGACCACCTGACTCACGAATTGAATTTAACGATAGATTTGAGGAATTTATAGATGTTGTTTCAAACCAAAACAAGGAATTCATATTATTAGGTGATTTTAATAGAAATTTATTGAATCCAGAAATTGATAGGGATTGGGGAAATTTTACTTCGTCTTTGGGCCTCACTCAATTAATAAGTGAACCCACAAGGGTAACACAAGAATCACAAACATTGATTGATCATATATACACAAATAATGAAGAAACAATAAATTCTGTCTACGTTGAAAAAATGTGCATAAGTGATCACTTTGCTGTTTTTTGCAATCGAAAATCACATGCATCAGTTTGTAAAAATACCCATCAAGTAATTACATATCGGTCTTTTAAAAACTTTGATGAAACTAATTTTCTTTCTGATTTGAGTTGTGTCCCTTGGGATATATTAGAGCATTTTGACAACATTGATGATATTGTTAGCATTTGGAATTCCCTATTTCTAGAAATACTTGATAAACATGCTCCGATTAAATGTCATAGAGTCAAGAGTAAATTTCAACCAGATTGGTTAACTCCTGAAATACTTGATTGTATGAAAGATAGAAATAAGTGCAAATTAAACGGAAACACGTCATTATACAAAGAACTGCGCAATAAAGTAACAAATATGATTAAAACAGCGAAGACTAAAACATACCAAACTAAAATTGAAGAAGGAAAATCAGACCCAAGAACTATTTGGAAGTTGTTCAAAGAATTTGGAATGAAAGGTAAAGGAAATAGTGGTGAAAATAATCTTGGAATAAAATGTGAAAATGAACTAATTACAAAGGAATCAGAATTGGCAGACATTTTTAATAATTACTTTGTAAACATTGCTTCCAAACTTAAAGAGCCAATTGTTGATTCGGAATTTGAGGAGTTAAATATGTTTGTGCGATCAAAAGTTCCAAATAATGTTGAATTTGATATTCCTTTTACTAATGTTGGATTTGTAAGACAATTCCTATCAAACTTAAATGTAACTAAATCTACGGGTTTGGATAACATAGGACCGAAGATTCTCAAACTATCTGCTGATATTATATCTCCAAGTCTCGTATCGATCATAAATAAAAGCATAATTTCTGGGTCATTTCCCAGTATATGGAAAGAAGCAAAGGTTAAGCCGCTTTTCAAATCTGGAGATAAAGATGACGTAAACAATTACAGACCCATTTCTATTCTTCCCACTTTATCCAAAATTATTGAAAAATGGGTTGATTTAAATTTTTCCTCATTTTTGAACAATTTTAGTTTGCTTCATAAGTCTCAAAGTGGTTTTCGCGCTAAGCACTCTACAGAATCTGCTTTGATTCTTATGGTAGATTCTTGGCTAAAAGCTTTAAACGCTGGCAAACTAGTTGGTTGCGTAATGGTAGATTTCCGAAAAGCGTTTGATCTTGTTGATCATCAAATTCTATTGAAAAAATTACAATCTTATAAATGCAGTAATTCTTGCTTATCCTGGTTTAAATCATATTTATTTCACAGAACTCAGCGTGTTGCTATAAACAATGAATTGTCTGAGACGTCAAAACTCAGTTGTGGAGTCCCTCAAGGATCTATTTTAGGTCCATTACTATTTTTACTTTTCATCAATGATCTCCCCTTATCTTTGCATGGCACATCTTTTGTAGATTTATATGCAGATGATACTACCATATATGAGCAGCATTCTGATATGAAAACTCTTCAAAGCAATTTGCAAAAGTCCTTAAACGCCCTTCATGACTGGTGTAGGAAAAACGGAATGGTTTTAAACACTTTAAAGACAAAAGTGATGCTTATCACAAGTAGACAGAAGCGAAATAATTTACTAGAAGACAAGTTGTCTCTTAAATACAATGATATAGATATTAAAATGACCACAAGCGATAAGATATTAGGTGTTTATGTTGATGAAAATTTATCATGGAATGATCATTATCAGCATGTGTCGAAGAAAGTCTCGTCATACTTGTGGCTTTTAAGTAAAATTAAAACTTACTTATCAAGGGAACACAGACTTTTATTCTACAATTCTTACATTAAACCGCAGTTTGATTACTGTAGTGTGATCTGGAGTAATTCGTCAAACTTCAACATTGATAAAATAAATAAATTGCAAAGAAGGGCATGTAAATTAATTTTATTACACGAGTACGTAAGTTTAAATGAATCACTTGAGCAACTAGATATCCTATCTTTCGATCAAAACGTTTTCCTGACTAAGGCTAAAATTATGTACAAGATCTATAATAACTTGGCCCCCGGTTACTTGCATGAAATGTTCCAAATGAGGAACGTAAACTTGGACAGCACAGTGTCAAATTTAAGATCAGTAGCAAACAAACACTACGTTTTACCTCAGGCAAAATGCAATTTATTCAAAGGCAGCTTATCTTTTTCTGGAGTTCTGATATGGAACAGTCTTCCGCTAGACATAAAAAACTCGTCGTCGCTGAATGTATTCAGTAAAAGATGCGCTGAATGGATTAAGTATTAAACAGATATTTTGAGTCTTTAACCTCCACCGCCATAACACATTTTTATCCATCAGGAAAACATGTCCGTGTAATGAATACCCCCTTATACCCCACTTTCATATAGTAAAACTGGGGTATGCAGGGGTATACCTATTTTTTCTTATTTTTGCTCGGGAGCGTGGATTGTGGGTGCTAGTTAGAACCGCCTCGCCGAGGCGGTTCTAACGTGTACCCACGGTTTGTGTTTTGGGCGGGAATAAGAAAAATAATCAAAAATTAGTACTGAAAATTTTGTATTTTTACAATTTAAAAAATCAATGTATATTGCATGGACATGTTTTCGTAATGCATACATCCATCTACATGTATGCTTTTTTCAAGTTATTGTTCATGATTTTTGTATGTAAAATGTAAATATGATCAGTTTTCATCGTAAACATGCCGCGTACAATTATTCATGTATTTCTTAACATTGTTGTTTTCACCCAGTATGTTAATATGTTGTTATATGTTAACTTGTTATAGAGGGCCCCAAGGAAGATTGGTTCCTACCAATTGGGTCACCCTCTTTAAATAAAGAATTTACTTACTTACTTACTTACTAATAGGTATGCCCTTGTAGACCCCAGTTCTACTACATAACAAGAGGACCAATGGTCCTGTAAACGCTCACCTGAGATCTGCTGCATAAACCAATAAACATGTTTGAATATTATGGTATTTAACCCCAGTGCAGGGGCAGATGAAGCCCCTGGGGATTTTTTTTTTCAGAATAATCAATAATCTATCCATTTGCCAATTTCCTGCTGGCTTTTCCCTTCAAATGACATTTTAACAGTTTTCCCCATTTAAATGCATGGCCAACCCATATTGATCTTGCCATAAACTGGGACAAGGTCATCACAGGGTCATGATTTATATAGGTCATCACAGGGTCACGATTTATATATAAATTGTAGTACTTAAGCCATAGAATGATGCTTCATGCCAAGTTTCTTCAAAATCGGTCCACCGGTTCCAGAGAAAATTTTTGAAGAGTTTATACCATATATGTGACGTTCTCTGAGATTTTCGGTCTTGTGGAGGTACGACGTTGACGTCACAAAACATGAACTAAAGTTGACGTCACAAAACTGCATGCGACGTTAATTGGATTTTTGCGCACTCAGACATTAGTTTCAAAACACCGCCTAATAAGACAGGTTGGATATTTCTAACAAGACCTTCGCAATTTCCGATTCTGTTATATTTAGACAACATTCACTGTGAAGGACAACAGAACAGGATACTATAACTCTGTGTTACAAACGATTTTCCAGTGCCAATTAATTTCTTTACCAATTAAGAACCCTAAGATGCAAGCTATGGGTGGTGCATGTTTTCTCTATTTTTCTTATTAATCGTTAAGCGCTATTTATTAAAGCTTTTTGGACATGGATTATTAACACAATAAAAATTGTAAAAATGTTAAAAACTAAGTTTCCAACCTTGACTCCACAAGACCCAAAATGTCAGATACTGTCACATATAGGCATGGCGGCCATCTTGGTCATGTGACCTTGATTATTTATATACACATTGATTCCCCAATTCTATAGATGCTTCACATGTAATTTGGCTTTGATTGGCTAAGCGGTTTCAGAGAAGAAGATGTTTGCATGTTATGGTGATATACATGTATAATGCCCCGGGGTTGGGGCAAATGAGCCCCTGGGGTCCATTTTTTTCAGAATCATTAATATTCAGTCCTACTTCCCATTTCCTTCAACACTTTCACTTTAAATGACATTTTAAAAGTTTTCCCCATTCCAATGCATTGGTGACCTATGTTGACCTTGCCGTAAAATAGGTCAAGGTCATCCAAAGGTCATAATTTATAAACACATTATAGTACTTCAGTCCCCGTTCATGTCAAGTTTCGTTGAAATCGGTCCATTGGTTTAGGAGAAGAAGAATTTTGAAGGGTTTTTAACATATATGGGCATGGCAGCCATCTTGATCATGTGACCTGGATTATTTATAAACACATTGGTTCCCCCTTCCCATAGATGCTTCCTATAAAATTTGGCTTTGATTGGCCAAGTGGTATCAGAGAAGAAGATCTTTGAATATTTTTGTAATATACATGTATTTTGCCCCGGGGTGGGGGCAGACCAATCCCTGGGGTCCAATTTTTTTTTTCAGAATTACCTACCTTCAGTCCATTTGCCCATTTCCTGCAAGTTTTGCCTTTCAAATGACATTTTAACAATTTTCCACATTCAAATGCATGGGGGACCTATGCTGACCTTGCCATAAAATAGGTCAAGGTCATCCAAAGGTCATAATTTATAAACACATTGTAGTACTCAAGTCCCCAATGCTTCATGCCAAGTTTCGCTGAAATCGGTCCATTGGTTGAGAAGACGAATTTTGAAGGGTTTTTACCATATATGGGCATGGCGGCCATCTTGGTCAAGTGACCTGGGTTATTTATAAACACATTGATTCCCCCTTCCCATAGATGCTTCATATAAAATTTGTCTTTGATCGGCCAAGTGGTTTCAGAGAAGATCTTTGAATATTTTTGTAATATACATGTATATTGCCCCGAGGTGAGGGCAGACCAACCCCTGGGGTCCAAATTTTTTTCAGAATTACCTACCTTCAGTCCATTTGCCCATTTCCTGCAAGTTTTGCCTTTCAGATGACATTTTAACAATTTTCCCCCATTCAAATGCATGGGCGACCTATGTTGACCTTGCCGTAAAATAGGTCAAGGTCATCCAAAGGTCATAATTTATAAACACATTGTAGTACTCTAGTCCGCAATGCTTCATGCCAAGTTTTGTTGAAATCGGGCCAGTGGTTCCGGAGAAGAAGAATTTTGAAGGGTTTTTACCATATATGGGCGTGGCGGCCATCTTGGTCGTGTGACCTGGATTATTTATTAACACATTGGTTCCCCCTTCCCATAGATGCTTCATATAAAATTTGGCTTTGATTGGCCAAGCACTTTCAGAGAAGAAGATCTTTGAAAATGGTGAACGCCGGACGGACGACGCCGGACGCCGGATCATGGCCATCCTATAAGCTCACCTTGTGAGCCTAACGGCTCAGGTGAGCTAAAAATGGGGTATAAGGGGTTTACGTTTTACAGACATGTTATCCTGATGACCATTTTAGTTCAGCTGTAATGATAGGGTATGGCGCGCAGGTATGGAAGGTCTAAGGCCAGTTAATGGAGGATTCTTTAAATAAACCAGAGGACCAATGATCCTGTTTGTTCAGGCTACACAGCATTCTGAAAAATCATGTTTTAACTTTTGGGAGCAGATGAACACCTGGGGTTCAGATTCATAAATATTCAGGCGAATTGCACACTTCCTGCAAGATTTTCCCTTTAAATGACATTTTAACAGTTTTCCCCATTCAAATGCATAGGTAGCCAATGTTGAAATTTCCTGTAAAATAGGTCAAAGTCATCACAGGGTCATGATTTATACACACATTGTAGTACTTTAATCATCAATGCTGCACACCAAGTTTCAATGAAGTCGGTTCGCCAGTTCCGAGAAGATGCTTCATATAAAATTTGGTTTTGATTGGCCAAGTGGTTTTAGAGAAGATCTTTGAAACGGATGGATGGACGGACGGAGTACCATCCTACAAGCTCCACATGAGCCTTTGGCTCAGGTGAGCTAATAAAAAAACCTGTCACCTGCATCAAAAAGTGGGCTGAGAAACAATTATATTTTTTTTTGTTACCAGATTGTAGAATTGGGACAACGGAAACAACCCAAACCACTTGAACTAAAAAATGTGTTTATGAAACACTATGCCCTCAACTGGTATGTCACTTTCAAGATGTGACAATGTCTGAAAATTGAAAAGTTCAAATTTGGAGGATAGTAAAATATCTGTAAAGTTTCAAAAGTATCGGTATCAAACTGTAGGAGGAGTTGTGCACACAAGGTACCCTCTATCCATTCACTAAAATGCCCGAAAAAATGACTACAGTAAGTTCAAATGTGAAAAAAATGACAAAAAAATAATCTGAGGATTATATCCAAACAATATGCATAATATCTTCAAAGCATGGTCACAACATCTGTAAAGTTTCAAGAGAATTGGTATTAAACAGTAGGAGGAGTTACGCACACACGGTATCCACTATTCATTCACTTTCACATTGTCAAAATGCCCGAGAAATGGCTAAGTTCAAACAGTAAAAAAAAAGTGACAAAATTGATCTGAGAATTATATCCAAACAATAAGCATATCTTCAAAGCATGGTCATAACATCTATAAGTTTCAAGAAAAAATACGGGTCCTCTTAATTTTCATATACAAAGTACAATCCTAGCTCTAAGGCCAAAAATAACTAGAAATTGGCTGCAAGCAAGGCTTTCAGTATACCCCCCGCAAAATTATCTGAAGCTGGCCAATAACTTCCTAAGTCAAACATGCAGAAAATTTGTCAAAGATATCTTTTCAGCATTATAATCCTTCATGTACATCCACAGTATCCTACTCACATCTATAAGATATTAAAAGAATATATTGAAAGCTTGAGGTTGATTTCACTGTATGCACTATGATCATTGTTTATCATGAGAAATGGTAAAAATTGGCTAAGTTAAATAAAAGCTGTAAGTTTGTCAAAAGTTAAATTTTCAGCATGAAAATTATTCATGCACATCTAAAATATATCTGGAACAAATCTACAAAGAATCTAAAAGAAACATTGAAAGCCCTAGGAGGAGTTGATTTCACAAAGTATGCACTACCGACCATTATTGTATATACACAATGGTCAAGAAATGGCTATGTTGAAAAATGATGTAAATTTGTCAAATATCACTTTTTCAGTATTATAATTATTCATGCACATCTTCAATATGTGTGGAACATGTCTGCAAAGTATTGAAAAGAAATACTGAAAGCCCTAGGAGGAGTTGATTTCACAAACCGTCATTGTATATAAGCAATGGCCAAAAAATGGCTATGTTAAAAAATGCTGTAAATTTGTCAAAAATTATTTTTTCAGTATTATAATTCTTCATGCACATCTTCAACATGTGAGGAACATGTCTGCAAAGTATCAAAAAGAAATACTGAAAGCCCTTGGAGGAGTTGATTTCACAAAATGTGCACTACCAACCATTATTGTATATAAGCAATGGTCAAAAAATGGCTATGTTGAAAAATGCTGTAAATTTGTCAAAAATTATTTTTTCAGCATTATAATTCTTCATGCACATCTTCAATATGTGTGGAACATATCTGCAAAGTATTGAAAAGAAATACTGAAAGCCCTAGGAGGAGTTGATTTCACAAAATATGCACTACCAACCATTATTGTATAAGCAATGGTCAAAAAATGGCTATGTTAAAAAATGATGTAAATTTGTCAAAAAATTTTTTTTCAGCATTATAATTCTTCATGCACATCTTCAATATGTGTGGAACATGTCTGCAAAGTATTGAAAAGAAATACTGAAAGCCCTAGGAGGAGTTGATTTCACAAACTATGCACTACCAACCATTATTGAATATGGCAATTATCGAAAATTGGCTCAGTTCAAAATGCTGTAAATTTGTCAAAATTCATTTTTTCAGCATAATACTTCTTCATGCATATCTTCAATATCTCTGGCACATATCTGCAAAGTATCAAAAGAGAATATTAAAAGCTGTAGGAGGAGTTGATTTCACAAAGTATGCACTATTAGCACTATGGCAAACATTCTATGTATAGGTTTAAAAAGTCCCATAACTCTTGCAAAACTGACCCTTTGGCCCCTAAATTCATACCACACATGTGTTGTCTTATGGTGCAGGTGTGTTGCAAATTTGAAGAACATCGGGCAAAAACTACTTAAGTTATTCAGCAAAGATGTAAAAATGTTGACGGAATGACGGAATTACGGACAGACTGAAAACAGTATACCCCCCTAAAACTTCGTTTTGCGGGGGGTATAAAGAAACGCTGAAAGCCCTAAGAGGAGTTGATTTCACAAAGTATGCACTATCCATCATTATTGTATACATACAATGGTCAAGAAATAACTATGTTGAAAAATGATGTAAATTTGTCTAAAATCACTTTTTCAGTATTATAATTATTCATGCGCATCTTCAATATGTGTGGAACATGTCTGCAAAGTATTGAAAAGAAATACTGAAAGCCCTAGGAGGAGTTGATTTCACAAAGTATGCACTACCAACCATTATTGTATATAAGCAATGGTCAAAAAATGGCTATGTTAAAAAATGCTGTAAATTTGTCAGAAATTAATTTTTCAGTATTATAATTCTTCATGCACATCTTCAATATGTGTGGAACATGTCTGCAAAGTATTGAAAAGAAATACTGAAAGCCCTTGTAGGAGTTGATTTCACAATGTATGCACTACCAACCATTATTGTATATAAGCAATGGTCAAAAATGACTATGTTGAAAAATGCTGTAAATTTGTCAAAAATTATTTTTTCATCATTATAATTCTTCATGCACATCTTCAATATGTGTGGAACATGTCAGCAAAGTATTGAAAAGAAATACTGAAAGCCTTAGGAGAAGTTGATTTTCACAAACTATGAACTACCAACCATTATTGTATATAAGCAATGGTCAAAAAATGGCTATGTTGAAAAATGCTGTAAATTTGTCAAAAATTATTTTTTCAGCATTATAATTATTCATGCACATCTTTAATATGTGTGGAACATGTCTGCAAAGTATTGAAAAGAAATACTGAAAGCCCTAGGAGGAGTTGATTTCACAAACTATGCACTACCAACCATTGTTGAATATGGCAATTATCGAAAATTGGCTAAGTTCAAAATGCTGTAAATTTGTCAAAATTCATTTTTTCAGCATAATACTTCTTCATGCATATCTTCAATATTTCTGGCACATATCTGCAAAGTATCAAAAGAGAATATTGAAAGCTGTAGGAGGAGTTGATTTCACAAAGTATTCACTATTAGCACTATTGCAAACATTCAATGTATAGGTTTAAAAAGTCCCATAACTCTTGCAAAACTGATCCTTTGGCCCCTAAATTCATATCACACATGTGTTGTCTAATGGTGCAGGTGTGTTGAAAATTTGAAGAACATAGAGCTAAAACTACTTAAGTTATTCAGCAAAGACGGAATGACGGAATCACGGAATTACGGAATCACGGAGTCACGGAATCACGGACAGGCTGAAAACAGTATACCCCCCTAAAACTTCGTTTTGCGGGGGGTATAAAAATTTGTTTGTTTGCCCTCTCCCTACCTACTCACCAAAAAATTTTATTGCCCTTTTACCAGATTTTTTTTTTTTTTTTTTTTTTTTTTTTTTTTTAAATGTTTCTGTCAGAAGATAAATTGTTTTCCCTAGAAAGTAATGTGACCCTCCTCACCAATTCAATATTTTGTTTTTATGTTCAAGCACTACAAAACATAAAATGCAACTGTAATTGTGAGTAGCTTTGACAAAATTGTAGCTAATTCCTTTGACCAAAAATAACGCATAATACAGGAGTTCATTAAAAAAAAAAAAAAAAAAAAAAAAAAAAAAAAAAAAGCCTACCTACCTACCCAACTTTTCTAGACAGGGTAGGGAGAGGACAAACAGAAATAATTTTAAATGTGGCCTAACGGTTCTTAAACGAGTGTAAGCATAACTTTCGCACTGGACGCACGCACGGACAGACCCAAACCAATATGCCCCCTCAACTTCTTTGAAATTGGGGGCATAAAAACCACCCCAAACCACCTCATAACACATTCAAGCGGCCTCAAACACATTTATAATATCACACACCAAAGTTCCAAATCCCCTCAATAATCACCTAAAATCCATCCAAACCACTTAAAAAACACCCCAAACCACATCAACTAAAACATATTTTATTTGGGTCCGGTCCCATATGGGTTAGATCTATCTCTGGGCAAGGGCATATGGATATATGCTGACAATATTTCTATATGCTGATAATATTGACATACCCTTATGGGCTTCTCAGAAAGGTCAGAAATAGGTGCCACATACAAACTGATGTTACATGTATATGTGTATATGGGTGTTATATGGGATATAATAATAGAGATCTCAAGGGCTGTTTTTCATCATAGGTGCAAACAGAAATGAATAAAAAGTGTTGGCACTGACTGTGACCCAAGTGTATATGAGCATTTTCGAGCTAGGCTTCTATACCATCATATATGGAACACAATTTTGAGGTACATAAACCACACAAATCTCTGACTAATCAGAAACTGGCTATCCGCACAATGGTCGTGCCGATAACACTGCTTATCTGCATAAGCGTCTTGCCAATTGAATAAGCAGTGTAATCAGCATGACAGGAAGATCCAATATCTGAATATGTTAATGTGTTATGGAAATGTATATTTTTGGGGTTATTTTATTTAATGACAAATTAATAGTTTAAACTTTAATACATACGTAAGCTTGTTAGATCTCATACCATACATGTGATACCTCCCTCATCATCAGGGAGACTCCAGGAAATGAGCAGTAAAATGATCTAAAATTCTTCTAAAAGACACTTTTTCATGAAAATTCAAAATCTCCCTGAAATGCACCAAGAATTTTCCTATACATGTATATTCTATACATTTTTCAAAACCCTCCCTGAAATGAATGAAAAATCTTCCTGATGCCTCTTTCAAACTCATCACATGTATGTCAAGGTCCCGTCATGCCAATAGCCGATACCTGTAGCATTGGCAATCCGCATGAAGGTTGGGGCCTATATTGCCGCTAATCGGCACGACCTTCGTGCAGATAAGCGGCGTTATTGACATGACCGTCGTGCGGATAGCCTCGCCCTAAAATACAACATATGCATAGACAGGTTATTAGACAACCCGATACTCTTGTAGTGCCGATTGCCAATACCTACCACACAGGCTATATGCACAACTGTCTTGCCTATAATGCTGCTTAAGTGCAGATAAGAGGCGTTAACTTATTGGCACAACTGTTGTGCAGATAGCCTCAGCCGACTAATCACAGTCTGTGCATATTCTATGCCACACTGTCTTCAAAAACTAAAAAATTTACCCCAGGACATATGTACTGCACTAGTCATTTGTAACCACTGCCCCCATCCCCTGGCCCGGGGGAGGGCTGGGAATAGCCGTGGAAATGAGTGGGGCTTTGACCAAAGCTTTTGCCTGGGGATTGCAAAAAAAAAAGGCTGGGAAATGAAAAGATAGCAGGCAGTGGGGGGAAAACAGCTGTGGTTTTACCATTGAGCAGTCCCCGCAGGATGGGGCTTTTAGCAGGGATTTGCTGGACAAAAAGTCAGTCCCCACAGGATGGGGCTTTTAACGGGGATTTGCTGGACAAAAAGTCAAAAGTCGCCGGCCGCTATTCCCCCGGCCTGGGGGGCCGTGGTTACAAATGAGTAGTGCATAAATGTTGAATCTGATAGTCCATTCTGGTTATTAGGCCCATTCCGGTAAAGGAATGCACCGAAATAAAACAAATCTAGCTGAATGCACCGAAATCAAACAAATCTAGCCAATGTCTTTTTTAAAAGCCGACCTTGTATGTGAAAAAACCGAACATATGTTGCAGTTGTGAAAAATATCTGTCGTCAATAGCAAGTGCATTAACACATGGGTCATTTAAAAAGGGGTAGATGTTTGCTTTATCTTATTTCAATTAACAAATTTACCAGTCAGGTAGAAAACATATCAGATTTTTGACAGCTCGAGAAACATCAAATGAAACCGGAAACAGAACATTCATTACCCATAATCCAAAAGTGCTCTGTGTTAGCAGGTGCTTGGGTACCGACTCATCTCGACCGAAGAAAAAAAAATCCTCCTTTGTCCTTGTCGCCACCAGGTAGCTCTTCAATAGCAAACTCAAGCCGAATTTCACCTCGAGGTTATTTTGTTGTTCCTCATTATTGGCATACACCAGAAGTCGGTGATATGCTTGCCGAGCTTGAGTGGCCATCCCTGCAGTCCCGCAGAGAGCGGATCAAACAAATAGACAGAAATTCAACAATTCGCAAGTCGATCCTACGTATCTACTGTGTCAGAGAGATCATGAGACTATTGAACATTACATTCTCGGGTGCTCGGCTCTGGATAGTATTAGATTACCTATACTACAACATATTAGCATCTCATATGAAAACCTAACTGGAAACATATTTCAAGAACTGGATAACGCATCAAAGCTTCAGATAATCATTGATTGTTCGGTTCTCATCAACCAGGAAAAATCTAGCAAGAGAAATACCAGAATTCAGGACCTGTCTGAACTGGAATTTCACGCGAGACGACTTACGCAGGCTCCAGATCAACAGATATAAACTACTGGATAGGGATACATCATAAAACCTCGGCTGTGTAGATCCTGATTTTATAAACTATGTATATACATGTATATTCTGGTGAAGGATTCTACAATGTAACTACAACAGATGGTGGATATAAAATATACTGCCCTCTACCCTGTAAATTTTAATAAAGTTTTAATAAACTGTCACTAAGAAGATTGTTATTCGCACAAGCGTGCTGTTCTCCGTGAGGTCAAGATACAGAAAACAGGAACAGATCCTCCTTAACCTTCTTCTACAAGATACACTCCGGTACAGTGACTCTTGATAAAGACAAATACCTGACCCAGGCACCCAACCTAAGGCGAACTCGGGCATCGCATGAATCACAGTATACAAGACAATTTGCCTATAGTGATGCCCTGAATATTCCGGTTTGGAATAGTCTCCCTTCTTCAGTGATCGCATCTAAGACCATTGAGGCTTCTATTTAATCATAGGCCCAGAGGCATGCGTTTTAGTATGCCTCTATCTATATCTTGTAAATAGTTTTAATGGCCCACCCCAAATGTTTTTTCCCTTGACTAAATTCTAAATTTAGCCACCTACCCCACAGAAATTGATCGATCGACTCAGTATCAGAAGATAGATAGAGTCGTTTCAGCAGGGATTTTCCACAAATTTTTAGCAGGCCATTAAAATTTTCAAAATTTAAAACCCCGCTATATATTATTCCGGTTATTGCAGCCGATAACTATTTCAGCCCATGACCATTTCGATTCATAACCATTTCATGTGTCTCTTTATAAGACATTGAACTATAAACACAGATATACAAAAATCAGCATCAGGAGCGCAATGACAGTGTTTTGGGCTGCTACAGTTTGTGATCATCGTAGAAAAATGCTACAGTGGGTCGCATAATTTATTGCCATGAAAATTAGTTACAAATTAAATCAGAAGCATTGTTTACTCGTGAAACGCCAGATAGACAATACCACAACAGGGGTTGGGGCTTGACAGGAGGGGATTAGTCCCGAGCACTCACGGGAGTGACGTCATACCTTCACAGCCTCGTTCTGGATTTGGGCCATCAAAGTTTTCAAACCGCTATAATTTTCTTATACCTTGCTTGATTTTCATGAAGTTTGTTGCAAACTGTTCAGCTACATGAAGGCTTTCAATAAACGCACACACACTAGTTTGTGGGCCTATTCCTTTAAGATACACAATCATCTGACATTTCAGAAGAGGAAACCAGAGAATCAGGCAGGTCATTCCAGTCTCTTATTCACCAATGTTGCATTGTCGACTGGTTTCCAGTTTACAAAAAAATCAATATTGGAAATACAGGTAACCAAAAGCACCCTGACCTCAAGGTCAGGGTGGTTTTGGTTACCTGTATTTCTAATATTGATTATTTATAAGCTTGAAACCAGCCGACAATGCAAAAATTGTGAATGGTCTGGGAGAAAACTGTGTAAATAGGCATTTGTACACTGAAGAGCTTTGAAAACGCAAACGTTAAAATTGAAATATTTTGAATATTTATAGTAATTCAATTTCTATGAAATTTGACACAAATAAACACTGATCTTTTCACAAACTATGTTGTATTTCATATCAAACTAATAGGTAAAATGAGAGCAGCAATCTTTGAAATAGAAATGTCTCCTAGATTCTAAAGTTACCATTAACAGTTTGCATTACTTCAATTTATCGCTTAACATGCAGATCCATCAAGAAAACATGTCCGTGAAATAAATACCCCCTCATACCACACTTTTATATACTTAAACCGGGGTATGCAGGAGTATACCTACTTTTCTTATTTTTGCTCCAAAACATAGATTGTGGGTACTCGTTAGAACCGCCTCGGCAAAAATAAGAAAAATATCAGACTTTTTCTGGTGAAACTTTCAATTTTTACAGCTGAAACAAATCTCTGTTTATAGCATGGGCAAGTTTTCGTAATGAGATTTGCAAGTTGCACAGATTGTGTGGCACTGATACTTGCTTGTTGAATTGGTATTGGTGACATCATCGGCGTAATTTAGTGCCTTGACGTCGAGTATCTCGCGCCATTATCACCTTGATGTAAAAGTTTTCATTGATCAGACCAGCGTCGATATTTCACCGTCTCGATAGCCTAGTATGGATCTCTGAGGTACCGTATAGTTGATAGTTGGCCACATAACGTCACCTGACGTCAGACATATGTCATAAAGTTTGTATAACTCTTTTTGTGTCAGTTAATTCATTATCTTTTCGGACACCAGTAGAATAATTAAAAAAGAGACAAAACTATTAAACGTATGTGTTTTATACATGTACATACATGTCTTGATTCATTTATATAAAAAGTTTTAAAGAGAACTATGCTATTGCTATGAAATTGGTTCTCTCTCATCCATGAGGACAACCTTATCACTGACAATACCAACCAGAGGACCAATGGTCCTGTAAACGCTCACCTGAGACCTGAGATATATACATGTACCTATAAACTTGTTAGACTAGAATGGTACAATGCATGTATATAACCCTAGGGCAGGGTTAGAATAACTCCTGGAGTCAATGTCTTTTTCAAATCATAAAAATTAAGTCCATTTGCCAATTAACTGCAAGTTTTGTCCTTCAAATGACATTGTAACAATTTTCTCCATTCAAATGCATGGGGGATCTAAGTTGACCTTGCCGTGAAATAAGGAAATAGGTCAAGGTCATCCCAGTGTCATGATATATACAAATTTTGTAGACATCCGTTCCTTAATGCTTCATGCCAAGTTTCAAAATCATAGGCCTTCTGGTTCTCAAGAAGAAGATTTTTTTAAAAAAAATTGCTATTTATAGCCATGGCGGCCATCTCCGTCATGTGACTTTGACTATTTATATAAACTTTCATTTCCTCTTCCTAAGGATGCTCCACATAAAGTTTGGCTTTGATTGGCTAAGCAGTTTCTGAGAAAAAGCTGTTTGAATATTATGGTCATCTTCATGTATATAGCTCCAGGGCAGGGACAGACAACCCCTGGACCTAAAATATTTTCATAAGCATAAATCTGTCCATTTGCTCATTCCTAACAAGTTTTCTGCCATTACATGAAGTTTTCCTATTTTTTCCCATTCAAATGCACGGGCGACCTAAGTTGACCTTGCCGTAAAATAGGTCAAGGTCATCCCAGAGTCATGATTTATATAAACTTTGTAGAGCTTCATTCCCAGATGCTTCATACCAAGTTTCAAAATCATAGGCTTTCTGGTTCTGAAGAAGAAGATTTTTAAACGTTTTTACTATTTATAGCCATGGCGGCCATCTTGGTCATGTGACCTTGACCATTTATACAAACTTTCATTCCCTCTTCCTAAGGATGCTCCACAAAAAGTTTGGCTTTGATTGGCCTAGCGGTTTCAGAGAAGAAGATGTTTCAATATTATGGTCATATACATGTATATAGCACCAGAGCAGGGGCAAACAACCCCCTGGGCCCAAAATATTTTCTTAAACATAAATCTTCTGTCCATTTGCTCATTTCTAGTAAGTTTTCTGCCATTTAATTACATTTTCCTATTTTTTCCCATTCCAATGCATGGGAGACCTAAGTTGACCTTGCCGTAAAATAGGTCAAGGTCATCCCAGGGTCATGATTTATATAAATTTTGTAGAACTCCATTTCCCGATGCTACATACCAAGTTTCGTGGAAATCGGCCCACTGGTTCTGAAGAAGAAGATTTTTAAACGTTTTTGCTATTTATAGCCATGGCGGCCATCTTGGTCATGTGACCTTGACCATTTATATTAACTTTCATTCCCCCTTCCCAAGGATGCTCCACATGAAGTTTGGCTATGATTGGCGTAGCGGTTTCAGAGAAGAAGATGTTTGAATATTATGGTCATATACATGTATATAGCCCCGGGGCAGGGGCAGACAACCCCCCAGGGGCTAAAATTTTCCATCAACATTAATCTTCTGTCCATTTGCCTATTCCCAGTAAGTTTTACCCATTAAATAGCATTTTACCATTTTTTCCTATTCAAATGCATTGGCAACCTAAGTTGACCTTGCCGTAAAATAGGTCAAGGTCATCCAAGGGTCATGATTTATATAAACTATAATGGGCCCACGTCCCCAATGCTACATACCAAGTTTCGTGGAAATCGGCCCACTGGTTCTGGAGAAGAAGATTTTTAAAGGTTTTTGCTATTTATAGCCATGGCGGCCATCTTGGTCATGTGACCTGGACCATTTATATAAACTTTCGTTCCCCCTTCTTAAGGATGCTCCACATGAAGTTTGGCTTTGATTGGCCAAGCGGTTTCAGAGGAGAAGATCTTTGAAATTGTGAACGACGGACGTCGGACGGACGACGGACGACGGACGGACGGACGGACGCCGGAGCATGGGTATACTATAAGCTCACCTGTGAGCCTTCGGCTCAGGTGAGCTAAAAATGCAAACATCTTGAACGACCAGTTTCAGTCTGTTTTTACTTGTCGGTCACGCTTAAGCTTACCTCCGTTAGCACACATGAAAGTCCAGTCTTTGGTCGACTGTGGTAAGTTGAACCCAGGATCGTACCATCAGGGCCGATATGGCTCGGCACCCTTGATACCGGAGCTCCAGATTTTAACAGCCCGAATCACAAAGCTTCTAGGTAATCTTACACCAGGCAAAGCCGCTGGATCTGACCAAATAAAACCATTGATTCTGAAGGAGCTACGAAATGAGAAAGGTCATCTTTGACAGATCTGTTGAAACTGGAAAACTCTCCATGGATTGGTGTCGGGCATATGTGACCCCGGTGTTCAGAAAAGGCGACAAAACATAGGCTGATCGAACCTGTTCCAGCGTTTGTTGATGTAGAGAGTAGTTGAAGTGCAATTGATTGCTAGAGAGGTGCCGGGTCACCCTCAGTGAGTGACATTTGGCAACGTTGAATTTCATTTGCATTTAGCGGTCTCCCGTTGTGCAAGGCTATTCAGGTCATCTTGTAGAATCTTGCAATCAGTGAATGAATTAATGTTCCTATACAAAACACAATCGTCTGCAAAAGACGAACAGATGACCTTATTATATACAACTAGAAAGACAGCTCTTCATGTCGTAGCGAAAAAAAAAATCCAGACCCGAAAGCATTTTACAGTCCATTTCCCATTCCCAATAAATATCAAATGGTCGCTCTCTAAGGAGATGTCGGACATAAAAATAGTTGTATATGAAGTGACTATAATGTCACAACTTACCATTTATCAGACATGGTCATTACCGCACAACATAGCGCCGCTTTGACATTCCAGGACCAGCCTTTCTGCATCCCTCAACCAGAGTATTTGTCCCTGCCTCAACACTGAGTAAGACAGAAGTCTACCGGTATAGTAGTCATGTTTTCATTTGCCAATAAGTCTGTGGAACCAAGTTACGGAGTGTAATGTGATCACCCCTACTCTTCATGTCCTCAAGTAGGGGCTGGCCAGCAAGGCAATATTTAGTCTGTTTTTTTATCATGTTTTAACGAGCAATTTGTTGACTTAAACCTCATGATGTCCTTGTAGTTCACCACAGTGCGAAGAGAACGCCATAGTAGTAGTAGTAGTAGTAGTAGTAGTAGTAGTATTTGGTATTTTGGGGCGTCCTGGGGTAATTGGGGCGTCCTGGGGTAATAAGACTGACCGTTGTATTCCTATCATTGAGGTTATCATATTTACAACTGGTTTTGGAGAAGAGAAGCTAGTGCTTGCCTTATAATGCTGAGCGTCAAGCAAGGTAACTGGTACCATTATAACGTCTTTGGTATGACGCAGCCCGGGATCGAACCTACGACCTCCCGTTTCCAAAGCGGACACTTCAACAATTACACTATCGGGACCGGTACGCTGAAATGATAATCAAACTCCAAGCCGCAGTGTTCCACTTCCGGACGAAATTTCTCTCAGAAAACATCAATATCGGAGAGCAACGGAGATGTTGGCACTGTTGTGGAGTTCGAACGACAATACGCATGCACAGGACATTGACGTTTGTTGTGTAGAAGCAAAATAAATAGCCACAAATCCCCTAGAAACCCCTTTTCTGAATCGCTGAGCAATTCAGAAAAAGGGGGTTTAGGGCACTTTGGAACTTTTATTTTGCTTGTAGACATTAAACGTCAATGTCCTGTAACGTATGTTTCTGGGTTGGTCCCGAGTTTTACTCATTCCCGTTTGTACACAGACCACAATTAATTTTACTATATAGTTTAATCATTTGTTTCGCCTCCCATCTTTTGTACTGACATTGCTGGCTTTGTTTTGAAACTTTTCTCCAAGTCTACACTGTTGGCAGTACTTTAAATCAAGATTGAAATAGGGTTGACCTGCTCGTTTGGGAGATATCTGCCAATTAGTACCTACCAGTGTTTTCGTGAACTATCCGCCTGTATAGGAGCAACCGCATAAGGAGTGGTTCGGTTGGCACTTAAATACCTGAAATGACAAGATATCTCCACTAATTTTACATTTCCTGTAAGCTAGGACAATATTCTAACCAGAATGATATAAATAACAGTAATTTAACATTACCTGTCAACTTTATACCCCAGTAAATATGGGAACTATTTGTGTGCAAGTATATCGTGTACAACGAATGTGGTCCGAAATGACCCCGAATCAATCAAGCGTCTGCCCCACATATGACCTGTCAGTGAACCTCAAACTTCCATATAAAACAAAACATTGATATTTCGGTGACGTTTTTTTCTTTAAGAAGTTGTGATGGCATGCAGGGAGCCTCACGAAAGTCATTCTACACCAACTGAAAACATTCCAGGGTTGCCCGACTTTGGTTGGCGAGTTAAACTTGATTATGAATGCACTGAAAAATGCAAACCGTTTCAGTCACCCAGGTTGAGTCAACTGCCAGATCTTGTTGGACTGGGGATCAGGTGAGTAGGAGTTTCTACTGTGTTCAGTTGCTCTTTTTCATATTGTGACTCCTAATAGAGCGACTTCAGTCTCAGACCGTAGTCTAGTCCTGAAATGTGTTACTGCACATGTTTCAGCTAAATTAAAGCTGATTTGGTTGGCGTGGTCCCTTACCAGAATGGACATTTATTGTGGCCTTATTTGGGTACCTATCATTTCCTTTTTGAAGACAGAATAAAAATGGCTTATAATATGCACTCTTTACGAAGGATTTGTCATTGTCAATTATTCTCCATTGTCACGTACATAGTACATTTGTATGTATGCTATCTATCTATCTATTGATATTGTGTCACCCTCATTACTGAGTATTATGCGCAGGGATGCGTGCGAGAGAATAAAAGTAAAAAATTTAAAGTGAGGCTTAAAAGAATGACAGTGAAGAATGAAAAAAAAAAGATGATAGTGTTAGATTTGTTAGTAAAGGTGAGAGTTTAAAAGCAGGCTAGATTTGTTAGTAAAGGTGAGAGTTTAAAAGCAGGCTAAAAACAATATTTCTCTCTATGGCATTGAATAGTTGACCTTGCTCACCTCTCTCTTGAAAGAGTCAAGATCAGGTAAAAGTACTATTTTTGAAGGGAGCAGGTTCCATAAAACAATCGTCGTTGGATAGAATGTCAACGAACATCTGTAATAATCAGTACGAGCAGAAACCAAGAGGATTATATTGCTACAGAGATGTTAAGCTAAATAATGTTAACTCTTCAAACTAGTCTTTAACATAAGACTTAATAGTCTTTACTTAAAGACTTAAATCAGCTGTTTTGACTCCCCTCTTCTTTCCAGGTATGGCATTCATATGATGAAATGTCGTCTCAAGGGAAGGAAACCCCACATGGACTTTACAAAGCCTGTCCTACACAAGCCCATGTACGGTAAGTGAGTGAATTACTGTATGCAACTTTAGTTTTTTGAGTGATTTAGTTTTGTGAGTGTTTTATTTTCACAATTTTCGCTAGAAAGAGGAATGAGCAAACTTAAATCTACAAAAAATTAGATAAGATTCAGGGTATACCATGTGTATGAGGTAATAATGTCTTTATTATTTGAGTCGCATCATGAAAAAACCAACAATGTGGTTTTTGAACAGGTTCAACATAAACCGGTCTGTGCAGACACAGAAGATGGCTAGAAGCTTGAAATTTTGGATTTAGAAAGTAGAGGAATTATACTATCCATGCTCTAATTAGCTTTGCAGTTATGTGAAGCTGATCTGCGCCTGCAGATTGTTGGTTTTCTCATGTGGTGGCTCATTTTTTTGTATGTCATGTGATGTCTGTTTTCAGGCTGTCCTATTGGAGGACTGGGTACCGGTACAATAGGACGTGGTTACCGAGGGGAGTTCTGTCGGTTCCAGATGGTTCCTGGCATGTACGAGTACCACACAGTGCAGGCTGATGCTGTAAGTTGGAATAAAACGGGAACCATACTCAGGCTTGTCTCTGTAAAACCTGCCTGACAGCAATCAGTCTGTTTAGCTTCACAAGTTCTCTAGACACATGAAATTTCTGATGCCATTTCTATGTAGATATTCTTTATTCATCCTCACGCCCAGTAAACTGCAAACTGACCACCGTCGTTGATCAATATCCGGTGGTCATTTTGAGCGTTTCCTGTTATTAGTTTTCGTGAGATTTACTGAGGTGAAAGCTACCATAATTTTCTATCAAAAGCTTATGATAAAAATCAAAGAATGTCAGTCATATCAATTTTTGCCACTGAATGTCTACCCGAAGTGGAAAAAATAAACCGTTGCACTGCAATCGCTTGTGCCCTGTATGATCAGTGGTGAAAACGAAAGTAGAATCTGGACAAATGCAGGCAAGAATGCCCTGATTGTGGCTTTGCAAGCTTTAAGAAGCCAATGGTTGTTGAATATAGTTACATCAATACTAAATTTGCTTTTCAGACATAATTTTGAAAAAATTTAAGCTTTCCGTTCAAGTTCAACGCTTTGATTGATTTTCTACCGGTGGTCAACTTGATATTGTGGTGGTCGTGTTGATTAAATTATTTAAAAACTGTTAAAATGTCATTTGAAGGGAAAAACTTGCAGGATTTTGCGTTTGTTCGTGGTTCTCCCATTGGTTGATAACATTTGTACCATTGGCATTTCCATTTTTGACATTTGCACCAATTTCTATACCAATGGTACCATTGGTAGTTAAATTGGTACAAATGTTACCAACCAATGGTACCATTGGAGAACCCTGAGCACACGCATTGACAAATGGGCAGATTATTGATTATTCTGAAAAAAAAACAAAACATGACCCTGGGTTTCATGTGCCACTGCGTGCACTGGAGCTATATAGCATAATATTCAAAAACGTTTATTGGTATACAAGCAATATAGCAGATCTCAGTTGAGGGTTTGGTTTGCAATACTAGCCATCATTTAAAAGCTCAGTATTTCAGTTCTTTGCATTGATTTTGTAGATTTGAGAGGTATACTTAAGTGTTCATTTACTGTATTTTGTAATTTGAAGAATTTGTTTACGTCAGACAAAAAATCTTCAAGATTAAATGTCATGGTTGTTTATTCTTTTGTTTCATATAAAATATGATCATTTTTGCTTTTTATATTCTGAATGATGTATGTATTCATGTCCATTACAAAAACTTGCCTATCAATATTCAGTGATATTTTTAGAGGCAAAAATTGAAAATTTGATTGGAAAAATTTCGATTTTTTTTTTTTATATTTTCGCTCAAAACATACATAGTGGGTACACATTAGTTCTAACCAGTACCCATAATGTATATTTTGGATCAAAATTAAGAAAATTAGATATACCCCTGCAAACCCCAGTTTTTCTATATAAAAGTGCAGGGTTCAACCTAGCCAGGAATTTTAGGGGGAAGTTTCTCCTCTCTCAAAGAAAATTTTAGAGAACTTTGGACCTGAATTTCAGGTTTTCCTATATAATCTATACATTTTCACTTCTCCCTCAGCTTGAAATAGGGAGAAGTTTGTTCATTTAGGGATACTATTTCTCCCTAGTCGCCCTGTAGGTTATTCCTTGAAAGTGGGGTTTAAGGGGGTATGCATTTCACGGACATGTTTTACTGATGCTGAACACTCTTTCAGTAGCCATGAAAACATTGCTATTATTAAATGCATATTTTCCACTTACCATAAGCGATTTCATTAGAACCAGCACCAAATACTGTGAGACATTTCCAGTGTTAGTGGGGTGGGTATTGACAAATCTGCTGTGTCAACAAATATTCAGTTCTCTTCCAGTCCAGCAATAACATTATCGCGACCATGAGTCGCGTCATGTGAGAAAACCGGCTTTTTGTCTGTGCAAAAACAAGGGCGCAGATCAGCTGTGCAGTGACTGCACAGCTGATCAGCGCCTTTGTTTTTGCTACATTGACAGTACAATTCCTCTTCTTCTTAAATCCGAAATTTCAAGCTTCTTGTCCTCTTCTGCGACTGCACAGGCCAGTTTCTCTAAAGCCCTAGAGCTTTTATATTTGTTTGTAGCAATGTTAAGTAATCCTCTTTAAAACTGCTGCCACCCTTACCCCTGGGACCCATACTGGCCATGCCCAAGGGCTGGTGTCATTGTCTCCTCTACAAGTAAAACTGTCTAGATCATGGACAAATAGCCCACTCATTTCAACAAATAGAGTGGAATATTAGTTGTAAACATGAAACTATGTACATCGAAGTCTATATGGACTATTCCAAAAGTGACAAATACTTTTGACCACCGTGTGTATTTTTTACCACACTGTCAAACATTTGTCAATAAATTATTTTTATGTGTAAGATTTTTTTTTACTTATTTCAGTTTATACTGACGGTTCGTAAAGGTGGGCAGACAATTTACCAGAAGGTCCTGACAGGGATGCGGACCGGGAAATCCCTGAAGACTTGGGAGTGGGGATTTCCCCTGAATCAGGCCACGTACCACGCTCTGTTCCCCAGGGCATGGTGTGTGTATGATATACCAGACTTAGGGGTGAAATTGACATGTGTTCAGATCTCTCCTCTAATACCACATGACTACAAGGTAAGTAGTTATGCATATCATTACGAAAACATGCCCATGCAATATACAGAGATTTTTTCAGTTGTAAAAAATGAAACTTTCATCAGAAAAAAAAAAAAATTTTCTTATTTTTGCTCAAAACATAGATTGTGGGTACATGTTAGAACCCCTCGCCGAGGCAGTTCTAACAAGTACCCATAATCTATGTTTTGGAGCAAAAATAAGAAAAATAGGTATACCCCTGCATATGTAAAAGTGGGGTTTAAGGGGGTATTCATTGCATGTTTTCCTGATGGATCAGAAAAATGATGATGATGATGATGATGATGGTGATGGTGATCATGATGATGATGATGATGATAGATGATGATGATGATGATGATGATGATGATGATGATCACAGATGATGATGATGATGATGATCACAGATGATGATGATGATGATGATGATGATGATGATGATGATAGATGTCGTTTATGATCATGATGATGATGATTATAATGATGATGATGATGATGATGATGATGATGATGATGATGATGATGATGATGATAGATGATGATGATGATGATGATGATGATGATGATGATGATGATGATGATAATGATGATGATGATGATTTGTTCCAACAAAATTAGCGTTATGCCTAATACCCCCTTATTTTGTGTCAATTTTATGGAAATTTTCTAAAAGTTTTGATTTTTATCTTCAATGGCAAAAACATTATCACGATTTTTAGGCTTTGGGCCAGCATACATTTACAACTTTTTAAAGTTCATAATTGTAACTAATAAAAAATTAAACACTTTTACATGTAACTCCCATTTTCAAGTTTAAATAAATTGAGCTGTGTCATGAGAAAACCAGACTTTTACATATGCGAAAACAAAGGCGCACATCAGCTGTGCAATTGGCGCACAGCTGGTCAGCGCCTTTGTTTTCACTTAATGGACAGTACAATTCCCCTTCTTCTTAAATCCGAAATTTCAAGCTTCTAGTCCTCCTCCGTGACTGCACAGACCAGTTTGTGTCAGACCAGGTCGGAAACCCTGAAGACCGGTTTTCTCACGTTGCGGCTCAATTATCTGTATACGTTTTTGCAGGACTCATCTTTCCCAATGGCTGCCTTCATCTGGTCAGTACAGAACAACAGCTCAGATGACCTTGACATTAGTGTGACCTTCACCTTTAAGAATGGCCAGGGGTCAAAGAAGGACAAGGAGGGTGGGGTGTGGACTGAGCCTTTTACCTGTGATAGTGAGGGCAGGGACGTGTCCGGGGTCCTCATCAACCAGACCTTCAGGGACATGAAGTGTGTGTATGCCTTAGCTGGAGCACAAAAGGTGGGTGGAGAATTCTGTGGTGCATTACGAAAACTTGCCCATGCAATAAACAGAGATTTTTTACCTTTAAAAATTGAAACTTTTCAGCTGAAAAATTTTGATATTTTTCTTATTTTTGCTCAAAACGTAGATTGTGGGTACATGTTAGAACCGCCATGTCGAGGCGGTTCTAACGAGTACCCACAATCTATGTTTTGGAGCAAAAATAAGAAAAATAAATATACCCCTGCATACCCCGGTTTTGCTATGTAAAAGTGGGGTTCAAAGGGGTATACATTACACAGACATGTTTTCGTGATGGTGTATCAATATGACTTTGATCTTTGAAAAAAATGTGGGAATAATTTTAAATGCTCATGATGTTGTACACAATGTTATAGCAAGAATACAAATTTTATACCATTTTTATGTATAAACATATTTCTTTCAACTCATTTGTTAAAAAAACTAAATCAAACACTTCTTCTGAAGTGAGAAATGGTAAAAAAATGCTATAAATTTCAAGTCACCTTAAATTTTTAGGGTTCAGCCATAACCATTACGAAAATTTGCCCATGCAATATACAGAAATTTTTTAATTTGTAAAAATGGAAAATTTTCAGTAGAAATTTTTTGATAGTTTTCTTTTTTTTGCTCAAAACATAGATTGTGGGTACACGTTAGTCTAACGAGTACCCACAATCTATGTTTTTGAGCAAAAATAAGAAAACTAGGTATACCTCTGCATACCCCAGTTTTACTATGTAAAAGTGGGGTATAAGGGGGTATACATTACACGGACATGTTTTCCTGATGAGTATTCTGTTCCATGTTTTCCAGGAGGGTGTTAACTTGAGTTACAAGGTGTCGTTTGACCCCCAGGGGACCGGGGCAGAGCTCTGGGAGGATTTGTACGATGATGGCAAGCTCAACAGTGCAGATGGTAGGCCATTACACCAGTTATCCTGAGACAATCATTACGAAAACTTGCCACTGCAATATAATGAAGATTTTTTCCAGCTCTAAAATTGTTCTCAGTTATGTTAGTTGTCTAATTATTATACTGTTGGCACAAAATGCTGCTGTTTAGAAGCACAGATGAAATGCAGATTTTATAGACATGCATTGCTAACCAGGTACCTGTTGTGAATTCAATACAGTTCCATCATATTCCAATGTAACAATATGATTTGTTGGTACGGTACTTTTTTCACAAATGATGCAAGACTATCACACAAACACTGTATTACTATCACGCTATAAAGCTTTTTGGAACTACATGAATGTATGTTGTTACTGATTTTTACATGTTTTAAAGCTGTTTGCTTTTAACCAAATCTATTTTCTTTATTTTAGCTCCAAGCCCAAAAACATTGAAAGGAAAAGAAGTGGGTTCAGCAGTATGCCTACAATGTTCACTGAGACCTGGTCAGACCGAGACACTCGAGTTCTCCCTGGCCTGGGACATGCCTCTCATACACTTCAGGTCACGGGAACTACTCTACGCTAGGTAAACTACAGACAGGGCTAAAATAAACACATTAAGATATATTCATATGTGTTATGAAAAGAAATTAAAAACAGGCAGTAATGGTATATGCAACACAGAGCATGCCATTTGATAGTGATGTTTGACTGTTTATCAGCACAATTTTGCAAAGTTTTCTTGGCATTTGATAAAACGATACACACAGTCCAAGACGAAAAAATACATGTAGCAAGTATTTCCAATTCTTGATTTCCAATGGTAGAAGAAGAGAAGGAGCTAAAGTGGTAGATATGATGAAACAAATTTAAGTTAAGGTGTACCTATAACAAAAGCTACGCCATTAAAAACCTGTGATGTTATTAGTTTACAAAACTCTATTTAATCACCAGATATTCGAACACAATGTTATTGTTTTTCCCATTGAACCTAATAGAAACGTCGCCATTTGCAAATTAACAATAATTCACTGTAAACATTTTGGATAAACCTTGTATTAGAAATAAATTTACAACAATGCCCTATTAAACTGTTTTCATCAGCGTGATGTAGGTTTTCTCATATTTAACTTGGCTGATATTTGTCACTGACTATTTTCCTGTTTAGGCGTTACAGTCGATGGTTTGGCACCCGAGCGGATGCTGGACCCCGGTTGTCCAGTTACTGTCTAGGCAACTACAAAGAATGGGAGGAGAAGATTGAAGCCTGGCAGAGTAAAGTCCTCAACTGCAAGTGAGTACAGATTATTTGAGCCGCGATGCGAGAAAAACTGTCGTCAGAGTTTCCGACCAGGTCTAACACAAACCGGCCTATACACCCACAGAAGAGAGATAGAATCTTGAAATTTTGTACACAAGTAGAGGAATTGTACTATCCGTGTAGTGAAAACAAAGGCGCTGATCAGCTTCATAGTTACTGCGAAGCTGATCTGCACCTTTGTTTTCGCATAGGCAAAAATCTGGTTTTCTCATGGCGTGGCTCGCATTTGTTATATATACATGATAGGATGGTAATCGAAACGTAGTTCATTTTGTGCGTTTGTTATACACATATTTCAGATTTTGTTTCAGATTTTGTTTCACATTGATGGTCTGTAATGACCATTGCAACCATCAGAAAGTGGTGTTTTATAACAACACAACATTCTACAGTACCATTATCTGATTATTTATGTTTCCAGAGAGATTCCAGCCTGGTACAAGTCTGCCCTATTCAATGAGCTGTACTATCTGTGTGATGGAGGGACAGTGTGGCTTGACCCCAGGGAGAATGGTAAAGGAGACGACGGACACAATATAGACAAGATGCATGCTCATATCAAGGAGTACAGCAAATTTGCTTATCTCGAAGGTAGGCATTTGAGCCTTTGTATGAGATAAACAATAACTTGGGGTTTTTGCCAGGTCCAACACAAACCGGGCTGTACAGTTATAGAAGCAGGTTAGAAGCTTGAAATTTTGTATATAAGTAGAAAAGGAATTGCACTTTCCTTTTAACGAAAACAAAGACGCTGATCATCTGTGCAGTTACTTCACATCTGATCTGGGCCTTTGTTTTGGCATATGCAGATTTTTGGTTTTTTCTCATGCAGTGGTTCATTTGTTGTTTTTTTTTGAGGGCTAAACATGAAGAAATGACTGTTGCAACTCACTTCATTAGTGACATACTTGACAAAAATATACTATGTGACAAAAATGCATATTTTTGTAAAACTGTCTTTAGTTTGCAACTTGAAGCAAATAATTTGTCAGGAAATCTTCCATTTTGGTGATTTCATACAGCTCTTTACCAAAAGATTGTCATTTTCCAATGACAATTCCTCCAATGGTGAATACAGTTTTGATATTGGCACGAGATAAAAAGCAGCAAACTAAACCTTTGAATGGCCTGTAGTTAATTACTTGGTGCCTGACATAAATAAGAGTAATTTATTTAAGAACTGAAATTAGGGGCTGGTTGTTCAAAATTAACAATGTCGTTAGTTAACGATTCATTAAAATTTCAAAAATGAATATCACAAAAACACAGTTATTTTTTGTTGAACAAATGTGAGAATCCTTTGCTTATGAAGTCGGCATTAACTTAACAAGATGAGATCTTAACGATGACGTTAATCTAATGAAGGTTTGAACAGCTGGGCCCAGATTTGTAGCTTTCACTGGATGGTGAAAAACATTTGGCTGTATTAATTTCTGTAAATTCTTGTATTCACATTTTAAATAACATTACAGACCATGTATCAGATTTTTATTTTCGCTTTTTGTCCTGATATTCAGTATTAAATCTTACTTAACAGAGTTTTGAACAGCCAAAAGGCCAAAGTTTTGTGCTTAATGTCATGGTGACATGCAACCAATGTCACACCAACATGAATACACAGACAAAGTCATTGGCTTGCACTGAAGTCGCTCCACCCATAGACGTGGCTCAAATCATGTGACTTTTCATCGAAAAATGAAGAACATCATGAATCATATTTTCATATTTTTAAGGCTATTTTAGTGAAAAATATAAATATTTAGGTATGCTAGTGTAAACTAATGTTTTCTCGTGTTTTCTCGTTTTAGGTCAGGAGTACAGAATGTACAACACATATGACGTTCATTTCTACGCCTCATTTGCTCTCATTATGCTATGGCCGAACCTACAACTATCACTGCAATATGATTACGGTAAGGTCTTTAGAATCATTTTCTCTCCTTACAACATATGAGTCATATCATGAGAAAACCAACAACGTGGTTTCCGAACAGGTCGGACACAAAACGAGCTGTACAAGCACAGAAGATGGCTAGAGACTGTAAATTTTGGATTTAGAAAGTAGAGGAATTGTTCTATCCGTGTAGCGAAAACAATGGCGCTGATCAGTTACTGCGAAGCTGATCTGCACCTTTGGTTTCACATATGCAGATTGTAGGTTTTCTCATCAGGCAGCTCGAATATTTTGAATATTGACATAAAAATAGAATTATAAAGCCCTAAATTAATCTTGACCATGTATTTTACATGTGCAAGGGTTGAAATCCAAATATTTAGAATAGAACAGATTACTTGTGAAACACCAAACAGACAATGTCACACCAGTGGATATAGCATGAACGGATCACTTGAATCCATAGCTGTCACAGAGAAGGGAACTAAGACCAAGGGGGTAACCAGAGAATTTAAAGTTATACGCACCAAGGGCAAAAACAGCTAAATTTGTATCTAAAAATGACCAAAAATCCATAATTTTATCTACTTTTAACTTTTTACATTACGCACATGGGTAATGTGCGTATAGGGCAGTACGCCTATGTAAGACACACAATTATCTGACATTTCAGTGAAGGAAATCAGAGAATTGAGGAGGTAAATTTCACCCCAGATAGTCTCGGGATGGAATGGGGGATAACAATGACCTTTATTTAGGATAATTGTAACCTCCAAAACATACAATTCGACAATAGGAGGTCCCTTTCCAGTATTAATTTTAGTCAGAATTCTTATCCATGAACTAATTTTCAAATTTCTAATGTCAGATTTCAGAATTCTTTAAGAAGACTGGGACGTAAAGCATAAAATCAAACAAACAAACAAACAAAAACGAATAACAATTTTTTATTTAATAAAAAGGCAAAATGTAAAAAGCTGCATTCCAAAAAAAACCTGACAATTTGTTACTTACTAAAAAGGCAAAATGTAAAAAGATGTACTGGTATTCCAAAATTTGATATGTGTTAGGATGATTTTTTAGCTCACCTGAGCTGAAGGCTCACAGGTGAGCTTATAGTATACCCATGCTCGGGCGTCCTTCCGGCGTCTGTCTGTCGTCTGTCCATCATCCACAATTTCAAAGATCTTCTCCTCTGAAACCGCTGGGCCAAACAAAGCCAAACTTCATGTGGAGCATCCTTAGGAATGGGGAACGAAATTTTTTATAAATTGTCCAGGTCACTTGACCAAGATGGCCGCCATGGCTACAAATAGCAAAACCTTTTAAAAACCTTCTTCTCCAGTACCAGAAGGCCTATGATTTTGAAACTTGGTATGAAACATCAGGCAATGGAGCTCTACAAAGTTTGTATAAATCATGACCCTGGGATGACCTTGACCTATTTTACGGTGAGGTCAACTTAGGTCGCCTATGCATTTGAATGGGGAAAATTAGTAAAATGTAATTAAATAGGGGAAAACTTGCTGAGAGTATGAAAATGGACAGAAGATTTATGTTTATGAAAAATTTTGTCTCCAGCGGTTGTCTGCCCCTGTCCCAGGCTATATACATGTAAATGACCATAATATTCAAACATCTTCTCTGAAACCGCTTGGCCAATCAAAGCCAAACTTTATGTGGAGCATTATTAGGAAGGGGGAATGAAAGTTTATATAAATGGTCCAGGTCACATAACCAAGATGGCTGCCATGGCTATAAATAGCAAAAACCAAAAAAGTCTTCTTCAGAACCAGAAGGCCTATGATTTTGAAACTTGGCATGAAACATCATGCAATAGAGCTCTACAAAGATGGTATAAATCATGGCCCTAGGATGACCTTGACCTATTTTATGGCAAGGTCAACTTAGGTCACATATGCATTTGAATGGGGAAAATTAGTAAAATCTTATTAAATGAGGGGAAACTTGATGGGAGTATGAAAATGGACAGAAGATTTATGTTTATGAAAATATTTTGTCCCCAGCGGTTGTCTGTCCCTGCCCCGTGGCTATATACATGTATATACATGTATATCATCATAATATTCAAATATCTTCTTCTCTGAAACCACTTAGCCAATCAAAGCTAAACTTTATCAGGGATTTATCTGGAATTTTTGTTGGATGGGCCAAAGGCCCATCCAACAAAAATTCCATGGGCCCTAACTTTAGCCGGGGGTCTGGGGGCCGCAAGGCTCCCAGTGGGGTCCAGGGGCAACGCCCTGGTGAGTGGTCCAGGGAAGCGAAGCTCCCCGGCCAAAATTAGATTTAAGCATTTTGCATGTGCCTAGACAGCCTCTCCTTAGACCCTTTTTTCTTGTTTTTTTATTTTTATATATCAACAGTCTTAGTTTACTCCAGGAACATATTTTAGAAAAAAAAACTTTTGGCGAAAGAAATAATATTAACCATGGCACTTTTCATAACACTTAAACCTGATGGTATAAAATGACATGTTGTCCATTGTAGAATAGGTTAATACTGTGGGTGGGGGTCTAATCTACTATACCAGACTGAGAAATGTGTGTAATGCAAATTAAAATAAGTTCCTTTTTATAACCATAGCCTTTCTATGACACTCTATGTAGTATATAATGTAAGATGTATGGCATTAACATTCACCTGTGCAGTTGTGAGTTTGGAGTCCATAAGGGGTGACCCCTTCAAAGGCTGAATTTCCAATAATAATTACTGTCATGTCATGAGATTGACTTGCATTCTTCATTACTATTAACTTTGACACTAAACCTCACTTGAACACTTTAAACAAAGTTTTACCAACAAATAATGATTTAGAAGCAACTGAAACAGAAATATATTCACGATGCTATAAAGTCGCGAAAACTAATGACATTTCAAAATTCGTTCCAGAAGCATAAAAGTTTTGCTTTTTTCAAATGTTCCTCCAATTAAATTGATTTTCCAATGAAAATCGCTATGGTTTCAAATGATTTTATGACTGTCTTTGAAGTAAATTGCTTCATTGTACTGATCGATCAACTAATTTACAAAGACATACGAAACTGGGGAGAATTGACCAGGATTTTAGTCAGTGCTAATGAAGCACACCATATTCTATTCCATATCGGACAAATGCTTTATTCCGTTTTTTTTTCTTTTGATAAGCGTTTGGAATGCACAGATCTAAGACGCTTTTGTTTGAAAATCCTTGCGCCCATTCAATCTGCAGTTTTGACAGACGCATTAACCACAGTTATATGCGCTTTTGCAGCATTCGGTGCGCCCTTTTAGCGCACTACAACGAATCAGGTGCGTTTTTTCTGGATTTGATGCGCGATTTAGCACATGGCGCAGCCCAGATAAATCCCTGTTTATGTGGAGCGTTGTTAGGAAGGGGGAATGAAAGTTTGTATAGATGGTCAAGGTCACATGACCAAGATGGCCGCCATGGCTGTAAATAGCAAAAACCTTCAAAAATCTTCTCCAGAACCAGAAGGCCTGTGATTTTGATTCTTGACATGAAGCATCAGGCAATAGAGCTCTAAAATATTTATATAAATCATGAC